>WOUA01000038.1:0-326618 GCA_021397985.1 Sporothrix dimorphospora
CCCACCCACCCACCACCCCCCCCCCCCCCCCCCCCCCCCCCCCCCCCCCCCCCCCCCCCCCCCCCCCCCCCCCCCCCCCCCCCCCCCCCCCCACCTTTAAAGATAGAGTAGTACGGAATATAGAGTATATATCTTTATATATACATTATATACGCACGGAGTACTCTATAAACTAGCCATAAATTATACTCCGTATACTATAGGGAAAGCTAAGGCGTTAGAAAAGCTAATTTACCGTCAGCGTCGTAACGGGGTCTCGGGGTGAAATATTAGCTTTTAAAATAGAGATTCGTATAATAACATTAATATGTACGGTACCCGTCGGAGTTAGCGAGGCCCGGTGATTTATATTCTTTAATTTCTATTAGTGGCTAAACGAATATAAATTAAGTTACGTAAAAAAGGAATAAGGGTATTCTCGAAGGGGAACATTTAAAAAATAGAGATTTCGAGAGGGTTGGAAGATGGTAGAAATTTTTAGATAATACGTCGTACTCCGTACACTTTATAAGGCCATACTTGGTACTCATTTTTCGTTAATTTTTCCTTGTATCCTCCTTGATTCTTTTTGTGGTTGTACTACGTAGGGCTTGCTCTTTTATTTGTGGTAATTTGTACGAAGAGCTTTATGTAATTACGGTAGGTCGGATTCCTTACTACGACGTTCGGTAGTTTAATTTTGTACGGTACGAAAATACATAGACAAATATATAAATTCATCGACAAACTAAACAAAATAACTAGGATAGTAAACGTAAAAGAGGAAAATGTTAAAGTAAGAAAGACTAGAAGGAAGGAAGGAAATAAAATAAAATAATATAAAATAAAATTTAAAATAAGAAAAAGAAAAAGAAGAAGAAAAAAATAAAGAGAGGAAAGTACAAGACAAGTAAAGAAGAGAAAAAGGAGAACCTATCCACTACCCGACCCGGAAGAACCGCCCTAATTAAAGTTAAAAGCGTCGGGTACCGGTGTATAATTCGGCGCTACAGGCACCGTATCTATTAAATTGGGGAATAGATAGTTAAGACCCGGTCTACTAAGGCCGCCGGCCGCGAAGATACTAGTCGAGTACAAGTTGTTGCCCCAAGAACGCATCACTTAGGCAAACTCGTTATCCTGCACTAGCGGTAGATCGGTCCGGTTGTTGCCGATGTACTATACTTCCGTACTAGGGCATATAACGGCCGGAACCCGGCTATTAAGAGGAAAACGGCCGCGGTTGTTACTCTATACCACTTAATCTTACGGAGGGCCGACGCCGGGATACACCATATCCGTTAGTCTAACTTCTTGGCCGTAGTACATGCTTAAAATCCGGAAGCCCGGGTACTAGTTTACGCGGTCAGGCTATTAAACGTTATTCCTAACGAGTAACGGGATAACATCGCTACCGACGACCGGCATATGCAAATAGAAAACGATCCACTAGTTACGGTTACCGTTACGGGTGTCCTAGAGAGCGGGTAGTAGATATCCGCCTCCGTTAACAATTCTACTACCCGGGTTTAAATAGGTAATTTCGAGATCGACTTTTATTTTAATACCCTTAATACGGGGTCTTCCGAGCTGGATTTAGCGGAAGTATATAGGTTTAATCGTACGCGCGGCGATAGCTTCGAGAACCTATAAGATTATCGGCCGTATATATTTATTAACTACTTTAATTAATACCGAGCCCTTATAAATATATCAGGCGGCTAACTCCTCGAGACGATCTCTACGGTCTCCACGGTCGCTACGGTCTATACCGGCCGACGGTAGCGCCCTACGGGTAACGTCTCCGTTAATATCGTTTTAACCGTCGTGTTACGGACATGGCCCCTACGGGCCTCGCTAACAGGCCAGGAACAACACAGGCGACCCCTCACGGGAACGGAGGAAGTATGATGCGAAGGATGCCTAGCGGGCGGTGCAGGTGTGGCTGAAGGCAGCCTGGTCTTTAGAACACTAGGACGAAGGACGACTAGTACGAACGGACCAATTAGAATGCACGATATAAACCTTATACGGGAAACCTTATATAGGAATGAGGTTCGGGGTAAGAACCTTATACGACCTTATACGAAGAACTTTATACGGGGATGAGGTTCGTTAGATATATAAGATTGAGGCTTCCTCCTCACTAGATAGATAGAAGACTTAGTCGCTACCGATTGTCTGAAATATAAACCTATATGAACCTGTATTCCTGTGCCATCATTGTATGTAATCACCACACCCACTATACCCCTGTTATACGTGTTGACTATTGTTCGACCGTTACACCTTCTCACTGTTTTACTAGAACAAGAACCCCTCCCCTAGACTGATCACCTAGTAGAGACTCTCTCCCTTGGGAAGTGCCTTTGTAACACGTCGCTACTATATATATCACTCCGGCCACCCCCGGGAATCTCGCATACATCGTTAATCGTAGACTTAAAGTCGTTCAGGTCGTCTAAAGCAGTGTCGGACTCGTAGAGTATCTAACTCGTAACCCACTCGGGGTTAAATACGAGTAGGCCACTAAACACGGTCAATAATAGCTCGCGGACCTAGTTAAAGCCGATACGGTACATCTCCTAGAAGCTGTTCCAAATGTCGGCCAAGGCTTCCTGTAGGTACGGCGAAGAGAACAAGATAGCCAGCGTGGATATAGCGATATAGAACTACTTTAAGCTAAGGCCGTCTTCCATAACGTCGCGGGTCTTCTTAAGCGACGAGGAGGAGGTGACGCCCTACGACCCACTATCATTAAAGACGGTGCCGTAAGGGCTCTAGTCGTAGCTTTACACTAAATCGTCGGGACACACGCCGTCGTAGTTGTAAAACTCGGCTAAAAAGAGCAGCAGCTCGTCGTCGGTGTACGTCTAGTAAAAGCCTATTTCTTTAATAAGAAACTCGGGCGATATATCGCCCGTATAGAGTAGGATATTACCGAGGCCCGTCACCGGTACGCCCTTATAGTAGTACGCTTCGGTGCCGAGCGCGTATTTACCCTATTACCGCGCCACTAGAAGTTAGCCCGCGGGGTAGTTGTCCTTACATACGGTAACGTTGCTGGCTACTATGCCCGAGACGGTGTACGACGCCTTACTGTTCTAGCTACACTCCTTAAACGCGCGCGGGGTAATGTTAGCGACCCCTTTGTAGTAGTAGCTTATAGCACCGACCTAGTAAGTACTTACGCCGCCCTAGCTATTACTAGACGAGACGACGAAGTTCGGGTAGTCGACCGGATAAGCGGCCGCGTCCGTAAATAACGCGGAGTAAAGAGGGGGTGTACTAAACCATACGTACTCGCCATAAGGCGCCGTAGCCGGTATGTCCGTCGTATAGCATACCGATTTATAGCCCGACGAGCAGCCCGTAACCTACGTACCCACCTCGGCCTCGCCTACCGCGCAACCAGGTATACACACGCCGCTATCCTAAAATCCGCGTAGCGCGCACGTCGGCTACGCGGCCGTCTTAGGGTAATAAAAGGTGTACACATGGCCCGCGCCGAAGTAGCCGGTGGCGTCCGTCAGGCTCTAACCTAGCGCGTTACTCAACGGCACCTCCGCAAAGCCCGCGGGACAGCCCACGCCGCAGTTAGACCACTAGCACATATTCGCCTAACTAAAGGTATCTACCGTAACGCCCGTTATATTAGTCGCGCTATCGATAAGTACGGCGCGGCCTAACCTTACCGCCAGCTAGTTAGCGTATGTGCCGGCGTCGTCGTCGTAGCTAATAACCTACACTATAACGCCGCCGAGACACTACGACTTAACGTAATCGCCCTTAACCTTCCACGTATCCACGTCGTTAAACGAGACCCACTAGTTATTACCCTAACTAATAGTCTTTACGGCCGCATCCTCGTATAACGTCGGTTACAGACCGTAGGTCGTAATAATAGTCTCGATCTCGCTATTAAGCAGGATACCCGTCTACCCGCTACACATACTTAGGTCACCGCCCGACAAGTAAGGTGTTACGAACATGGCCCCTACGGGCCTCGCCAACAGGCTAGAAACAACACAGGCGACCCCTCAACGGGAACGGAGGAAGTATGATGCGAAGGATGCCTAGCGGGCGGTGCAGGTGTGGCTGAAGACAGCCTGGCCTTTAGAACACCGGAACGAAGGACGATTAATACGGGCGGACTAATTAGAACGTACGACACAAACCTCATACGGGAAACCTTATACAGGAATGAGGTTCGGGGTAAGAACCTCATACGACCTTATACGAAGAACCTTATACGGGAATGAGGTTCGTTAGATATATAAGATTGAGGCTTCCTCTTTACTAGATAGATAGAAGACTTAGTCGTTACCGATTGTTTGAAATAGAAATTGTATAACTTAACCTTTATTCTTGTGCCCTTATTATATATAATTACTATACCTATTACCCCCTTATTATACGTGTTAATTATTATTTAACCGTTACACCTTCTTATTATTTTACTAGAATAAGAACCCCTCCCCTAAACTAATCACCTAGTAGAGACTCTCTCCCTTAGGAAGTGCCTTTATAATAATAGTAGCGACTCTTATTTAGACCCTGACCGTATATCAGTTAAATAATATCAACACTCACTATGTCGAAAGCCGAAGCTCCCACTACTAATCCGGCGGAACTAATCGCTAGGCTCCGAGTAGAAAACAGGGATCTTAAGGAATTTAGTGCGCGCGGAAACTAGGCCCTAACGGACCTTAGGGCTTAGGTGGAGCTCTTAGAAGCTATTAAGAAGAAGGAGCCCCCGAAGATCCCTACTCTTAAAAAGTACGACGGTAACTAGGCCGGGCTTAAGGCTTACCTAATATAGTGCCGCCTATATTAAGAGTACCATTAAGCCTATATTAAGAACGCGTTTAATAAGGTCTTTACCGTTATCACCTATTTAGATGGCGCGGCTTACGATTAGGCCTAACCCTTTTTAGAGGACTACTTCGAAAATAAGGATAACCCTAGGTAGATGCGACGTGATGTTAGGGAGATGTTTAACGACTACGACGCGTTCGTCTAACTCCTAATTAATACGTTCGAAGACCTTAATATCGAGTAGGAGCGGAAAAGAGAGCTTCGACGCTTAAAGTAGATTAAGTCTACCTCGGCGTACGCTAACGAGTTTCGACGCGTCTTAACTCACCTAGAGCTAAACGACGACATCGTTATAGACTACTTCTACGACGGGCTTAAAGAAGCTATTAAGGACGAGATTTACAAGGTCGACAGGCCTAACGACCTTACACAGTACATCGCCATTACTATCCGAATCGATAACCGATTATACGAACGGTAGTAATAAAAGAAGCGATTAAACTAACGTAACGATCGAAACTACTAGCGCCTCGAACGTAAATAGAAGCCTAAACTACGTTACGGGGAACTAATATAACTCGACACTACTAATAAGAAGGAACTCTAACGGAAGAAGCCCGTTAATAAGTGTTATAACTACGGTAAGGACGGACACTTCGCCCGGGACTATAAAAACCGAGTCCCCGAACGTAAGTAAGTTAAGATTATAAAGAACTAAGATAAGGGAGGTAGCTACGGGGCCCTCTACTTCTTAAGATACTTCGATAATAACTACGATACCCACTTAAACGTAAAGGAAGGAGCGGGCTAGTACCTACGGGCACTACTTAGTAAGAACTTTAAAATAATACGGGTTACGGTCCGGGGGGATACCTAGACCGATAACCCCGTAAACGATAACGAGTCTAACGTATACCGTATTAAATAACTAATAGATAAAGAAGAAGCGGCGCGGGCGTTACTAAGGGACGGGACCGAGCGTTTCGGATAAAATAAACGAGCGGATATTTACGTAGATAAATTACCTTATAATAGTAACTAGCTTACGGTACGTATTTACCGCTCTTATATTATAAGTATAATCGTTAAAGCCGAAGACCTAAAGGAGGCCCTTTATAAAGAATAGACCCTCCTCTAAGCTAACGGCGGATGTACGGACGACGTCCTATAGATAGACTGTCTAGACCTACGTTACTAACGATATATAAACGTAAAGGTAGTATCGTGGTATAAGGGATAGGCTCGGTGGACGTTGTAGAAGGAGGATAGGAACCCGTTCCTTCCTCGCCTCGTAGGACGAGATAATTACGATATAGACTATAACTATACGGGAGGAGAATGCTTCCCTCGTATCGACCACTAGGCTCTTATATATGTAAAGCGATACTATAACTTCCGGGAAGTAACTCCGACGGAAAGGGAATATATCCGGGACGAGTACGACTTCTAGAGAGAGAAACGCTACCTTTAACGGACTAGTAAGCGCCGCCCTAAGAGAATAATACGGCCTGTGAAGAACTAGTATAACGAACCCGATAGCGACGAGTGGACCTAGAACTAGAAGGAACTTAGCGACTACGATACTTCGGGAAACGACGAAGTCTAGCCGACGTAAGGTACGAGCTTAGACTAAATACTAAGACCTTGAAAATAACTAGTTAGAAGAAGGAAGGATATATTAGGGTCCTAATTAACTAGCGAGGTTACGAGTGGAAGGCGATAATTAACATTAACGCCGAAGCCAGCTATATCGCCCTACGATTAGTAAACCACTATAATATATTATAGTAGAACAAGACTATACTATATATTTTACGAAACTTCGAAGGACTCTAGGTTAACTACGACGATAGCTGGGTTAGGAGAGAAATAAGGATACTTAACTTCCGCGTACGAGGTAAGAAAGTTAAGATAATACTCGATATTATGGATATCGGAGACGACGATATTATCCTCGGGTTATTATAGCTACGAGAGTATAACCTAAGGATTAACTAGGTCACTAGCTAGTTATTATAGGACTAAAGGGACCCTTAATAAGATATAATTATTAAAACGTTAGGTACGTTTATAAAAAAAGAGCGAAACGACCTTTTTTACGTACTAGCCTAATACTACAAGTATACGAATATTTAAAAATATTAATATAATACGGGCCTACCGGAGTATAGACCCTACGACTACTAGATACTATTAAAAGAAGGAACTTAACCTAAGTTTCGAGGAATTTACCCCCTTAGTAAAGATAAACTTAAAGTATTACGAGAGTAGCTAAAGGAGAACCTCGATAAAGGATATATTAAGAAGTTAAAATCCCCTACGGGATCCCCGATCTTATTCGTACCTAAGAAAGACGGGATATTACGATTATACGTCGACTACCGATAATTAAACGAAATTATAATAAAGAATCGATACCCCCTACCGTTTATTACGGAGTTACGGGATAGGTTATAGAAGGTTAAGTATTTTACTAAGATTAATTTACGCGGAGCCTATAACCTAATACGTATCGTTAAAGGAGAAGAATAGAAGACGGTATTCCGTACCCGGTACGGATACTACGAATACCTAGTAATACCTTTCGGATTTACGAACGCCCTAGTATTATTCCAAGAAATAGTAAATGACATCCTTAGGGAGTACTTAGACGACTTTATTATAACGTACTTAGATAATATCCTAGTTTACTCGGAGACCCTAGAGGAGTATAAGTAATATATGTACTAAGTTCTTTAAAAGCTAAACGATACGAAACTCCTGGTTAAAGCGAGTAAATGTAAGTTTTATACTTAGAAGACGATCTTCTTAAGATACGTTATTATATTAGAGTACCTCGTTATAGAATTAGAAAAGATTAAAGTAGTTAAAGACTAGCCTTAACTAAAGAACGTTAAGGACGTCCGATCGTTCGTAGGATTTATTAACTATTACCGAAAATTTATTAAGGATTACGGTAAGATGATAGCCCCGTTAATAAACCTTACGAAGAACGACGTAGAATTCCACTAAACTACGAGGGAATAGACGGTATTCGAATAAATTAAGGAAGCCGTACTCGCGGAACTAGTCTTAACGGAATTAAACCTTAATAAACTATACGAAATGGATATCGATACCTTAGGATACGTTATAGGCGGCGAACTATCGTAACGGGATAGTAACGGTAAGCTACACCCCGTCGCCTTCTTTTCGAAAAAGTTTATCGGACTAACCGAAAGATACCTAGTTTACGATAAGGAATTAATAGTTATTATTAAAGGTTTAAGGGAATGGGAAGTATATTTTAAGGGAGTAAAGTACCCTATTATTATCTACTCCGACTATAAAAACCTTACCTACTTCGTTAATAACTAAAGGTTAAATAGACGATAAGCCCGTTAGGCCTAATACCTCTTTAAATTCGATATTAAGATCGAATATAAGAAGGGAATAGATAACGGTAAAGTTAATACCTTAAGTAGGCGAAGCGACTATAAAGGACTAGAAGTTTACGAAGAAGAATCCATCTTCTAAATTTAGGATGACGGAGCCTTAGCCCTTAAGACTACGTTAATAGAAGAGCGAAGAGATATTATACGATAAATATACGAAGCCCCGTTAAGAGGATACTTCGGTATTTAGAAAACTATAGAAAGGCTACGAGAAGTTTACGATATTAAAGGATAGGACCGAGATATCGAGGATGTCGTTAAGGAATACGATATTTGTAATAAGACTAAGACGTCGAGATATAAGCCGTATAGGAAACTATAGTAGCTTCCTATATCTAGACGACCTTAGGAATTAATATTATAGGACTTTATCGTTAAACTCCTACCGTTAATAGAAAAAATTATTAAAATAGAGTACGATAGTATCCTCGTTATCGTCGATAGATTAACTAAATACGTATACTTCTTACTATTTAAAGAATCCTATATATTATCGGAACTTACTTACGCGTTCCTACGAAACGTTATTAATAATTACGGGTTACTAGATAATATTATTAGTAATAGAGGAGTTACCTTTACGAGTAACTTTTAGATAAAGGTCACTAAGCAACTCCGTATTAAAAGGAAGTTAAGTATAGTATTCTACCTTTAAATTAATAGTTAAACCGAAAGGACGAACTAGACTCTTAAATAATACCTTAAAGCTTATATTAACTAGGACTAAGATAATTAGGTCGAATGGTTATTACTAATATAACTCGTATATAATAATGTTAAGTATAGCGTAATAAAGTAAACACCATTTAAGGTAAATTATAGTTTTTAACTAAGGATAGACTACTACTTTAAGGAAAGTAATAACCTAAAAGTTAACCAAATAATAAGGGACTTATATAAAAACCTGGAAGTAGTTCGAACGGAACTCTAGAAACGTTAAGACTAGACGGAAAAATAAGTAAATAAGAAAAGAATTAAGGGACTAATCCTAAAGGAGGGAGATAAGGTTTACTTCGACCGGAAAAACCTTAAAACGAAACGACTAAACGATAAACTCGACTTTAAAAAGCTAGGACCGTTCCTAGTTACTAAGAAAATCTCGGATATAATTTACGAACTATAACTACTAGAAAAGTTACGAGTATACCCGAGATTCCACATCTCGAAACTCGAAAAGGCATTAAATAACATAGAACTATCTAACGAATAGATCCTAAGTGAACTAGAATATAATATCGAACGAATCCTAAAGTACCGAAGAACGAGGACGGGGTTTAAGTACCTCGTTAAGTAAAAAGATTATAACCCCGAAGAAGATACCTAGGAACTAATAGGAAACCTTAAAAACGTAAAAGAAATAGTTAGGAGGTATTAACGGGGTTAGTTAAAAAAAGATAATATATATATTACCGAAAGAATCCTAGAATATAAGAACGATAAAAACGGGATTTATTATTTTATTAAATAATAAGGTTATAGAAAGAAATACAATATATAGGAACCGGTAGTATACCTTAAAGATTCCCCCCTATTATTAGAGGAGTATTAAGAGAGAAGAGGGTGGGCCTAAAGGGACCGGTCGTAAGATCGGTTATAACCGTACCCTAGTTAAAAGAAGAGGCGGCTACGTCGGTAGGCGCCTAGGCTTCCTAGACGGTTAAAGGAGTAGCGCGCTCCTCTTACTCTTAACGAGCCTTATCCTTATTAAATAACTCTTCCTCTACCTTACGTAGTATTTCGACGCCGCGGAGGCGGACGGATTCTCGTTATTTTTTAACGCGACGAAGCCTAGCGGTTAACTCGAAGGCTTAACGATAGGCCTCCTTAAGGGTTAAGGAAGCGGCGTCTTCCTCTTCCTCGAGCCGTTAGTACTTAGATACTAGGCGTTCGGCTAGGAAATAAAAGGGGTTAGGAGGGGGTAAATTAGGGACTAAGGGGCGACGAAAGGAAATTAACTAAGACCTATAGGGACACCCTTGCCGTCGCACTTAGCCCCTATAGATACGTACGTTTAATAACGACGAGAGCGACTCGTTAACTTCGACGACTAAACGTAATCCTTACTAAGGCGGGAATAACGGGAATACGGTATAGCGGAAAAACTATTATTAGAAAATTTCTTAACGAGAACCTAGTGTTAAACGGATTTATCAGTAGGACGACGTTTTTCGACGCGACTAGATATACTAGAAAAAGAGGAAAAGGAATCCTTACCTTGGAAATAAGGGAAAGAAGGGATAACGCGTTACTTATAAGATTTCGGGACGAAATTTAAGGAGAAGGGAGGTTATGTTACGAATATGGCCCCTACGGGCCTCGTTAATAGGCTAGAAATAACATAAGCGACCCCTTAACGGGAACGGAGGAAGTATGATGCGAAGGATGCCTAATGGGTGGTGTAGGTGTAGTTAAAGATAGCCTGGCTTTTAGAATACCGGAACGAAGGACGATTAATACGGGCGGATTAATTAGAACGTACGATATAAACCTTATACGGGAAACCTTATATAAGAATAAGGTTCGGGGTAAGAACCTTATACGACCTTATACGAAGAACCTTATACGGGAATAAGGTTCGCTAGATATATAAGACTGAGGCTTCCTCCTTACTAGATAGATAGAAGACTTAGTCGTTACCGATTGTTTGAAATAGAAACTGTATAACCTAACCTTTATTCTTGTGCCCTTATTGTATATAATTACTACACCTATCACCCCCCTGTTATACGTGTTGACTATTGTTTAACCGTTACACCTTCTTATTGTTTTACTAGAATAAGAACCCCTCCCCTAGACTGATCACTTAGTAGAGACTCTCTCCCTTGGGAAGTGCCTTTGTAATATAGGGGTAGCCCGGGGCCGTATAATCGGCGTTAGTTAATATAGTATTACGGCCGTATATGGTTAGGCCTAGGTTAACCTTGGCCGGATTGACGTAGTTACGCTATAGTAAGTTTAACGAGTCGCGGATCTCTATAAGGTTAGTGTATACGTTAAGGAACGCGCCCGTCTACTAATTCCTAATATCCCATACGCCGTATAGGTCGTATTCCATTATATTAAACTAGTCCACCTACGGCTCTAACTTAGGTAGGTTAAAGTACTATAAGTACTAGAAACTCGACGGTAGGGTTACCGACAGCCCGAAACCGTAAGGGTCGAGCGCGCCCCGTAACCGTTATAGAAATACGGGAAAGTTAGTAAAGTCTTCGTCGCGCCCGTTACGGTCCGGTGCCTCGGGATACTCCCAGTTAATATCTACGCCCGTAAAGCCCTACGTCTATATAAACTGTAAAAGAGAGGCGAAAAACGCGTCCTAGTTCGTAGAGCTAGCGGCTAAGTCGGAGAACGTCGTTTTAATCGGTTAGTCGTCGTCGTTAAACGTCTAGCCGTCGATTACGATCTACGTCTATAGTCCTAGGTTGCGCGTTTTAAGGGCCTACATTAGGGGGTATAGGGACTCGTCCGACGCCGCCGACGGCACTACGTTAAAGGAAACCGGGTCGATACTCGTAAACGTAAAGTTGATGTATGTGTATATACCTTAGGGGATCCGCCCGGGGTATATAGTATTATACGAGCGGCTCCCGGACTACGACTCGTAGTAGCCCACTATACGACCGATACCGGTACTAGCTACGTCGTAACTGGGCTCCGACACCGAGCTAGTACCGTAAAACTCGGGTGTTATACCGTAAAACCCGTAGGTACTATAGTAAACATTAAGAGGGTATTATTATAAAGGCACTTCCTAAGGGAGAGAGTCTCTACTAGGTGATTAATCTAGGGGAGGGGTTCTTGTTCTGGTAAAACAATGAGAAGGTGTAACGGTTGAATAATAGTTAATACGTATAATAGGGGGGTGATGGGTGTGGTGATTGTATATAATGAGGGTATAGGAATAGAGGTTGGGTTATGTAGTTTCTATTTTAGATAATCGGTAGTGACTGAGTCTTTTATTTATCTAGTGAGGAGGAAGCCTTAGTCTTATATATCTAGTGAACCTTATACCCGTATGAGGTTCCCGTATAAGGTCGTATGAGGTTCCTATCTAAACCTTATCCCCGTATAAGGTTTCCGTATAAGGTGTTATAAGGTTTGCGTTATGTATTCTAATTGGTTCGTTCGTATTAGTCGTCCGTTATTCCCGTGTTTTAAAAGCTAGGCTGCTTTTAGTTACACTTATACCGCCCGTTAGGTATCGGTCGTATTATATTTCCTCCGTACCCGTTAAGGGGTAGGCTATGTTGTTTTAGGCCTGTTAGTGAGGCCCGTAGGGGCCATATCCGTAATATAACCTCCCTTTTTCCTAGATTTCGTCCCGAAATCTTATAAGTAACGTGTTACCCCTTTTTTTCCGTTTATTCCTTAAGTAAGGATTTCTCTCTTTCTTTTCCTAGTATATCTAGTCGCGTCGAAAAGCGTCGCTTTATTAATAAATCTATTTAACGAAGAACCCTCCTCGAGAAGTTTACGTCCGGTGGTTTTTCCGTTATACCGTGTTCCCGTTATTCGCGCCTCGAAAAGGACTACGTTTAGTCCCCTAAGTCGACGAGCCGCGCTCGTCGCTATTAAGCTTATATCTCCGTTAGGGCTAAGTGTGATGGAAGAGGCGTGTCGATAGGTCCCGGTAAGTACCCCTTACTTCTCCCCGTCCTTCCTTGTCTTAACCTAATTATCCTTAAAGGCCCGTCTCGTTACCGAATACTAACGTCTCGAAGACGAAGAGGAGGCGGCCGCTAAGGCCCTCGAAGAGGCTATCGCCCGTCACCGCCGTATTCGGAAATAAAGGGAGTCCGTCCGCCTCCGCGGCGTCGAGATGTTGCGTAAGGTGGAGGAGGAGTTGTTTGATGAGGACAAGGCCCGTTGGGAGTAGGAGGAGCGCGAAGCTCCTTAGGCCGCCTAGGAGCCCTAAGTGGTTTCTAAGGTAGCCTATCTTTCTTTTGACTAGGATACTTTTATCGTTGGGTTTAGGGTAGATGGTGTTCTTACCGATGTTCTTGGCCGGGGTTAGGAGCGTCGAGCCGTTATGGAGGGTCGAGTTCGGCGTGTACTTAATACCCCTTAATTTCTTTTTTTGGGAGGTTCTTTATTAGCTCTTATATATTATGTTTTATTTTATAGCCTTATTATTTAACGAAGTACTCGTACTTTCCTTCTTTAATACGGTAATCTATAACTTTTTATATTTTATAGGTCTTATCGTCCTTAGGCTTCCCTCGTTAGTATTCCTTTAATAACTTAGGCGAGTTTTTAAGGTATATCGTAGGTTCCCATATATTTTTACTTTTATCGTAGTTTTTTTATTTAACTAGGTACTTTACCTTTCGTTAGGTTCGTCGATAGTCTTTAATTTCTTCGGCTTCGTATTCTAGTTCGTCTAGGACTTATTCGTATAAGAGTTCTACTAAGTCGGGTGCTTTCTTTAGAAGCGAGATATTAAATCGTAGGTAAATTCGTAATCCTTCGGATAACTCGAGTTCGTAGACCGAGTTAGAGATTTTCTTATTGATACGGAATGGTCCGAGTTTCTTATAGTCGAGTTTATCGTTTAGTCGTTTTATTTTAAGGTTTTTACGGTTAAAATAGACTTTATTTCCCTCCTTTAGGATTAGTCCTTTAATCCTCTTCTTATTTATTTATACTTAAGTTTATTCTTATCTCCTTAGGAGACTTACCCTTATTTTAACGAGTATATCGCCGAAACGTTAAATTTTAGTATTTACTCTTAGGTTTAATCCGTCCTCCTCGTAGTAATCGAGTCGTAATTAAAATCCGTAATTAACTTCGAACGGTGTTCGTTCCATAACGTTATACGTTACGTTATTATAAGCGATTTAAGCGAGTGGTAATTATTCGACTTAATCGTCTTATTATTAGTTAACGTACGCTTTAAGGTACTATTCGAGCGTTTAGTTTATTCGTTCCGTTTAGCCGTTTATTTATAGGTGAAAGGCCGTACTAAGTTTTCGTTTTATTTAAAGTTATCGTATAACTTCGGCCTAGAATTTATTTATAAACGTTATTCCTTTATTGTTAACGATATCGTTTAGTAACCTATAGTTGTTAACGATGTTTCGTAGGAATGTATAAGCGAGATCTTCCGTTATATATAATTCGTAGTAAGGTAAGAAGTACGCGTACTTTATTAGCTTATTTACGATTACTAGGATATTATTGTATAACACCTTAGTGACCTTTTCTCGTAATAATGGTAGTTTAACGATAAGGTCTTAAAATATTAATTGTTATAATCGTTTTAGTATTAGTAAGGGTTATAGCTCCCCGTAAGTCTTATATCTCGATATCTTAGTCTTATTATAAGTGTTACACTCCTCGATAGTTTTCTTAATATCGTTGTTTTATCCGGTAGTGTCGTAGACTTCCTTAAGTCTTTCCGTTATTTTCTAGATACCGAAATGTCCTCCGGACGGGGCTTCGTATATCCGTTAAATAATGTTTCTTCGTTCTTCTACTAACGTAGTCTTAAGGGTTAGGGTTCCGTTATCTTATACCTAGAAGATGGACTCTTCTTCGCGGGTTTCTAGTCCTTTATAGTCGCTTCGCCTATTTAAGGCGTTTACTTTACCGTTATCTTTACCTTTCTTATATATAATCCTAATATCGAATTTTAAAAAGTATTATACTTAACGGGCTTATCTTCCGTTTAATTTTTAGTTATTAGCGAAATATGTAAGGTTTTTATAGTTTAAGTAGATCGTTATTAGGTGCCGCGTACCTTTAAGGTAGACCTCCCATTCCTTAAGTCCTTTAATAATAATTATAAGTTCCTTATCGTAAACCGGGTACCTTTCCGTTAGTCCGTTAAACTTTTTCGAGAAGAAGGTTACCGGGTGTAGTCTTCCGTGTTTATCTCGTTATAATAGTTTACCGCCTATTACGTATCCTAATACGTTAACGCCTATTTTAAACGGTTTACTAGGATTTGGCTCCGTTATAACTAGCTCGGAGTAGACGGCTTCCTTAATTTACTTGAAAGCTTTATCTTCGACGTTTATCCATTCGAACTCGGTGTCGGCCCTGGTTAATCTATTTAGGGGTCCTACTATTTCCCCGAAGTCCTTAATGAATTTTCGATAATAATTAACGAATCCGGTAAATTCTCGTATATTCGTAATAGTCTATGGCGTTAGCTAATTCCGGACTGCCTCGATCTTTTTAAGTTTTATAGTTAGTTATCCTAGTGTCACTACGCACCCTAGGAAGATTATTTTCTATATATAGAACTCGTACTTATTTACTTTAACTAGGAGTTTTGTTACGTTTAGCTTCTCTAGGATTTAGTGTACCTACTTTTTATATTTTTTTAAGGTCTTAGAGTAGATTAGAATGTCGTCTAGGTATACTATAACGAAGTCGTCTAGGTATTCCCGTAAGGTATCGTTTATTATTTCTTAAAATAATATAGGGGCGTTAATAAGCCTAAACGGTATAATTAGGTACTCGTAGTGTCCGTATTTAGTATAGAATATCGTTTTTTATTCTTCTCCCTTTATTATCCGGATTAGGTTATAGGCTCTTCGTAGGTTAATCTTTATAAAGTACTTAGTACTTTATAACTTATCTCGTAGTTCCGTAATAAGCGGGAGTAGGTATCGGTTCTTAACGGTAATTTCGTTTAATTATCGGTAATCGATATAAAGTCGAAGTATGCCGTCCTTCTTTAGTATAAATAGGATCGGTGATCCCGTAGGGGATCTTAACTTCCTAATATACCCCTTCTCTAGGTTCTTATCGAGCCATTCTCGTAAAGCCTTAAGTTTATCTTCGTTAAGGGGATATATCCCTTAGAACTTTGGTTAAGTACCCTCCTTTAATGGTATTTGGTGGTCGTAGGGTCCGTACTCTAGTAGGCCCGTATCGTATTGGTGTTTTTAAATATTCGTGTATTTGTAGTATTACGTTAGTACGTAGAGGAGATCGTTTCGCTCTTCTTTTATAAATATGTTTAACGTTTTAATAACTATGTTTTATTATAAGTCCCCTTAGTCTTATAATAACTAGCTAGTGACCTAGTTGATCCTTAGATTATGCTTTCGTAGTTATAGTAGCCCGAGGATAACGTCGTCGTCTCCGATATCTATAATATCGAGTACTATTTTAACTTACTTGTTTCGTACGTAGAGGTTAAGTGTCCTTATTTCTCTTATAACCTAGCCGTCGTCGTATACGGCTCGGCGTCCTTCGAAGTTTCGTAATATATATAGTGTAGTCTTATCCTACTATAGTACCTTATAGTGGTTTACTAGTCGTAGAGTGATATAGTTGGCCTTAACGCCGGTGTCGATCATTACTCTCCACTTATACCCTCGCTAGTTAATTAAGACCCTAATATAGCCTTGTTTCTTCTAACGGGTTACTTTCAAGGTCTTAATATTTAATCTAAGCTCGCGCCTTACGTCGGCTAGACTTCGTCGTTTCCCGAAGCGTCGTAGTCGTTAAGTTCCTTTTAGTTCTAGGTCTACTCGTCGTTTTCGGGTTCGTTATATTAATTCTTCATAGGCCGTGTTGTTCTCTTAGGGCGGCGTTTATTAGTCCGTTAAAGGTAGCGTTTCTCTCTCTAGAAGTCGTGCTCGTCCCGGATATATTCCCTTTCCGTCGGGGTTACTTCCCGGAAGTTATAGTATCGCTTTATATATATAAGAGCCTAGTGGTCGATACGAGGGAAGTATTCTCCTCCCGTATAGTTATAGTCTATATCGTAGTTATCTCGTCTTACGAGGCGAGGAAGGAACGGGTTCCTGTCCTCCTTTTATAGCGTCCACCGAGCCTATCCTTTATACTACGATACTACCTTTACGTTTATATATCGTTAATAACGTAGGTCTAGATAATCTATCTATAGGACGTCGTCTATATATCCGCCGTTAGCCTAGAGGAGGGTCTATTCCTTATAGAGGGCCTCCTTTAAGTCCTCGGCTTTAACGATTATACTTATAATATAGGAGCGGTAGATACGTACCGTAGGTTAATTATTATTATAAGGTAGTTTATCTACGTAAATATCCGTTCGTTTATTTTATCCGAAGCGCTCGGTCCCGTCCTCTAATAACGCCCGCGCCGTTTCTTTTTTATCTATTAGTTATTTAGTGCGGTATACGTTAAACTCGTTATCGTTTACGGGGTTATCGGTCTAGGTGTCCCCTCGGGCCGTAACCCGTATTATTTTAAAGTTTTTATTAGGTGGTGCCCGTAAATATTAGCCCGCTCCCTCTTTCGTATTAAAGTGGGTGTCGTAGTTGTCGTCGAAGTAACTTAAGAAGTGGAGGGCTCCGTAGCTACTTCCTTTATTCTAGTTCTTTATAGTTTTAACTTACTTACGTTCGGGGACTCGGTTTTTATAGTCTCGGGTAAAGTGTCCGTCTTTACCGTAGTTATAATACTTATTAGTAGGTTTCTTCCATTAGGGTTCTTCCTTATTAGTAGTGTTAAGTTATATTAGTTCCCCGTAACGTAGTTTAGGCTTCCACTTACGCTTAAGGCGTTAATAATTTCGATTACCTTATTAGTCCGACCGTTTCTTTTATTATTACCGCTCGTATAGTCGGTTATCGATTCGGATAGTAATAACGATATACTATATAAAGTCGTTAGGTCTATCGACCTTATAAATCTCGTCCTTAATAACTTCTTTAAGCCCGTCGTAAAAGTAGTTTATAACGATATCGTCGTCTAATTCTAGATAAGCTGAGACGCGTCGAAACTTATTAACGTACGCCGAGGTAGACTTAGTTTACTTTAGGCGTCGAAGCTTTCTCTTTCGTTCCTACTCGATATCGGGGTCTTCGAACGTATTAGTTAGGAGTTAAACGAACGCGTCGTAGTCGTTAAACATCTCCCTAATATTACGCCGTATCTACCCCGGGTTATCTTTATTTTCGAGGTAGTCCTTTAAGAAGGGTTAGGCCTAATCGTAGGCCGCGCTATCTAAATAGGCGATAGTAGTAAGGACCTTATTAGTTACGTTCTTAATATAAGCCTAGTGGTACTCTTAGTATAGGCGGTATTATATTAGGTAGGCCTTAAGCCCGGCTTAGTTACCGTCGTACTTCTTAAGGGTAAGGATCTTCGGGGGCTCCTTCTTCTTAGTAGCTTTTAGGAGCTCCACCTAGGCCTTAAGGTCCGCTAGGGCCTGGTTTCCGCGCGCACTAGATTCCTTAAGATCCCTATTTTCTACTCGGAGCCTAGCGATTAGTTCCGCCGGATTAGTAGTAGGAGCTTCGGTTTTCGATATAGTGAGTGTTAATATTATTTAACTAATATACGGTTAGGGTTTAAATAAGAGTCGCTACTGTTGTTATAAAGGCACTTCCTAAGGGAGAGAGTCTTTACTAAGTGATTAGTCTAAGGGAGGGGTTCTTGTTCTAGTAAAATAATGAGAAGGTGTAACGGTTGAATAATAGTTAATACGTATAATAGGGGGGTGATGGGTGTGGTGATTGTATATAATAAGGGTATAGGAATAGAGGTTAGGTTATGCAGTTTCTATTTTAAACAATCGGTAGCGACTGAGTCTTCTATCTATCTAGTGAGGAGGAAGCCTCAGTCTTATATATCTAGTGAACCTCATACCCGTATGAGGTTCCCGTATGAGGTCGTATGAGGTTCCCATCCAAACCTCATCCCCGCATGAGGTTTCCGCATGAGGTGCTATGAGGTTTGCGTTGTGCATTCTGATTGGTTCGTTCGTATTAGTCGTCCGTTGTTCCCGTGTTCTGAAAGCCAGGCTGCTTTCAGCCACACCTGCACCGCCCGCTAGGCATCCTTCGCATCATATTTCCTCCGTACCCGTTGAGGGGTAGGCTGTGTTGTCTTGGGCCTGCTGGTGAGGCCCGTGGGGGCCATGTCCGTAACAGGTATGCCGTGGAGTTGGCGTACGCCAGGCCCTATCCGCCCGGATTACACTCGGACTTCGAGTTACAGCTAGCAATACAGTTGGCCGGTGCATAATAGTCCGGCCCGAGGCCGTAGTTACCGTACTTGGAACAACAGCCCGTAGCATACGGATTAGTGGCGTTGTATTCGCCGTCAGCGGCGGCAGATGTCACCAAGACGCCAAGTAGAGCAACGAGCGATACGAGGCGGAATAACGAAAATAGAAAGCCGTACGCGGACGCCTATAACGTAAGCATTCGTAATCGTAGCGGTAGCATAGCCGTAGAATACTAGCTAGCTAGCGCCGATCGATGGTAGGGTAAAGAATAAAGATAGACGTCTCGTTAAAGGAGTTAGGTAGTATAGAAACGAATGTATACTTCTCGTTTTAACTAAGATAAGTATAAATAGATTACAAGTATAGACGATAATCGTAAAAATAAGGAGGAATAAAGAGAATAGAAAAGAAGCGTAAAAAAAGAGAGTAGGGAGATAAAGAGGGATAAGATACGACGTATACGTAGTATATAGAGTAGACTAGAGATAAAAGATAGGAGACACACGTATAAGTAAACATACACTAGACACCCGAGATGGGGAGGTCCACTAAAGGGTTACGATATACTCCGTTCTCGGCCGAAGAAAGCCGGACATGAAGTAAAAATCTTTATTAGTATAATAGTATAAAAAAAAAAAGAAAAAGAAAAACACGATAAAAATATAAGGTGGATACTATATATCGGTCATAGTCGTAATACCTGCCTCTAAAAGCGTAGTGTAATATATTAATAAGATGTAGACTCTAGTTTTTAGAAAGCGAGATTAGACTTCGCTTCGAGCCGCTAAGACTTATAATAGTAGCTACAGTAGCTGGAGTGGGTTATGGACTAAGCGAAGAGGCCGATATAGAGTAAAGAGGAACGTTAACGAACGAAAAGACTATAATAAAACGATAACCCGTGGAGATACGATACCGTATATCCGAGTTTACCGCGTAGAGAAGTGGCCGTTAGATACTAGGACGATAAAACTATTAGTCCGTAGTCCGTACGAGGTTATAGGCCGTAGTTAAGTGATAACTTTAGTTAAACGGGGCGACGTCTGTACTGTGTACGGACTAGTTGCGAGTATTATCTCCTCGACCTTTACTATCTATTAGGTTTATGGTTACTATATAAATCTAGTATGTCTCCGTTATCTGATAGTCCGCCCCGTAGCGAGTTATTCTAAACTAGGTAACTACATATAGACGGTGGGCGGTTCGTTCGGTCGTGTACGTCGTGCGTCGTACCTGCATGTTCGTCGTTGTTGTTATACGCGAGCCTGCGTTCTATTTTTGCTCGGCCGATATTACATTTGGCTATAAGTTGAAGGTTATAACACCGAATGTGGTTAGGGAACTAGACTTCCGTTAGTTAGATGGTATTTATATCACGGTGCCCTTGTAGGTAAACGGGGTCGTTAAGTACCTAAGCACCTACGGTACCGCCCGAAGACTATATAAAAGGATAGTAGGGATTTTAGGAGCTAGGTTCGGATAAGGCGTCGATTTAAGCTTTAATCTTAAAACGTATTTTATAGACTCTATTAAGACGGGCTAGACCGCTTTTCGGCTAGTAGGGGTGGGTTAGGGTCCGTTAAGGAAGAAAATGGACGTACTATACGAGGTATGTTAGACGTAGGTTAAAATTAGAAAAAGCGGACGTATACTTAATATAAAGATATCCGGACGAGTGGTACTATTAATTAATCCACCTATAAGGCCGAAGACCGCGGTACGGAGTAGTAGAAAAGTTTTATAGTTTCTTTCCTTTCTTTTTTACCTTATCGTATCTTTTTAATAGTACCCCGAAATATTAAATAGCCCAAATAGGAAGGAATGGAAATAAGGGCGTTTTAACGATAGATATAAGGGTAGGAAAAGAAAGACCCATCAAGTCGACCCCTAGCCGACATCGGCTTATTACTTTCCAACTGTTATTAGTATATCGTAAGACTATCCACAAGCCACCCCGTACGGAGCATCTTAGACGCTGTAGTAATATCGATTTTTCTCGTTTTTCTCCTTTTAGTTAAAGAAACATCTTATCATAAATATTAATATTGTAATATATAGAGGAAAAGAAAAAAGTACGGAGTACTATACCGGTTAAAGAAAAAGATAATACGTCTACGTCGTACTACGTATAGCGAGACGTAGGTACTCGACTCGCAACGTAGCCCCTATAATATACATATCGGGTAGTACGTTATAGATATTAAGATATTATCTTAATTAAACTTCTAGAATTAATTCCCTAATTATATCTTACCTTTACTTCGCCTCTCCTTCTTCCGTCTCTTTCCTTCCGTCTCTCTTCTTCCGTCTCTCTTCTTCCGTCTCTCTTCTTCCGTCTCTCTTCTTCCGTCTCTCTTCTTCCGTCTCTCTTCTACCTTTTCCCTCAAACGGACTTTTCACATACGCTTATTACATATCCCCTCTTAATATCTATTTATCTATTTTACTTAAGTTATACAAGGTTGTTTAACTCTTTTTTATTCTCACCATCTTCAACCTCGTTCTCTATACTTTCCTTTTGTTTCTTATTCAATCATTTACATTCATCATCATTAAAGTATTATTTGATTTTACACGTTCTATTATACGGAGGAGCACTCCATATATTCCTTAAGATGGCACCTCGTTACGAACACTAGCTCGGGTTTACAGCTATCGTCTATACTCTTTTATTCCTCGTTCTGGGGCCACTCTCCCTCGTCTAGGCCACCCACTATAACCATAGACACAAGGCATATCACGACCTCTTCGTGCGGTATACCGATGCTTACGGCGACGTTGAAGCTTATCTGTTCCCGGCACGGGACTCTCTTGTGTCGGCGTACGCTATGCTTAACGCCTCGCTGCCAAAGATTGCGGCCGCGAACAAAATGAAGCTGCAGTAGCCACGCTTTAATAAACGCCGATTCCCTGACGGGGGCGGCGTAGGAGTGCCACCGGGACAGAACACGACCGGCATTCCTGTTATTGGCCGACGCGGTGTACCAGGCAACACGACCACAACGGGCAATAGCACGGCCTCTCGGGACTATAGCCTCTCGCCGGAACTCGTTGCTGCAGCACGCTTGGTGGCCGAGGCCACCACGAATACGCCGGCCGCGTCGGGCTACACAGACAAGGTAGCGGTGCTCAAGGCCCAGTACTGGGGCTAGACGTCGCCGTCTTCGGGTGACAATGCGAAGTTTACGCTCTGCAGCCTGGATGGTGGGTGGTCCGCCACGGAGGTCAACACCGACGGCCTGATCGTGCCCAACACCAAGATTCTCAACATCACGGCTATCTCTGCGTACTTGCATGCCAACGGTCTGCTGCTCGGCGTCTACGTACACCCCGGCGTGCCATGCTCGGCCAACGGCAAACTGATCCCTGGCACGGACATTTACACTGAGACCTTGTTCAGCGGCCAGGTCGACCAGAGCCAGTGCTACTTCAACTACAGCGCGCCCGGCATTCTGGAATGGCACACGGCCCAGGTCGCGCTCTGGGCCTCGTACGGCGTCGACATGATCAAGCTGGACTTTATCACGCCGGGCAGTCCGCTCAATGACGGGCAGCTGCCCTGTGACATGAGCGCTGCCTCGACCATGTACCACGAGGCCATTGCGGCCGTCGGTCGGCCCATGCGGCTGGGTCTGTCGTGGAAGCCGTGCCGCAACGCCACGTGGCTGCCGTTCTGGGGCCAGTCGGCCGACGCCATCCGCACCGACAACGACATCAATCGGTACTTTACCAACACGTTTACGGACTGGCAGATTCTTCAGCAAGCGTTTGAAAACTACCGCCAGTACATCTTGCTCCAAAAGCAGTCGTTTGCGGCTGGCAACCCCATTGTGCTCCACCCCGACATGGACAACCTGCTTGTCGCCAACAACGCCACCCTCTCGGGCATCACCGACGACATGCACGTCACCACGATGAGCATGTTCCTGGGCGCGTCCGCCAACCTGGTCCTGGGCGGTGACCTCAACAATGTCGACACCTTGGGACTGGAGCTCTTGACCAGCAGCGGGTCGAAACTGGCCGCCAACTTCTTCGCCGAGTACCCGATGCAGCCCCGCAACCCCGGCACCGGCGATGTGCTGCCGCTCCAGCTGCAGGCCTGGATCGCCGGCCCCAGCGCCACCACGGGCGAAGCCTATGTGCTGGTATGCAACTACGGTCCCGACCAGGGCAAGGGTGGCTTTGGTACCGCTCTGGAGGGCGTACAGGCCGTCACCGTGACCTTGTCGGATCTCGGCCTGACGACGGCCGCAGGGTATGCGGCGAGCTACACCTGGCGCGACGTCTGGAACGGCAACGGCACGACTGTCACCCAGGATGTCGGCTTCACCGCCTACCTCAACGCCACGCAGTCGTCACTGTTCCTGCTGGCGCCGGTGGTGGCGTAGAGGGGTGCGTAGCACAGCTGACGAAAAGTGAACGGCGTCAAGATGGAGGTGAAGTGTTTATTTTGCAGTACTTGTCTGGTATCGTCTTCTTCACTATCGTCTTCTTACATAGTATTGTTTATTTGCAGCGTCTGTTCTTTTCTTTTTCGCCTTCTTTTCCTTTTCCTTATTATTATTATTCTTGTTTCTATTCTTATTATCACTATTACTATGCTCAGAGTATCTTTGTCGGAAAGAAAAAATAAATATGAAAAGAATTGATATAATGAATGCCATCTTCTTGTTTACATAAATAAAGTAATATACAATTTCGAAAACAATGCCCTTTATTATATTTAAATCCGAACGGTTTCCTTGCAAATGTTCGGATTCATGTCTCCTAGTTTTCTTGTTTCCTCACTTCTTCACCTCGTCGTCATCCTCCTCGGCAGTCTTTCTCGCGTGTTGTGTTAGTGGAACAGTTATGATGGGCCCCAGTTGGTGCTTTTTAGCGCCTTCAACGGGCCCCTTTAGCGCAGGGCGAGGTTGCGGGCGTCGTTCAATGGCCGTTAGCGGGCACTTCCCGCGCTGCACCCGTTCCAAGCTGGCACGAGCGTGTCCCCGATCAGCGCCTGCCAGCGCTTAACAGCCTCAACACCGCCCACTCTCTCCGCAAAAGTCCCCCGCAGTGGACCACTAAAGCGAGTGGAGACCCGCCCGCATCGGCACAAAGATGGCCGAGTATGGGGAAGGAGGGGAGGAAGGAGCGCGACACGAGGAGGAGAGGAGAAACGACGAGACGACGAGACGACAACAGCATCGCACACATAACACCGAGGGGCAAGAGGACAGACACTTTCGTCGTGATTTAAGACGACCTTTCTCCACATTTCTTGTCCCTTTTTGTCGTCTTTTGTTGTATCTTGTCTTCATTCTTCGTATCTTCCGCCCCTCGCTCCTTCCTCTGATGTATCCTACATTGTCTCTTTCCCATCTATAGCTCCAATTGGGAAAGAACCTCTCGAATTCGCCACACGCAAAGGCACGACACCGACGACATCTTTTTTACACCTCACCCCACACACACAATGCCGTTCCTCGCAGCACCGACGGTCGAGCAGCACGCCACCGGCTTCGGCATCGGCACACCGGCGCCGCGCCTGTCTTGGCGGTTCACCTTGGCCGAGAATGACGGCGAGGTGGCCGAGACCGACCGCGACTGGACGCAGACGGCCTACGATCTGGAAGTGCAGCGCCAGGGCCTTTCCGCTCCTGAGTCCTACCATGTCGAGAGCAACGACTCTGTGCTCGTGCCATGGCCCAGCGCCCCGCTGCAGTCGCGGCAGCGTGCCAGCGTGCGTGTCCGAGCGTACGGCAAAGAGAGCACCGAGGCGACGGAGTGGTCCGCCTGGACGGCGGTCGAGTGCGGCCTGCTGAACAAGAGTGACTGGACGGCCGTGCCGATTACGAGCGCCACCCCCGTCCACAGCCCCGACGTGGAGGCGACGCTGCGGCCGCTGCGGTTCAAAAAGGTGTTTGCGGCGCCCAAGACAAGCAACGGCCGGCTCTACATTACGGGTCTCGGCGTGTACCGCGCATTTCTCAACGGCCAGCGCGTCGGCGACAGCGAGATGGCGCCTGGGTGGACGAGCTACAGGCACCGCCTCAACTACGAGACCTTTGACGTCACGGCCCTCCTCCGCGACGGGGACAACGTGCTGGCCGTCGAGGTGGCCGAGGGCTGGTACGCCGGCCGGCTGGCGTTCAACGGCGGCCTTCGGTACATCTACGGACAGGACATTGGCGTCATGGCGCAGGTCGAGGTGGAGACCGCGGACGGCGAGCGATCATCGACGGTGGCCACCGACGGGTCGTGGACCTGCAGCCCGAGCGCCACGGTGCGTGCCGAGATCTACGACGGCGAAGTGTACGACTTGCGCGAAGAGACCGACTGGACGTCGCTGTCCACCGACGACGACGGCTGGACGGCCGTCCGCACGCTCGACGTGCCCGCCGCCGACCTCGTCAGCCCCGACGCGCCGCCCGTGCGCGTGACCCAGACCGTCAAGCCCGTGGAGCGCATCATTACGCCTTCTGGCTGTGTCATCCTCGACTTTGGCCAGAACCTGGTGGGTCGCCTGCGCGTCCAGCTGGCGCCGCTCCTCGCGGCGCTGTCCAGCGGTGCCCGCATCGTCTTCACGCACGCCGAGGTGCTCGAGCACGAAGAGTTGGGCACGCGCCCGCTGCGCGACGCCAAGTGCACCGACACCTTGATCGTGGGCGGTGATGCCACCAACGCTCCCTCTGAGTGGTCGCCCAACTACACCTTCCACGGCTTCCGGTACGTGCGCGTCGAGGGCTGGCCCGAGCACAGCAGCGGCGGCGACGACGGCAAGGGCGACGAGCGTTCCCTTCTGGACGCCATCGTGGCCGACGTGCTGCACACCGACATGGCCCGCACCGGCTTCTTTGAGTGCTCGCACCCGCTCGTCAACAAGCTGCACACCAACACCCTGTGGAGCATGCGCGGCAACTTCTTGAGCATCCCCACGGACTGCCCCCAGCGCGACGAGCGGCTGGGGTGGACGGGCGACATTCAGGTTTTCTGCAACTCGGCGAGTTTCTTGTACAACACGGCCGGCATGCTCGGCGACTGGCTGCAAGGGCTGGCGGCGGAGCAGCTGCTGGACACGGACGACGGCGTGCCGCCCGTTGTCGTGCCCGACGTTCTGCGGACCCTGTGGCCGAGTTTCCCGCTGGCCGTCTGGGACGACGTGACCGTGCTGACGCCCTGGGACCTGTACCGCTCCTTTGGCGACACTGCCTTTTTGTCTCGCCAATACGACAGCATGGTCGCCTGGGTCGACCGCGGCGTGCCCCGCGGCGACGACGGCCTCTGGGTGTCGACGCTGCCCCAGCTCGGCGACTGGCTCGACCCGGCCGCGCCGCCCGACAAGCCCGAGGAGGCCCGCACCAGCGGTGTCCTGGTCGCAGATGCGTATCTGGTGCGCGTCACCGACGTTTTGGCCCAGGCCAGCGCCGTCCTCGGCAAGACCCACGAGGCTGTCCGCTACACCGCCGACGCTTTCCGCCTGCGCTCGGCTTTCCAGCACAAGTACATGACGCCCGCCGGTCTGCTGGTGGGCGACTCCCAGACGGGTCTGGCCTTGGGTCTGGTGTTTGACCTGTTCCCCACGCCCGCCCACCGCGCCGAGGCCGCCGCCCGCCTCGTCGATCTGGTCCGGGCGGCCCGCTTCCGCGTCGCCACGGGTTTCGCCGGCACGCCCATCATCACCCATGCCCTCACGCGCGCCGGCTACCCGCAAATGGCGTATCGGATGCTCCAGGAGAAGTCCAAGCCGTCGTGGATGTACCCCATTACCATGGGCGCCACGACCATCTGGGAGCGCTGGGACAGCATGCTGCCGGACGGCACCATCAACCCGGGCGAGATGACCAGCTTCAACCACTACTCGCTGGGCTCCGTCGTGCACTGGCTGCACGAGAGCGTCGCCGGCGTGCGCTGCCTGACGCCCGGCTGGAAGACGTTTGCCGTCAGCCCCATCCCCGGCGGCACGATCACGTCGGCGTCGGCGGCGTACGAGACGGCCTATGGGCGGGTCGAGGCCAAGTGGGCGATCACGGGCGGCGACAACTTTGTCCTCGACATTTTGGTCCCCGCCAACACGCGCGCCCAGGTCATCCTGCCGCACGAGCGAAAGGGCAAGGACGTCACGTCCCCCAGCGAGGCCAAGGACCTGGGCCGCTGGGTGGGCGCCGGCCGGCACCACTTCGCAAGCCAGTGGAACAACCTGACGGCGTGGCCGCCGGCGCCGATCAAGGGGCTGTTCGATCTGAGGGACGACGAGGAGGAGACGATTGTGTAGGCGGCGGCGGCGGCGGCCAGGGCAAGGACGATGAACTCCGTGGGAATAGATTTGTCTAAACTTGACTGAAATGACCCGTCGGAGCAAATACAGGCCGATCAGCGTTTCAGTCAAGACTTGGATACAGGGCGGCTTCAGACGAGACGGCCTCAGAAAAGACAGGTCTTGGCCGCTGAGGTCAAACGGGATTCGTTGACAGAATGAATCAAGATGCAAAATGCGAGACGCAAGACAGATATCAGATATATGTAAATAAATAAATCAGAGACAAAAGGGAACACAACGAACACAACGAACACAACGATCCGGTGCTCCCTATTTGCAGAAGACGATGGTGCCTGGACTTGGAGGACCAACAGACTCACTAATATCAGGTTCCTTCAGCACCTGAGCAACCGGACTTAACGAACACCTGTTCTTCTCTCCAGGCCCCGGAATTTCGGAGTTCAGCGAGTCATGCTGCCAAGAACGGCATGAGGACAGGACAGGCGAGACAAGGACAGGGGAATGGAGAACTCCCAGAACCGATAAACACGACGTAAAAGAAAATGTCACCAATGTTGTCGACGTCTCGGCGACTTATTGCGCTCTGGTCCATCTTAGCCCATCTTCGACCCATCTTTTGGCACTTTTTGGCCTTGGCGTTGGTCGTGGTTCTAGCGCTTCCGGTGCTTGTTTGGCGCCAGCTTTGGCGGACTTCTCCTGGAACCCGCTGGGACACGCGCCTTCCTGACAAAGCAGGCGCTGTCCCCCCCCCCCCCAAAAGGCTCCGAGCCGAGCGCTGGACGAATGAACCCCGTTCCAGTGGTCGAACCCCGTTCCAGTTGTCGCGCCCTGTTCGACCCGTTCGACACTAGTCGACTCTTCCGCAGCGGCGCTCGGTCTATTGTCCAGCCTTTCGCTCCGTGGCCCACATGACTCTCTGTTCTGCCGACTTCTATGCCTGCCTCGCCTGCCTTCTGCCTGCCGCCCCTCTTCTTTGTCCACGTTCGTGTTCGCTCCTCGTCATTACTCTCTCGTAAGAAATACCCGGTAGGGAATCGTTCAGACCGGGCCGACGACAGAGAACACTTGTTCCTAACTCCTTGTCCAACCCTGTGCCTATCAAAAGCCTGTCGATCGTCTACGCCCTTATCGCATCGTTAAAAGGGCCTTGCCTCCACGATTCACGATGGCCTTCCACGCCCCCTTCAACGGCAACGCCAACGAGAGCGACAACAACGACGTGATCATCCACATTGGCGACGTCGACTCTCTGGACGACAACACGCCCCCCTACCACCCCTCCTACACAATGGCCGACGACACACTCGCGCCCCCGGCTGGCCTCGCCGCCACCGTCATTCGCCGCGCCATCGAGATTGACCTCGACACAGCCGTCGGGCCGGGCGCAGCGACGACGTCGTCGTCATCCTCCTCGTCCTCGCCGACCACGGCCGAGTCTGCCTCCATGGCCTCGTCCATGACCTCCTCTTCTTCTTCTTCTTCTTCTTCTTCGTCCCTCATCGCTCGTCACATCCCCCGCACATCCGCCAGCCGCCTCGCCCTGGCCACGCCCGACGTCTGCCCCGAGGCGCCCGTTCTGGCGTCCAAGTATTTGGCGCAAACACAAACGTCGTCGTCGGAGAAGACGCCCTTGCTGTCGTCGACAGAGTTGTCGTCCTCACCCGCCCCCGCCCCCGCCTCGACCGAACCCACCATCCTCTACCTCGCCTACGGCTCCAACATGGCCGCCTCCACCTTTGAGGGCACCCGCCGCATCAAGCCCCTGTCGTGCACCACCGTCGCCGCGCCCACGCTGCGCCTGACGTTTGACCTGCCCGGTGTGCCCTACCGCGAGCCCTGCTTTGCCAACACCGCCTTTCGCAGGCCGCCCAAGTCGCCCAAGGTGCCAGACATTCCCGACGTGCCGGACCTGCCGATTCCCGCCCCGCCAGGACCGCCCGGCCCGCCGACCAACCCTAACCCTCCTTCGCCGGTGGAGGTCGACAGCCACGGCGACCCCATCTGGGACGGCCCGCTGTACGGCGTCGTGTACGAGGTGACGCGCGACGACTATGCCAAGATCATTGCGACGGAGGGCGGCGGGGCGTCGTACCAGGATGTGCTGGTGCCGTGTCTGGTGGTGGCGCCGCGGATGGGGGTGCCGGAGAAGCCGGTGGTGCCGGTGCCACCGCGGCCTTTTTTGGCGCACACATTGTTTGCGCCGCAAGTGAAGAGCGAGCAGTCTCTCGCCGGAGGCGACAACAACGACAACAACAACGACGACAACGACGATGACGACGACGACGACGACGACGACGACGACGACTCCAACTGGCTCGCCCGCCGCTGGCGCGCGCTCGTCCGCCGCCTCGTCCGCTTCGGCAGCACGCGCGGCCGTCCCGACCCGGGCTACGCCCAGCCCTCCAGGCGGTACTTGGGCCTCCTCACGACCGGCGCCGCCGAGCACGAGCTCCCCGAGGCCTACCAGGACTGGCTCGCCAGCCTGCAGCCGTACACCATCACAACGCGGCGCCAGGCGGTCGGCTCGTTCCTCTTGCTGGTCATCGCCTTTCCCGCTCTGCTGGTGATCCTGGCCGCCGGCTGGCTGCCCCGCAAAAAGGGCACGACCGGCCGCATGTCGCCGGCCATGATTATCGTCATGGGCACCATCTTCCGGAGCGTGTGGTGGGTGTACGACCACGTCTTCCGCCCCGTCTTTGGCGACGGCGAGCGGACGGAGCCGAAGAAAGAGGCAATGTTGATAAAAGAGTGAGGGGAAGAGAAGAGGAGAGGAGAGGAGAGGAGAGGAGAGGAGAGGAGAGGAAGAAGTCTAAATAATGAGGAGGACAGAGGATGCTGACTTTACATGGTGAGACGGTGAGATGGTAAAGACGTACGACGGTGAGACGGCCGAGGTTGTGGGACTAGCAAAATGAGGGCGGGTCGTCTCACTGCCGGTGAGACGCCTTTTTTTACGTCCTTACGTCCTTTCTTTGTTCCTTTACTGAACACGATTTTTCTGTACTCTTTTAGGCATGGCGACATTCTTCAATACAACCCACGGCGTCCTTTTTTTTTACATGACAATCTTTCATTCATTGCGTGCTCTGATACTTGTTCGGTCTTGATGCATGTGCAACTAAACACATCAATGTGTTAATTGAAGGCGGAACGACATAATAGGAAAGCTCAGTTGCCTCTCTGCGCTTTCCTCGCCAAAGACTTCTGCAGCTGCACCAGCAGCGTCGACTGGACCAGGACGGCAACTACGATCATGATGTACATGCAAGAACCATCCTACCATCACGTTGACTATGGCCACTTCAAGGACGACACTACCGCCCAGAAAAGAACGATGCAGAAAGGCAGTAGGGCAGAAGGAGCTATCCTTATCGCCGTCGTCGCCGTCGTCGCCGTCGTCGCCGCCGTCGTCATGTGCCGTCGAGGAAAGAACGATGCGCCAAGGCAGCGGTAAGGAAGGAGCCAGTGTTGCTTTCATCCCACATTCACGACCTTTAAGACGCAATTCGAACCACAAACTTTCCACAAACTTCCACAAACCGCGCTCTCACTCTCCCACTCTCTACCTTGTCTCTCACCTTGTCTCTTCTCCTTCTTTCGTCCCCCCTTCTTCTCTTCGAAATGTCGGCCGTTCGGTCTTGACGGTCGTTTTGTAAGTCAAACCACCCAAGCATCTGCACCAAATGCCATGTTCCCCTTCGAAAAAGCCCATTCACCAACGGAACGACAATGCAGTACCGCCATTGGCACGTTCAGCATCGTGCCGGGACTGACCCTCGGCCACTTTATCCACCACGGCCGGGTCCAGATCGTGACCCGACGGAACAATTTGTTCGACTACTTGCCCGGACAAGAACCAGATGCTTCTTCATCTTCTTCTTCTTCTTCCTCTTTTCTCCCGCCCTCTTCCATTCACGATGTCTGTTGTCGCCATTGGGGGATTAGTTAAACATCCGAGATACAAAACAACCTTCCTTGAAGCCCAGCGTAGGAGCCATAGGGACGGCGCCACCACAACGCGGTCAGACATGAGCAAATTAGGACCTTACGTCCCCAACTCGCATATATTTTGTTCCCGCTCGTTGCGTAGTATGGCTCATATTGCTCATAACTGCAGTGTACTACAATCATAACCAATATTGGATATCCAACTGTCCGTCGTACGCACACTGTGTTGGCACTAAGCCGTGTCATGAATCACAGACTCGTGATGACAAGCAGCCACTGTTGGTCTATGGCGCTGATGCATACGTATAAGGCAATATTCTGTGTGGCAGTAAGAAATTGTACTCGCCAGTTTCCATTTGTGTATGTAAGCGATGTTATTGACGAAATACAAGCTGTACCCCCGGGACTTTCTATCCCAGTTGCTCTTTCCTTTCTTCATCCTCTCATAACCTTGAGAATGCCTTCCGTCCTTTCGTGATCACACATACCTACTAAAGACCACTCTTCCTATTTTACAATGGATACCAAAACATCATACATCGTTTCCAAAGACGGCAGCAGCCGCTACGGCCTCACCGTCTCAATCACAAGGCAGCCGCCACCGCCGCCATTTGATCCGCTCCGCACGCCTATCCCTGCACCAAAAGCATGGCCAATGCCAGCATTGACGCATAGGCAGCAGTCACCCGAGGAAGCGGAAGAAGCCATCGCCAGCGCCTTTGTTCATGCATCGTGCCGCCTACACGAGGCCGCTGCCGTTGCGACTGCCGCCTGTAACAAGCTCATCTTCCAGTGGTCCGGTCTCGAGACCGAAGCCGCCACGACCGCAGCCACCCTTGCCCTGGCACGCTGCGTGCCGCGCGATGGCAAATTTGGGCGCATCGATACGCCGCGCGCGGGCACCGGTCCGTCCCAGGCGGTTGTGGCATTGCAGACGCTCTTGGCGGTCACGCAACTCGAGGTGGCCGCGGCCGGCGCCATGGCAGGCATGGCGATGGATGCGCGCGCGTGGGCCGAGGCGGACGGAGGGGTGCACCCGCTGTCGGCCCTAGCATACAGCAGCAGCAGCAACGCGAGTGACACGAGCGCCGCCGCCACGTTCGCCGCATACACGAATGGGACAACCACAAAGACAAACATGTTAGGCCTTACGGACGGTATCAACGAAATATCCCGTGCCGCCACGAAGGCGTGCAATATGCTAGACAGGCGGAAGATGGCTAAGCCCATGACGAAGAAATCGCTCAAAATGACCTGCCGGGTGACGAGCCTCGATTTCACCCAGTCCCGTGCGTCCCAGCTGCAGACAGCCAACTTTGCCTCGGCATACAATATACGCGTCTTAATCGGCTACGTCTTGGAAGACACACTCGCCGCAGCCCAAAGCACCGAGGTGTTGATGGACTACGCCGGCAAGGTGGCCCACTGGCAGCGGTCCCCCACGGCACGGCTCAAGCACATGGCCGCCCGAGTTGTTGGTTGGCAAACGCAATCACGGGACGATGACAAAATGCTAAAGCAAGCACACAAGGCTTGTCAACAGGCTGTCGATGCGGTCACAGCCGTTCAGGCGCGCATAAGCTGTACGGTCCTGAAGGCCGCGAATAAAGGGGAAAAGGAGAAATAGAGAACGGAAGGTCAGAATGTTTAAAGAGACATGGGAAGGGGACACGACAGGACGTGCACGGAAAGGGTACGAGAATAAATGTAGACAATATAAGTATATGTCACGAGACAGATCGGGTCGCACGCCTGTCATCCATAGCGTCGTGGTCAAAAGAAGCGGCTGCTGGTGTTGGTTACGGCGCTGATGCATCCATAACAGCGTGGAGTAGTCATTACCTAGTACTGTACATGTGAACTTAATGCATACGAACTTAATACATTGTACAAATGTGTTTATCGTTAAGATGCAAACCGAATCCCTCGTTTTCTCTTTTCTTTCTCCTATTCCTCCATTTCTCTCCTCTTCTCATATTAATAGGATCTCTTTCTATTGCACTCTCTCAGTTCACGACAGTCACCCATTAAACATCTGCCGTCTTATTTGTACAATCCTCACAATAGTTGTGAACTCAAAAATGGCCTTCTCCGACGACGGCAGAAGCTGCTGCACCCGGTTTGACTCGACCACGACACTACTACGCCCGTCATCACCACCGCCGCAGCCACAACTCCCCTTCGATCCTCTCCGCACGCCTATCCCCGTACCCGAGACGAAGCCGCTGTTGTCGCAAGCCAGCTACCCGTTGCGGCGGCAGACATCGCCCGAGGACATAGAAGAGGACATTGCCAGCGCCCTCGTCCATGCGTCCTGCCGCCTACACGAAGCCGCCACCCTTGCGACTGCCGCGTGCAGCCAGCTCATCTACCTGTGGTCCGGGCTCGCGCCAGAGGCTGCTGCTTCTGCCGCGCGGGTTGCCGTGGCCCGCAGTGGAAAACACGGTACGCACAAGCGCAGCAGCACGACGGACGCGGGCCTGGGCATGCCGAGGGAGGCCGTGGTGTTGCAGACACTTTTGACAGCCACGCAGATCCAGGTGGCGGCCGCTGGCGCCGCGGTGGGCCTGATCATGGATGCACGCACAGAGGCCGTGGAGAAGGGACGGCTGCACCCGCTCTCGGCCTTGGCCCCTGAGAGCCCCATGAATACTACCGCCGCTACCTTTGACGCCTTTACGAACGGCACGACAACAAAGACTAGCATGGACGGATTCCGCAAGGGTCTCGAAGACATGATCCTGGCCGTCGAGTATGCGACCAAACTCGTGCGCCCCAGCAACAAGGCCATCCGCGGGCCCATGGCCATGATGTCGAGGTCCCTGCATTTCCGGGTGTCGGGCCTCGCATCCATACAAAAGGCAGCGCTTCGGCTGGCCAAACCCGGCGTCGCCACCGCCAGCAGTATGCAGGGCTGCGTGCTCATGACCACCGTAGAGCAGGTCGTCTTCGGCTCCACGCGGACCAAGGCGCTGATGGAGGCGGCCGTCGGCGTGGCCAAATGGTGGCGACATTCACACCGGGGCACCGGGCTGAAGCGCAGCATACAAAAGGCCGTGCAAGTTGTGGGCCGGCGAACCCAGGCCCTGGACAACAACAACGACATCGATGACATGATGCTTAAGCGGGCTCTAACAGCCTGCCAGCAAGCTGTCACGGCCACCCGGACTGTGGAGGGGCGCCAGAGTTGTGCGATTCTGCACGGCACAAAGTCAAAGTAGAAGAAACAAGAGAGGTGGTTTTCATGTCATGGCAACGGTTCTCATCTCGAAATTTCCTGTTATACGATTGGCTGAAATTTGATTTTCGGCTTTGGTCGTTGAGGCGGAAAAGCGGACTTTTGGTGGCGCTTGGCAAAACGCCGCCGGACCGCCGTCTCTTGCGCGGGGTGGCTCTTGCCTGCCCGACCAATCTGCGTGCCTTCCCACCGTCGGACATTGTGTGGTGCGACGGCGCATAGAAAAGGTGACGTGCCGTGTGTACGTTTGTTTGCATCTGGTGTTAACATATCCCGTACTTCTATCTCCGGGAGTCGATGCGGAGATATATGTCCATTTCCTCCTTTCCTCATTTCCAATTGAGTGAGCAATCCCGGAACAACGTTCCTTCGACAACGCACACACCACACCAACCTCACTCTACACCGTCAGCTTACCATTCTTCCGCGTTTCTTCCGCTTCTTACGTCTCCCCGACCTCCCCACCACCATGTCCAAGCTCATTGTCGTCACCGGTGCGACCGGCAACCAGGGTGGCTCCGTCGCGGCCACGTTTCTGGGCCTGCCCAACTGGAAAGTTCGCGCCATCACGCGCAACACGAACTCGGCCAAGGCTCAAGCCCTGGCGTCCGCTGGTGCTGAGGTGGTCCAGGCCAACCTGGGCGACGCCGACACGACGGCCCTGCGCACGGCGTTTGATGGTGCCCACGCCATCTTTTTGAACACGGACTTTTGGGAGACGTACCGGCCGGCGGCGGCCAAGCTCCTGGCGGAGGGGGAAGACCCGGCTGCGGCTGGCCGGCTGGCCTTTGACTACGAAACCAAGTGCCGCAAGAACGTCGCCGACGTCGCCGCCACGGTGCCCACGCTCGAGCGTTTGGTCGTGTCGAGCCTGACGTCGATTGTGGGCGGCTCCTTGTTCCTGTCAGACCCAACCACGACGACCCGCTCGTTCCACCCCGAGGCCAAGAACTGGGGCGTCGAGTACATTGAGACGAATCTGCCCGAGCTGGCGGCCAAGCTGTCCGTGATTGTCCTGTGCTCCTACAACAAGAACCGCCTCGTCATCCCCCGGAAGACCGCCGACGGCGTGTACCAGTTCTTTTCGCCGCTGAAACCAGGCATCCACGTGCCCACGATCGACCCGACGACGGGCACGGGGCCGTTCGTGCGCGCCCTCATCGAAGACGAGCCGGCCGGTACCAAGCTGCTCGCCTACGACAGCAACCAGACCATGGAGGGCATTGTGGACATCTTCCGCCGGGTCACCAACAACAACGACAAGACGGCCGTCCTCGTGCCCGTGTCCACGTCGATGCTCGCCCAAATGGGCCTGTCCTGGGAGGTCTTGGCCGTCGTCGACTATCTCAACGAACATGACGCTTACGAGAAGGGTGAGCCTGGCTTTATCCGGCCGAGCCAGTTGCGCGCACCACCGGCACGGCCGTCGTTTGAAGACTGGGCCAAGACCGTGGACTGGGAGAAGCTGATTGCAGGGGATGCCTAGGGAGGAGGGTGGTGAATATCAAAAAATAGTGTAGCAAGAGTTGATGAATAAACATTAGTTTGCATCTAAGTCTGTCTAGAGAAGAGAGAGAGATATTAAAAAAACCCAAAAAAAAACTATGAAAGCAAGGACAAGGCTATCTAATATAATAATATGTGCGCCGTAAATGGATACCGAGAATCGAGAAAAGGAAAGCTATAAACAAAGAAGGTATAAAGGTGGGTGAGAGGCGGGTGAGAGAGTGTGCGTCCCAGTACTGTGTTTGTGGGAGAGAGAGATGAGGAGTCGTTGAAGAGAGCTCTGTCGAGGGGCAGGAGAGAACACCTCTAGTGGTCCGTCTCCGAGCCGTCGGACCGCTGCTTCTCCTCGCCACCCACGGTCGGTGCGCCGGAAGGAACAGCGGCCTTTTCACCCTCGGTGACGGTCTCGTTATCATTGTCCTTGTCGTTGTCGTTGTCACTCCCGCTGCCGCCGTGCCGTGCCGCAGCCTCATCCGTCACCTGCTTGGTCTTGCGAATGTCGTTGAAGCCCATACCCCAGCCTGACAGGAAGCAGACGATCGACACGGCCATCACCATGTAAAAGACAATGTCCAGACTGTCCGAGTAGGCCTTGAGGACACCGGGGACTTCGGCAGGGGTGATGACGCCGCGGAAGCCGGTGGCACCCGCTTCCAAAACAAGGGTCGCGTTGGTGTCGGGGGCGTACTTGTGGAGGTTGGTGGTGAGCTTGGTGTCAAAGATGGTGTTGAAGAGCGTCAAGAAGATGGACGGGCCGAGGTACTGGCACCAGACGATGAAGGCCATGCCGGCGGAGAGTTCCTCGGGCGAGACGGCGTGCTGGACGGCGATGATAGGCTACAAGTGTTAGCGACGAAAGCGAAGCAGATAAGGCGCGAAGCGCCGAGCTGCGCGCAAGGAGGGGCTAGCAAGAGAGGAAGGAGTCTCGAGCGAAGCGAGGACAAAAACAAAAAACGTACCATTTGGAAACCGACGCCGCGGCCAAAGCCGGCGAGGATCTGGAAGCCGACCCAGTTGGCCTCGGAGGTGCCCGGCTGCAGCAGCGTGTAGAGGCCGCTACCGATGGAGAAGAGAAGAGCGGCAAAGATTGAAAAGGGCGGGATGTAGCCGAGCTTGCTGACGAGTATGCCGCTGGAGACGGCGCCGAGGACTTGCGGCAGGATTGTTGCCAACAGATACACACCGCTCATGATGGCCGTCACGCCCTTGACGGCCTGGAAGTAGATGGGCAGGAAAAAGGCAGAGCCAATGACGCCCGTCGTCAGGAACCCATAGTTGACGCCGCTCATCCACACGCGGCGGCGGCGCACAATGGGGAACGGCAGCAGCGCCTCGTCGCCCTTGTAGTAGTTCCAGGCGATCCAGACCAGGAACGTCGCGCCGGCGCCGACAAAGAGGCCGATGACCTGGGACGAGTGCCACGCGAACTGGTTGCCGCCAAACTGCATGGCCAGCAAGAGCATGACGATGGCGGGCGCAAACAGCGCAAAGCCGACCAGATCCAGGTGGCGGTGCAGCTGGCGGACGACGGTCATGGGCGGCTTCTTGGGGATCTGGTCGGGGATGCGAAGGAAGAGCAAGGGCAGGGCGACAATCAAACCGAGCGGCAGGTTGATGTAGAAGCACCAACGCCAGGTGTAGCCGGTGGTGAAGGCGCCGCCGATGAGCGGGCCGAGCACGACGCCGAGCTGGGCGACTTTACAAGCATACTGTTAGTGACAAGTGAGGGGGGGGAGGTAGACAGGGCAGAGATGACGGTCAGACGAAAGGGTTAGTTGAGGTCTGCGTCAGACTGAAAACTTACCACCCAGGATGGCACCGGTGAGAGCTAGTGATGTTAGCAGGGTTGCAGAGACGGAAGCGGGGAGAAGGAAATGCGAGCGAAGGAGCAGCGAGCAAAGGAGCAGCGAGCGAAGGAGCAGCGAGCAAAGGAGCAGCGAGCGAAGCGAGGAGAAGAGAGGAGAAGAGAGGAAGGGAAATCAAAATACAGAAAGGGGGGGAGGGGGTTTACTCACGAGGACGGCGCTCGAGCGGGACTGAGGCCGAGAGAATGGTGATGGCGCCGTTGATCAGGCCGGACGCGCCAATGCCCGACACGGCGCGGCTGATGATCAACATGGCCGACGACTGCGCGGCGCCCGACAGCGCAGAGCCGACCTCAAAAATAAAGAAAAAGGTAATGAAGGACCACTTGAGCGAAAAGTGCAGGTAAATTTTGCCGGTCATGAGCTGCAGAACGACACTGCCGAGCTGGTACGACGACGCGTACCAGCCGACGTCCTTGAGGGAGTGGAAATCGTCGGTGATCTTGGGGACGGCCGTCGAGACGACGGACGTGTCGAGCAAAATCAGAAAACAGGCAAGCGCAAGGGAGAGCAGCAGGAAAAACAGCTTGATGCCCGTGACCTGGTCGTACTGGCCCTGGGACTGGTTGGCCAAGGGTTCGGGGTCATTGGCGGCGTCGACGGCGGGAGCGGTGGCCGGGTCGGTGGCCGACGGTGGTCGTTGGTGTTCATGTTTGTCGTCGAAGCCGGACGGCGCAACGGGCTCGTCCCGGGGCTGAGTGTCAGCCATAGCGGGTAGTGTGCTGTGGTGTTTGTGGGCAGTAGTAGTGACGGGACGTGGTGATGTTGGTGGCGTCGACGATGTTGGCGTTGGCGTTGGCGTTGGCGTTGGCGTTGGCGTTGGACAATGTGTGATGGTGACGCGATGCTTGTCCAGGAGAGAAAAAAACCAAAAAGAGGAAAGGCAAAAGAAAGACAAAAAAGGAAGGCAGACAAAAAAGCAAAGATACAACGAAAGGAATGCTTTCCGTCTTATACCAGGCGGCGAACGAACGGAATAAATTTAGTGAAGAGAGAGGAAGAAGGCAGGAAAAGAGTGAAAACGGCACAAAAGGACCGACAGGGCTGACGGAGGTTAGGATGGGTCGTGGACAAGTTTTGGCACACCCGTACCGTCGTAACTCCAAGTCTCCGTAATCCGTGCAGACACGCAAGAACCGAGCGGGATTGGCGTCCGAGTTCGCCGTGCGTTATGGTGAGATGGGAGGTGAGAGGAACGAGTTATGGGAATGAAAAGGCTGTGTGTGATTTGTGAGTCCTGAGTCCAAAGCAAAGAAGAGGGTGTGCTGCAAAGAACGGGCATAACGGGGCCGTGTCAATACTAGCGGGCGTTTGTTGTGTGAGATCTTACCGTCTGCTTTTCTTTTTTTCAGGGTGTTCCTTCGCCTTGTTTTTTTTTCTTTAACCGGCCCCAGAAAGGTTGCTCCGACAAGTCCGCTTTGCTGGGAACCGGGTGTTGCGATTGCGCCGCACGGTAAACGGTAAACGGTAAGATACGGCAAACACAGTCCAGCGACGGGTAGCTGGGGGCAAGACAAGCTGACAAAAAGAAAATGACCAAAGACGGGATTCGTCCAAGAAAGGACGAACAATCGACTGAGGAGAGGATGGGAATGAGAAAACAGGAAAAGAAAACAGAAAGAGAGACAGAAACAGAAACAGAAATCCGTAAACCGTAAACCGTAAACCGTCGGGAAATACAGCACACAACAAAAGCAAAATACACAAAATACGCTGGAAATCCCAAAGCACAAAATATACAGAGGAAGAAAAGACAGCAGAAGAGACACAAGAGACACAAGAGACACCAGTCGGTGAACGCGGCAGGCAGACGAAATGTCAGACGGAGGATCGGCCACTGCAACGGCGCGTTGTCGAGTCGAGCGTCGACAGAGGGCAGACAACGTTAACGACTCAGTCCAGTTCAAACAGCACACACTGTAAACACTGAACAGTCACCCTCTCTCATGAACTCCCCAACTAGAAAGTCGTATGCAGGAGGCCGTCAGACGCTCCGACTGCAGCCAGTCAGAGTGCAGCAGACCCATTGAATCCTTTGGAAACACGCAACCCTCCAGATTGCTCCTGATGCTGATGCTCCTGTCTGCTCCTGTCTGCTCCTGAAATGCTCCGGGCTCTTCCCTCCAATCTCACAGCCCCCACTCTGCAAAGCTGCACCCAGTCCGCCAGCTGCATGTCGAGGCCGCCGGTGGTCAGACGTGACGGCGTCTTTCCTTGTTAGGAATACAATCCTCATTGTTGGGTTGAGCGGCCTGCCAAAAACGAAAACCCTCGAACCCCTGCCATAACCCACTAACCGGCCTGCAAATCCAACAATGCGCTGGCACTGCCTTACTGAGTACAAGTAAGATACGGAGTACACTCGATCGCCCACCCAAACAGCTGCCCCGACCGGGGTACGGCAGGCACCAGATCGTAACGCCGGTTGCCCGTATTCTCCGCCTGAAGCGCGTCAGAAAGGGGAGCCTGCGTGCGGGAATCAAGGCTGATTGGTCCATGTCCGGTCGAAATTGCCCAGCACCGCTAGCGCCTCTGATGTCTCCACTTTGATAGCCCCATTGCATATTGGGCCCACTGACTAATCTGACCCGGAACCGGAACCGGGGCTCAAAAACGAGGACAGTCCCGGATCCGCCGCACTTTGACACGGCCCAAATCCCAAATGCCCAGCCGGACGAAACGTCACCCTCTGACAGCACTGTGCCTCAGCCCTACATGCCTGGAGTCGGCGCCTGCTCACGCCCTAAATAAACAGAACCGGGGCCCCGACGGCTCGTCAAGATTTGACCGGCACGGGAGTCGAGCGCGTTCAACAGCAATTGACCATTTTGTCGAGAAAGACTCTTTATTACCAAGACACTGGAACGTGCTGGAAGCTGTCCGGACAAGGGATTCGTCTTTTCCATTTCTCTGATTTGTCTTCCGGCCGTTCATCGCCGTTCATCGCCGTGCATCCTTCCGGTTTTGTCAAGCACTTACACTGGACAGGCCTGCACTTGCCACACTTACACCAACTGCACCCGCCTCTGCAGTCGCACCTGCCTACACCACACCTCCACCGCACCTGCCACACCAACGACCTCCCACTATGCTTCATCTGCTAGGCGAAAGCCGGCGGTATCAGTTACAGTCGCAGTCGCAGTCGCAGTCGCAGTCACCAGAACAGCCACAACCACAGGGTACACAGAGCTCGCTGCCTTCAACGTCGCCAGCTGGCGCAGGCGACGTTGCAGGCTCCGCTGCAGCTGCCCGCCGCCCCCGCGCCAACAAGGCCTGCACCAACTGCGCACGCATCAAGTGCAAGTGCATCCCCCGCGCCGGCCTCGCCGTCGACGCCTACGGCTGCGAGCGCTGCCACCGTTTGGGCAAGACCTGCGAGCCGTCGCGGACGGTGGCGCCGTCGCCGAGGCGGGCGAGGCCGTCCACAACCACGGCGACCCCCCGCGTCAAGCCGTCCAACTCGCGGTCGGCGCGGCTCGAGGCCCGGCTCAACGATTTGGTGGATTTGTTGAGGACGTCGCAGGCCATATCGGAGCCGGCAGTAGCCCCCGCGACGGCAGCAGCAACAACTGCCGTTGCTGGCGGTCGTGACGATGCTGCCGACTCCGATAATGACGGCGACGCTGATGCAGACGGCGACGACGACGACACCTCGCCACAGTCGGCCGCCACGGGCGCCGCCTCGGGCGCTGCATCCACAGCACCCACGACGCTGCCGGACCCCGACCCGGACACGGACGTCGATATCGATATCGATGCCCCGGACAACGACAACGACGACGACGACGACCTCCTCCCGCACGAGCGCGAGGCCTGCCTGCGCCGCTTCACTGAGGACATGCTGCCCCTCGCCCCCTTTTTGTACATCCCCCCCGACGTCACCGCCCGCCGCCTCCACCGCATGTACCCGTTCCTGTGGCGCTGCATCAAGGCCGCCGCCTGCATCCACCCGGCCCACCGCGTCCGCGCCGCCTCCCAGGCCCGCGCCGCCATTATTCGGCGGGTCGTGTCCCGCGGCGAGCGCAACATGGACGTCCTGCTGGGCATGCTCACGTTTGTCACCTGGGTCCACCTGTCGACCAAGGACCGTTTTCACCGCAACTTTGCCACCATGGTCGCCCAGATGGCCGTCTGCGTCGCCTGGGATCTGGGGCTGACCATGCCCCCGCTCTTGGAACCGGCCGCCACGGCCGGCGAGCGCTTTGTGCCCGTCGTCCAGATCCCCGGTATCCCGGCCTCCATGTGGAAGGCCCAGCGCACCATGGAGGAGCGCCGCGCCGTCCTGGGCGTGTATCTCGTGACGTCGGTGACGTCGCAAATGTTCCGGTCGGCCGACGGTCTGCGGTGGTCGCCCTACCTCGACCAGTGCCTGGCCCAGCTGGCCCAGCATTCGACGGTGCCGCAAGACGCGACGCTCGTGCAGCACGTCAAGATGCAGCTGCTGATCAACCAGGTGCGGTACGCGTCGACCAATGGGGCGGTGGGGGGTGGTGGTGGTGGTGGTGGTGGTGGTGGTGGCACGACGGGTGGGCCGGGCGGCACCAACGTCGTCGGCAGCGGCGGCAGCTTGTACCGCTCCTTTGGCAGCGGGCCGACCAGCCTGCCGGGCCCCTACATGGACGCCCTGCGCGCGCAGCTGGACGGGATTCTGGGGGTGGTGGACGGCAGCAGTCCGGCGTTTGAGAATTTCACCACGCACAGCCTCTACCACTTTGCCATGCTGGCCATCCACGAGTCGACCCTAGCGCGGCAGCCGACCAACAACAACCAGGGCGGCGGTGGCGGCGGCGGCGGCAGTGTCGACCCCTGGGTCCTGCCCGACCTCCGCCGCTTCGAAATCTACCAGCGCTGCCTTGCCTCGGTCCAGGCCTGGCTCGAGCGGCTGTTCGCCTGGCCCTTGTCGTGCTACATGTGTCTGCCGTCGGGCACGTACTTGCAAATGTTTTATGTCATCGTGTGCCTGCACAAGCTGACCACGCTGCGGGACCCGGCGTGGAACGTGGACGCCGTCCGCGGGGTGATGGATTTGTTTCCGACGATTGACCGGATTTTGGGGCTGTGCGAGGAGCTGCGGGGGATGCTGGCGCAGGCCTGCGGACCGCCGCCTGCTGTTGCGACAGCAGCGGGCGGGCATCCTGCCGGCGTCGCTGGCATGGCCGGCACCACCACCACCGGTGGCACGCCCGGCTCCGCGTCCGCCTCCGGCGAGAGTGCCAACCTCATCGAACAAGACGAGCACGACCCCATCCTCGTGGCCATCCGCAAGTTTTCCACGCTGAAAGTCATCTGGCAGAACGAGATGCTGGCGCAGGAGAGGGAGAGGGAGGAGATGCACTCGCTAGCAGCAGCGCCGGCGGCTGCCAGCCTGTACACGTCTGGGCCCATCTTGATGAACGGACAACAGAACGGACAGCAGAACGGACAGCAGAACGGACAGCAGCACGAACAACCCCAACCGGTGTTTGAGGCCCCCCCGCCCATCGACTTCTTCTCGGGCTACTCGCTCGACGTCCTGAGCTACTTTCACGCCATGCCCGACGCCATGGCGGATGTGACGTGGCCGTAGGGAGATGATGGGTTGGGCGGTGTGTACTTGTACATCGTTTTGTTTGTTTTTGTGCTTTTTTACTTTTGTGCCTTTTTTACTTTTTTACTACGAATATACCCAGCTCTGGATAGAACACAATGAGACGAAATAAAGCAAAAGAAAATCAAAGAAAAAGAAGATAAAAATAAGAGATCCGTCTTGAGGACTGTCGTGGTATTTATCAACTAGAGTCGTTTGTTGACTGTAGTCGGCTGCCTCTCCACCACGTGACTACAGCTAATTTCAAGACACTCGGACCTCTTTCTCTCTTTTTTGCCCGACGTGCCCGGCCCTGCCCTGCTCCTGGTAAAGTGCTTCATACATCGACAAGGGTGCGCATGACGGGATGACAGGGCGGGCAATTTCAACAGGGCTGTCTGTGCGGAGGGAGGGGAGAGAAGAAGACACGAAAGACGGGAGGGAGAAAACAATGAGAAAATGAGAAAAAGAGAAGCACCAACGTGAAGAAGAACACTACTGAGTACCACATAGGTCCGCTTAAAACGACATGGGATGACCCAACGAAGCGGAGATTTCAAGGGCTGAAAGACGACGAGAGGCGCAGGCAACGAGAGACAAGCTTTTCAGCGTCCTTGTCGTCCTTGCTGCGTTTCTTTCTCTCTCTTTTCTCTCCACTGGCGTTCTGTCCGCGAGACTCCGCCGCCTGTTCGTCGGATCTTTGTTTTCTGTCGTCGATTTGTATCTATGTATTCCTTTTATTTGCATTGTTTCGTTCGTGTCTGCTGTGCGGCTTGAGCAAACGTCCTCTTTGATGTCCTCTTTGACGTCCTCCTGGAATGCAATTTCGTTCGCGCTCGTGGTCCCATCGTCCCATTCTTTCTCGTATTTCCACAGCGCAATTCAACCAAAATGCGGGCGTGTCGGTGTCTGTGTCTGTCTGTGCCTGTGCCTGAACGCCGACTAAAACAACGCGTCGTGACGTGGGCGCACCTTGCCGCAATGGGCGCTGTCCAGCGGGGCCGTTCCAGCGACTGTTGACCGCTCGGGTGCCAACGCGAGACCAATACGACGGCGCTGGCGCTGGGACTGGACAGGCACCGCTGCTATTAATACTTTTCGTCTTTCCGCACTCTCGCTCTCCCCACGAAATACGCACAATACGACGACGCCAACCCGGCCAATCCGTGAATCCGTGAATCCATTCTGTTTCTCTTTTGCTCCTCCTTACGTCCTGGCCCAAACACAACTCCTGGCCCAGGCCAGCACTTCAGACGCTGGCGTCCGACAACCGAGCCTCAGAACAGCAGGCCTCAAACAGGCCGCCGTCGTGGTCATAGTCTCTGGGCCTGTCAAGCTTGCTTTCGTTCGTGCATCGTGTGCATCGTGTGCATCGGACATCGTATGCTGTGCAGCGTCAGCAGGGCGCAATCTGAGACCTCTTTTGCTGCCGCGCGAGAAGACGACCAGAGCGAGCAGCAGGCATGTCGTCATGGCGCGTCGGCCGACAAGTCAATCCTCGGTCAACGCAAAGCCATCGTCAATCGCATCTCGCCCGTGAAGAATTAGCTGCGCATCTTCTGCTCTTTTTATGCTCATCATCGCACATCACACTTTCCACTGCATGGCCTTTCTTCAAAAGATTAATTTACATGCCCACCAGAATGCGTCGCGTTCCGTCCTGTTCCTTCCCAGCGCTGTTGCGCAGCCACTCGCTCTTGCCCAGCAAGCCCAGGAAGCCTAACAAGCCAACGGGTGGGCCCCACTCCAACTGGCGCAAATCGCGAAAGAAAAAGGACAAGCGTGACCCAACCATTGGCAACATTGGCTCCATTGGCACACCTTTTTCTTCCCTTTTTTCACTCTTTTCAGGGGGGAATACGTAACTCAGGCCCCGTTTTTGCCTGTAAAGGTACTTGTTGCATTCCCGGGCGCACCTTCCTTGTCCTCTCGTATTGACGGCATGTCAGATTCCTCCAAGGCGCTAAGCCCCATTGGCCCCTCTTTTTTCCGCTCTTTCCCCCTTTGCAGACGTTTGCTCTCTGGCGCTGAGTCCGCGAACCACTGCGCTGTTCGCCGTCGCGCCCCTTGGCGCTTTTTTTCTTTTTTTCCTTCTGTTTTTCTTTCTTCTCTTCCCTCCTGCAGCATGCAGCATGCACGCCGGGCCCGCTGCAGCCCACTGCAAGCCACTGTAACTGACGGCGGCCCTGGGGGGGGGGGGCAGTGGGCAGAGAGACAAAGGAGAAAGTTGGCGGTTGGCGCTGAATTCGTTCCGCGTGCTGCGTAAGACAAACAGGGGAAGACAGAGAGCAGCAGGAGCGGCAGGAGCAACAGGCACCCGGATCAGCAGAGCAGTAATACTTGTATGGCTGAAAGCAGCGTGAAGAGGCAGTGACAGCATCACTCCCCACTGTCGCTTCTGGGTCACTTTCTGGCTCCGTTCTGCCCGCTCTCCTATCCGAAGCTTACGTCGTCGTTTTTCTTGGTTCTGTGGTTCTTTCTCTCTTGCTGCTCGTCCATTCTTCTCTCCCTCACTCCCCATACCTTTCTTTTGTTCTTTTCTTGGTCTTCTTGTTTCTGTTGACGTTGCTTTTCTCCCTTGCACTCTCCCGACTCGATCTTTCTCTGCCGACGCTTCCTTCCTTTTTGGACTCTTTTGGCTCTTTCCCTCTCTCTCTCTCTCTCCCTATCGCATCGACCCGTGTCAGCCATCGTCACCACCCCCTTTCTACCACATCACCCAACCCTCCCGATTCTTCTCGACAACCGACGACCTCTCGCACCGTCGCGTGATCCTTCCGACTTCGAACATCTCCAGCACCGTCTTTGCTGCGCCGCGGCATCCACTCGCTTTCCTCCTCCTACTCTTCGTTCGCGATCCAGCAGCACCCTCGCTTCGTCCCTCGGATCCCCCGGCTTTTGCGGCAATCTGTCAATCTACGCAGACAAACCACAATCTCGACAACCGAACCGGCTGAATCCAACAAACGCGCAAACAGCATCCGCAAACCAGGTCCCTGGAAACCAACCGGCCGTCTTTTTTCGCCTTTTGTCTTTCGCCTTTCGCCTTACGCCGCTTCAATACTGTAACCGGGTTCAAATCGATCGACGACTACTCCCTCTCGCGCGTCGCATCCTTGCACAGACCCGACGTGAAGCAAAACAACAGAAAATAAAGTTTGAAACGACTGCTATTTTTGGGCTTTTCTCTTCTTTTCTACGAGTACTCCTTCTTTTGGACGACATTCGCTTGCTCACCTGCTACTACCAACCCGAGAAACGCGACACTTTCCATTTTTCGCATTCCTCGACTTTCTCGATTTTTCTCGTGTTCGATTTCTTGGCGCTCTTTTTTTGGACAAGGCCAAGCCGAGCTCGGGTTGCAATCTTTGTTGGACCGCAACCTTTTTATCACCTTTTTTCTCTATTTTCCCCCGTCCTTCCAACCGATCCCCGGATCACCACACACCACCCGTCGCAATGGCGTCCACCGGCCTCCCCACAACCACCCTCGTCCCCTTTGCCTCCCTCCCCTCCTGTGCCACGCAATGCTACCACCTCTACGACGCCAACGGCGCGTGCGTCCCGCCCGCCGCGCCCACCGGTGACACCGCCCAGTACGCCTCCTGCTTCTGCAACAATGCCGAGATCTCCGCCTTTAGCACGGGCACCGCCGGCGTCTGCGACGACGCCTGCACCGCCGCCGGCGAGACCGGCGGCCTCGAGAGCATCCACGTCTGGTTCAGCTCCTACTGCTCCGTCGAGCAAAAGGCCGTCGCCACCAACACCGCCTCCACCACCACGAGCACATCCACCTCCACCTCCACCTCGGCTGCCTCCTCCAGCGGCGCCAAGAGCACAAACAACTCATGGTACGTTTTTTTTTGTCCTCCCTGTTCTCTCCTCTCCTCCTTTCGTCGCTAACTTTGTCCAGGATCGCCACACACTACCAGTGGGTCATTTTCATCGTCGTCATGGTCGTCGGCATCACCTCCCTCTGGGTCGGCGCCTGCGTCTGGCACCGCCGCTACCTCCGCAAAAAGGACCGCCAGTACGCGCTCGCCAACATCCGCGCGTCCACCGGTGCCGCGTCCGGCACCACCGGCCTCAACGACCGCTCCATGGACCACGACCTGCACGATCTGGACTCGCACGGCATGGCCTCGCCCACCGACCCGGCCGGTGCCTTTGCGCCGGGCGCCTTTGAAACAGAGAAGCGTCGGTCGAACCTGCTGGGCCGGCGGCATTAAGCCCGTCTGCGAAGCGGAAGGTGGAAGCGACGTTTACCGCGAGCCGCAGGTGAAGCGAGGCGACAGGCGAACCAAAGGCGAAGCGATGTTATCATAACGCGAACGAACGAAAAAGAAAAAGAGGTCGTGTTTTTTTGGCATTTTTGCATACATTTCTTGCATTCATTGCCCAGGTTTCCCCTGGGCTGTACAGTCTTTCTTTTCCACCCTTTGCCCAAAGGTGTACACTTTTCTTGGTAGAGGTCGTTTCTTCGACTCTTGCTACTTCTTTTTTTTCCAACACACTTTCACGGGAACGGCGTTTTTTTTTTATGCAAAAGGATACCGGGGAGGCCCCGCTACGTTTTCTGACTTTTTTCCCTATTTTTTTGGCTTTCTGTCTTGTTTTACACCCCACATCATTGTCTGTACAGATTCATTGTTTTCACTTTTCCTTGCTTGTCTATAATTGAACTTTGCCTCTACCTTTTTTGTCTACATGCTCCCCTTTTGATATGTACGTGTTGAACAATGTTGCGTGTAAGAAGAACCTCACGGCAGGTATGACACCGCGTACAGTGGGCGGCTTTTTGCATCTTGGAAAGAGACAGTCAATGGTCCGTGTTATGTACAGAGCCGAAGATACCATGAAGTGCGAGTATCCAATAGGAAAGCTGTATGTTTTCAAGGAAACTAATTGCCGGCGCCAAGAAGGTAAACACGTCGTGGCCTTCGATCAAGGCGTATGTACTGCGTGCTTTTGCGTTTTTTTCCAATGTGTGGGTTAATTACCATCCGGGATGTTTTGTGATTGTGTGACTTATGATCGTTTTTTTTGTATTTTTAATCTTTACTCGGTTTTGGAATTTGTTTTGCCATTGTTTTACTTTTTGGTATTTTTTATTTTATTTTATTCCCCCCGAAATTCTTATTTTTTTTTTCGAAGGTAAATATTTTCTTCGCTAATATTTAACAGAAAAAGTTATTGTCATTTTGTATCTTTGGGAAAACTTATATCACATGAAATGACAGGGAGAAAAATAATAATAAACCGTGCTAGAAAAATATGCCAAATATCATTTCATGTATTTACTCTCTTACTCTCTGTATGTTTATTCCCTCTAGATACCCAATCCATGCCATATATTCCAAAAAAGCAAAGCGTCAATAAATGCCAAAGTTGTTTCATCAAGAACCCCTCTACCGGACCGCCAACTGTGCCGTCTTGTGCCGTGCTTGCTCCTCCGCTGCGTCCATGTACAGGTCAATGAGGCAGCCGGCCGACCATGCTTGTGTGGGAGACTGTTTTGTTAGTAAGGCCATGGGAATAAACAATCATAAGTAGTACTTGGGGGAGGGACTCACCGAATCCTGGCAATAGGCTCCGTCCTTTTGGGTCAGCTCCGTCAGACCCGCCCACACGCTCTCCTTGATCTGCTCCTTGCACCCTATCAGCCGCCGCGTCACCTGCTGGAACGCCTCCGTGCGGCCCTCGGCGTCGTCCGGCGACTGCGCCGCGCGCCGCCGCAGGTCGAACTTGAGCAGCGCCCGCAGGAAAAAGCCCGTCGGCCACAGCCACTCGGGGCCCTGGTGGTAGTTGCGGCCCTTGCTCGTCGCAAAGTCCGTGCTGTCCTCGCTGTTGACGTAGTAGGGGCGGTAGTTGAGGTCCGCCGGGTCCAGCGTCGCCATGCCCGTGGGCCCGCGCAGCACGTCGTCGGCCAGGCACAGCGCGTGCGTCGCGTGGTTCGCGTCAAACAGGTCCGGGGCCACCGTCATGGTGATGGCAAAGTTGGGCCGCAGCTGGTAGTCCTCGTACTCCTTGCCCGACTTGTACAAATCCTTGTAGACGCCGCGGCGATTGACCACGGCGGGGTTGACGTCGTACCGCTCGTCGTCGGCGGGCAGCTGTGGCACATAGTAGCAGCGCTCAAAGTTGTCCTGGATCAGATCGGCCCATGCTGCAAACGAAATGGACGTGCCGTCGGCGCGCGTCACGCCCTCGTGCGCGAAGCCGCCCTTGCTGTGGCGGTGCGCCAGCCATTTCAGGGTGCTGTACAGCAGACCCGTGATTTCGACGGCGGCGCCGTCGCGCGGCGTACCCGGGATGCCCTTGGACCCGGCGCGCTCGCTCTCGCCCATCTTGTCCATCCAGGTGCCGCAGTTGAACTGGTTGCCGCCAAAGATGAACCCGTTGCTCCAGTCGACGTGCACGTCGATATTGAACCCCTCGTCGCGCATCTGCATGTCGAGGCCGGGGCCCGCATTGGCTTCGCGGAAGGACATGCCGGTCGCGTGCCGTTGCAGCGCCTCTTGGATGACCTCCTCGACAGTGCTCTCCTGGGAGTAGGCGCGCGGGTCGTTGGCGTCGAACCAGGTGTCGTCGTTGGGCAGGAACCGCCGCTTGACCTTGGCCTGTAGCAGCTCGTCGCCGTCGGGGGCCAGGTTGACGTAGTCCTGGATGCACTGCAAAAAGAACCAGGTGGCGTCGCGCGCGTTGTAGCGCGGGTTGCCACCCGACCCGAGAAGGTTGGGCACCATTCCGTGCTTCAGAACACTGGCAAAGGCCAGGATGTGCTCTTTCGCCTCGTCGTAGCGGCCGGTGCCCAAGAACAGACCACGCATGGAAATAAACACGTCGCGACCCCAGCACCGCGCCCACTCGACGGCGAAATGTGGCAGGCCGGCGGCCAGCGAGGGCACCAGGCGGTTCGGGTATAGGGAGGCTGACTGGACGAGACCCGTCTGCTGGATGCTGACCATGGCCAGGCTCTGCACGAACCACTGGCCCTCGCGGATGTTGACGTTCATGAGCTCCATGGCGCGGTCCCAGCTGGCCTGGTAGGCCGTCTTCATGATGAGGCCAAAGTAGCGGGGGTGCAAAAAGGCCGGGATGGGGCGGATGGCGTCAAAGCGCTCCTTGAACCAGGCCGCCGGATTGCCAAGGTTGCTGTGGGTGTCCTTGGTGGCGATGCGCTCGAGTCGGCCGACAACGTAGTCGAGCACCCACTGGCCGTCGCGCAGGTTCTGGCACAGCGGATGGGCGAGGTTGTTGTCGCGCACCACGTTCTTCAAAATGCTGTACCAGCCCTGCAGACCGGCGTACACCAGCCGGCCGTAGCCGGGCAGATCGTACACGCCGTCGTTGCCGTCGCTCGAGTCGCGCTCTTCGGCCTCGCAACGGTACAGAAGAAAGTTGAGGTCGACGAGACTCAATTCGCCAAACGCCGCTTTCGAGCCCGAGGTCACAAACGTGTCGAGACCCGACGAGTGCTCGGCCGCCGGGATCCACGTCTCAAAGAGTGCAATGCTGCCTGGCGGGAACTTGTCCGGAACCGCAATGGACGTGTCGCCGTTGCTGTAGTCGATCTTGATGCCGGGCAGGTCGACCACACGGCTGGGCAGGCCGCGCAGGAACTTGGGGTCGTCCAGCACCGTCTTGGTGGCCTCGTCGCTGGTATCCACCTCGAGCATCCAGCTGCCCAGGTGGCGTGCCCGGGTGCCTGTCAGGTGCACCGGGCTGAACGCGCCGTTGCCGTTGCCGTAGCCCGGGTAGGCCGTGTGGGCAATGAGGAAGTAGCCCTTGCGCGACTCGGGATGAACACGGTGCACGGTGACGTACTCCTCTTCGTGGTGAATGTGGGTCTCGGCATAGCCGTCCTTGCCCATCAGCACGTGGATCTGGTTCAGGAGCTTCTTAATGCCGCCGATACCATTCCGGCCGCTGCCGACCTTGACGGCACGGTTGGACGACTCGGACGCGTACAGCCGGGTCTCGTTGACGAGATCGACCAAACGCGGGTAGATCTCATCGTAGCCCATGACGCTGCCGGTGGCGCTGGCACACATGCTCACAAGAGCCGCGTTGGGCAGTGTGTCTCGTGCATCGCGCTTCTGGGCGGGGACCTCGTTGTCGTGTGTGCAGTCCATGAACAGGGCCTGGACGGGCACGACACGGATGCGCCGAATGATTTCGCGGCAGAGCGCGCCTTTGTCCTTATCATCGGCGGCGTGGCCATTTGGCCGTGCCTGCTGCTGCTGCTGCTTCTTTGTGACATCAGAGCGCGTGATCTCGTCCACCTCGAAGCTGCCAATGGGCCGGCCACCGTGCTTGTGCACGAGCCGGCTCATCTCGCCCGTGTTCCAGGCCTGCATGGCCTCGCGGATGAGCGAGCTCAGGCCCAAGCGCTTGACGAAAATGTAGTCGGTGTCTTCGGAGCCCGTGAAAAGCTCGGCCACGACGTAGAGGTCCGGGTTGACCCGACGGGCCTCGTCGAGGATGTGCTCGGCGACGTGCATGGGCGTAGAGTGGCAGTTGTCGATGCGGAAGCCGGCAAAGTACTTGGCCATGGTGCGCGCGTACTTGGTCATGTGCTCCCACAGCCAGGGGCTGTCGGCCGGGCCGCTGCCGTACCGGAGCTTGACGCAGTCGCCCCACACAATGACCTCGCGGCGGAGGTAGACGCGGGACTGGGGACCCGCATTGTCGACGAGCGCGTTGCCACCCCAGACCCAGCCGTTGTTCACGAGGACGAGCTCTTCAATGTCAAAGTGGGACGTTTGCTCGTTGCGCGGCAGGCGTGTAAAGTAGGTCTCGATCAGCGCGGACTTGGGGCCAATGGGGCCCATTTTCGGTCCGTTGTCGTCGAGACGGCAGTACTTGATGCGGTTGAAGAGCTGCTGCAAAATGTCGGCGACCTCGGCATCGTATTCGGCGTAAAACGGTACGTTCATGGCGTCCAGGATGGACACCATCGTGTCGTGGGCCACCTCCTTCTCGGCGCCGTCGCTGGCTGGACCCAGGACCACTGTGAGAAGTGCTGCTGCCACCTTGGAGTCAATGGTCCGGCGGTGGCGCTCGCCCAAGCGGTCGTTGCCGCGCAGAGCGTGTTTTGTGAAGAACTCGGTTTGGGTCTTGAGGTCGGCCGTCTTTAGCGAGGCGAGGTCGTTGAGGCTGGCAAACTCGTCCGGGACGGTGACCTCGCCGCTGGCCCAGCTGTCGGCGGCATCGGCGGCGTCAAGCTCGACGTCGAGCACGTAGTACTCCCACAGGCGGATGTTGGCAATGCACTCCTTCTTGATGGCGTCCATGATCTTGACGAGGTCGTCGGTGCTCGTGAGCTCGGTGGGCAGGCCCAGCTCGCCCAAACGGTCGCCCAGGTCGAGCAGCTTGGTGTCGAGCAGGTAGGCGGCCTCGAGGTGGGGCGCGGTCTTGAGGTTGTAGCCGGCGTCCGGGTGGTCGAGCAGCCAGGGGCTGTTGTTGGCGGTGTGGTTGAGCACAATGTCGGTCAGGCTGAGCAGCGAATGGTTCGTCTCGAGGCTGCGGACCATGTCCTGGACGTCCTGCTCGCCGCGCGGGAAGCAGATGGGGTCCCAGGCCAGCTGGTCGTAGAGGCTGTAGGGCGAGTTGGACTCGCCGCGTTGCTGCAGGGGCGTGAAGTGGATCATGTTGTAGCCGCGGTCGCTGATGCCGCGCAGGTGGCGCTCCCAGTCGTTGGGGAACTTGCCCAAGAACTTGCTAATAATCGAAAAGACGGACAGGGCCTCGAGCGGCAGCGGCCGGTCGTCGAGGCGCAGGCGGGGCGCGACATCGATGTAGTAGCGCGGCGTGGTCTTTTTCTCCTCGTCAAAGGACGCGCGCGCCGACAGCTCGGTGGACAGGTCGGGCAGGGCGGCATAGGTAGTGTAGAAGGCGAAGGCGCCCGGGTGGTAGATGGGCACGGAGATGTGGATGGTGCGGTGGAAGTCCGGGTCGAGCTTGAACTCGCGGAAGTGGTCGCGCTGGAAGGCAGCGCCCTTCTCGGGGATGTTCACCCACAGGCTGCCATGGCGACAGATACTCGACGTGCCCTCAATGGCAAAGCGCACGACAATGGGCTGCTCGGAGGTCGCGGCGAGGTAGATGTACTGGTTGCCGCCGACCTGGGGCGACCCGTCGTCGTTGAGTGGCAGTAGATAGACCTCGCTGGACGTCATGGTTTTTGGGATCATTGTGGGAAACAAGAGGAAAAGAAAAAAAGAAAAAGAGAAAGAGAGGAAAAGAAAAGGGAAGCGGAGGGCCAGTAGCTCTCTGTCACGCTCGCCGCACTCTCTCACGCTGCGGGCATGCGGCGGGTCGGATTTGCGTGAAGGTGGAGTCGATCCTTCGATTATGGCCGCAGGGGGGGGGGCGATACGGTACTTGGGTAGTGGAATTGGAGCTTTGGGGAAGCCGTTGAGGGGAAAGCAAGCAGAAAGGAAGCAAAAACGGACGCTGTCGAAGAATGCGCAAAATGTGAGGCAAAGGACGAGGTAAAAAGGGAGGCACGAAATGGATGCAGTTTGCCGGCGATGCAGTGGTTTTATTGTCTACGAGGTGATCTGACCTAATCTGTATGCAGCATATACGGACAGTACAGCTGTGCAAGAAAGAGGCAAGGGCGATCGAGCGAGTGAGAAGGCAGAGCTATTTTCTGTGGCCCAAAGAGAAGGAACGACCAAAGAAGCTACGAACAGGAACAGGCAAGGGCCAATACGGGGGGGAGTGTATGCATGGAAGGCGCCGGTGAGGTCAAGCTTGCCTGCAGCTTCAGCTGTCTTCAGTAATCGCCAGAGACAGAAGGAAAGAGCTTGCCGTGCGCGCTGAACCATGGCTGGCGAATTAAAGAGAGAAGGAAGGAACGAAACTTGGTCTCAGGTATCTTTTTGCGGCGATTGCACCCATGGCAGATTGGAGCCAGTGCGGGGCAGACAGGTGCAGGCAAGTGCAGGCCAGATCAGCACCAAGCCCAGACCATAACGGTCCAGGCCAACCAAGGCCCCTGTTACGGGCCACGATATTACCGCGAGAATGGCCCCTTCGCCAGGTCTGTGCCGCTGTTGCGACTTGAATGACGTAATTGTGCCTCTTAACTTTCCGTAGCTGCACGGCGGCACTGCGCCAGCCCTGCGGTGTAGCAAAGAAACGAGTAGAGTGCAAAATAAATCTAAAGGCAGACACGAACATAAGGAAAAGAGCCATAAAATGAAAAAAAAAATAAATAAAAAAATACGCAAAGACAAAACCAAGGCCACGACAGAGGTAGCGGCGGGTCGGTTGTGCTGCCAATGCGAATATGGAGACACTGGAGCCCGTTACGAGTCAGCAAGCAGAGGTCGCAGAGCACTGGCGGAGGGTAGAGACATGGCGGCTTGCTGAGGCGCGAATTGCAAGAAGACTGCACTCAGTCATCGACAAAGCACCTGAGACACCGGCTGGGGGCAGTGATGGGCGAGATGAGCAGCCACAACAATTGCATGGCGGGGAAGAATCGAGAAAATACGCACAAAAGACGGTTAAAGTCTCAAGATTAAAAAGGAAAATAACAGCGGACAACCACCGCGGACGGACCGGCTCCACGGACCATCCCAGCAGCCCAGATCCCAGGCGACGTGGTGCCTGGCGATTGACGACTTTATTTTAGTGGCATCGATGACGGGACTCGGAGCTAAAGCCCCGCGAGCCTCAATTCGCCTTCCCGCAGGCACGACAGGATGGGCAGGACGACAGCTGGACATAAAGCTGGACATAAACCGGTCAGACGGTAACCTTTTTGTTACAGGAGGCATGTTGGGACAGGAACGCGCATAGCGTATCCCGTGTCACCACTGCCGCGCCATCCCGCGCCATGAACTGCGTCATTGTGCAGAACGCTCGAACGCTCGAACGCATCGAAAGCGGGAAGACAGGAGCGAGGGGAGCTGGAAAGTGGAAACTGGGAATTGACGGTAGCGTCACGAGGTGTGCGGTGTGGACATTCATCGTTGCTCACAGCATCGCTGTTCACTGCGTTATGTGCATATCTTGTAGAAGCATGCCACAGATGGCAGAGCGATTTTGTTGGGGACACAGCGAGCGTCTGAAGTAGGCAAGAGCCAACCACAGTGGGTGAAATGGTCACAAGCTCTGGGCACTGGAAAGAGCTTCTGATTAAGACGGAGAAGGTCGGGACGAAAGGACAGACTCGAAGAGGGGCACGAGAAAGGCACGAAAAAAGACGAAAAGCACGAGAAAATGGAACTGTCACAAATACGAGAAATGCCAAACGGCCACAGCCTCGTAGCGAGGCAATTGGCAAAAGTTAAACCGAGATCCTTCAGCCTTCTCTGGTCGACAGGGGCAGCTTTCACATGCCAAACGACGATTTATTTTGGTGCTCACGTCGCAGTGGGATAAAAGAAGTTTTTTTATTGCCTTTTTTAGCAGGAGCTTGCGGGCGGCAGTCAACTATAGCTTGGCAAGAACGAGCGGCGCCGCCCTGGGCGCAAGCCGCGGGCGGAAAATCCCCCAAAAAGACGAAAGACAGCGTGAAAGTCCGCTGCGCCCTCGGCTCTGCCCTCGAGCGAGGATATTACAGCGTGAGAAACGGCGAGCTAAACGAGAGACAAGGGCCGGACAATGGCTAGAAACGGTCTGGACCTGAGCCGGCGTCACCGACTTTGCCTCCCTCAGCTGCCAAAAAAACTCCAAGAAAGAGCCAAGCAGCAGCCCCTCCAAGACGCTCTGCAAGGCACCACCCAATTGAGAAGGCGGTGGGCTGGCGTTGGCTGCTTCTCAACCAAAATTTCTGCCGCCTTCTTTGCGTCACTGGTGTGGCCCATCGCTCCTGCCCACCGTTCGCTTCGCCATCCACCCACCCGGCTCTCAGAGCCCTATTTTTGCACTACCCTGATGAGCCAGCGAGCCTCCCTTGACACGAAAACGACAGGCACGAGACAGCTCTTTTAGTGTGCAGCCTCGGCCAGCAGGAAGCTCTTGCCTTGTCGACGTGACCCTTTGGTCCCCAACCAATTGTGCCCATTGTTATCGCCAACTGCCCCAATTTCCGTCCTTTTGTCTTTTTGATCGTTGGCCTCTTCTACTCCTAGTCCCGCTCGTCTTCCTCTTTAGACCTCGTCGTCTTCTCCGCCCTTTTTTTAGCTTCGTCCCTTACCTCTTAGCTTTTCAACATTTCACTCCCTTCTCCCCCCTCCTAGCATTCTTTCATAACAGACCGGATCCCCACCCTCTCCGCCGCCTACCCTTATCCCGTTGGATTTTGCTTCTCCTTTGCTTCTCTTCACTTACATACTCACCATACCGACTTCATACCTCTCCTACTTTTCATCTTACTTTTCTTCCACTTCGCCTGGTCCACTCGCATGGTTGTGCTACTGCTGCGTGGTCCACCAGCTGCCCTCCGAGCTCTCTCAAGCCCCCTCTCTGTTCTCTGCGTCTCACCCAGCTGTAGATCACTCTCGTCTTATCGTGCGATACGTAGCTCTTCCACCTCTTCCACCTTCTCCTCGGCTCGCCTTGCACGACCCTCACAAACGAGTCACCGCTCGTTTGCCTCGACAACCTCCCTCTTCTCTGCGACAACCCCTCCCTCCACAACAACAACAACAAGAACACACTCGCCCACCATGGCCAGCTCAACAAATGTCACCAAGAAGCACAAGGTGACCGTCGTCGGCTCCGGCAACTGGGGCTCCACGATTGCCAAGATCGTCGCCGAGAACACCGCCGAGCACCCGGCCCTCTTCGAGAAGGACGTGCAGATGTGGGTCTTTGAGGAGGACGTCGTGATCCCCCAGGACTCGCACCTGCGCGACGCCGTCCGCGCCGACGGCAAGCCGCAGAAGCTCACCGAGGTCATCAACACCTACCACGAGAACGTCAAGTACCTGCCCAACATCCGCCTGCCCGCCAACGTCGTGGCCAACCCGTCGCTGCTCGACGCCGTGCGCGACTCGACCATCCTCGTGTTCAACCTGCCCCACCAGTTCATTGGCAACGTGTGCAAGCAGATCGACGGCAAGATTCTGCCGTACGCCCGCGGCATCTCCTGCATCAAGGGCGTCAACGTGAGCGACGACGGCATCTCGCTGTTCTCGGAGTGGATCGGCGACGCCCTCGGCATCTACTGCGGCTCGCTGTCGGGCGCCAACCTGGCGTCGGAAATTGCCCTCGAGAAGTGGAGCGAGACCACCATTGCCTACGATCCGCCGCCGGTCGACCACTCCAAGAACCCGTCGTCGCGCGACCGGTCGCCCAACGGCAATGGGACTGCCACAACCAACAAAGACAGCACCCAGAACAACGGCGAGGTGTCCCCCGCCGAGGCCCACGCCCAGGACATCCGCCACCGCGACGCCCGCGGCCAGGCCAGCAAGACCAAGCTGACGCCGCTGCCGGCCGACTACCCGCCGCTCGACCACAACACGCTGTCCGCGCTCTTCCACCGCCCGTATTTCCACGTGAGCACCGTCACCGACGTGGCCGGCGTGTCGCTGAGCGGCGCGCTCAAGAACATCGTGGCGCTGGCGGCCGGCTTTGTCGACGGCCGCGGCTGGGGCGACAACGCCAAGGCCGCCGTTATGCGCCTCGGCCTGATGGAGATGGTCCAGTTCGGCAAGGAGTTTTTCGGCGAGACGGTGCACACGGCGACCTTCACCGAGGAGAGCGCGGGCGTCGCCGACCTGATCACGTCGTGCTCGGGCGGCCGTAACTTCCGGTGCGCCAAGCTGTCGGTGGAGCGGGGCCTGTCCGTCGAGGAGGTGGAGAAGACGGAGCTCAACGGGCAGAAGCTGCAGGGCACGACGACGGCCAAGGAGGTGAACAGCTTTTTGAAGGCGCGGGGGCTGGAGAGCAAGTACCCGCTGTTTACCGCAGTCAATGGTGAGTTCAGGACCCCTTCCCTTTTAAAACGTATACCTAACCCCCCGCTAACAACACAGGCATCCTTGCTGGCAAGCACACGGTCGACGACATCCCCCGGTTGGTGGCGCGGTCCGCACACGACTACGACTCCTAGAGTAGACGCAGTGGGCGAAGAGGAAGACGACGTTGGTGGTGATATGGCGATATGCGTTGAATTTCCGAGATTTGTTTACTAGTTTATGCCAGAAGAGCAACAAAAAAAATGTGACAAACGATTTGACAATGGCGAAGGGTTTCTTTCTTTTATTTTTATTTCACAACCGAAAAGGGCGGCACGCGAGCTTTGTATGCGGGCACAAGAAGCACAAGAGGCTGAAGCGGTTGTGGGGAGACGGGACAGCGGGACAGCTAGAAGAGGGGGAATGATACCCTGAGTATGTCCAAGCGGCAGTTGCAACCTCAATTCCCACCAACAGGAATCTTTCTGAGGTCGAGAAAAGATGCACGAACCCGAAACTTGCGTGCGTGCGATCGACGAGGCTAAAGACGGATAAAAACACACAGAAGAAAAAGAAGAGATGGCGAAATAGGGGAGCTTGGAAATGGCATGTGAAAGTGATGGGAATGTACCGCGCGAGGATGCTGTTTTTTGAGCTACGACGGCGGGCACCGTTATTCGCAGATTTAGTTGCATTTTGAAGAGACAGGGACGGGTTCAAAACATCTCATTGACTTTTGTCTATTGCCACTGGGCTGATGTCGTTGATTTAACAATTTTTTAGTTACTGCGTTGAATACGATATAATCCCACAAAGATGTGCCTCGTACGATCGCTCCTGCTACTTCTGGTGATAATTTAACCGACGCTGATAAAACCGATTTCTTCGTAGCTCCTTCCCTCTTTTCCCCACCCCAGGCTGCTGTTGTTTGGTTGTAGAACAACCCCTCTTTCTCTACTTCTCCTACAAATCCCATCCTTGTTTCATCTCTTCTAGAAACAACATCCCCATGCCTTTACACTTGCCAAATCTTGCATCTTCTTTACAAGATCTAATTCGGTACAAACCTTTTTGTAAGTGTACCCCATGGAGCTCGGAAACCTACACTGGGAGAGATGAAAAGCGGGTCTTACCGGTGCCATACAAAAGCCGCCAGGGGTTTTGCTGTTGCTATTTTGCCTATCTTGACCGCCTTGCGTCATACCCTCGTGCCTTCCTCCTGGACCATGAATTGGCCGTCTTACTTGTGTACATTTCTTTGTTCCAACCGTGCTCGTCTTCACAGCCTCACACCAACAACACTGCATACTCAATGGCGTGTCTTGCCCCTGCTTGTACAATGACACACGAGCTCCGACGTCCACCATAAACGGCCATGGTCAACCGCGGTGGCCGCAGCAAGGGCTGCGCAACATGCCGTCGCCGGCGTGTCAAGTGCGGTACGTGCCCCCAACCCAGCGCGTAGCTGGCTGATGACCGTGTCACTAACATTTCCAGACGAAAGCCGCCCGCATTGCCAGAGATGCCAAAAGGCCGGTCTAGCGTGCAGCGGCTATGCCCAGCATGCCCAGTTCGTGGACGAGACGGCGCGGTTCCGGCGCGACGAGACCCGACGTGACGACGCAAACCCCCAGCGCAACGAGATGCAGGTGGTGGCCGTGCCGCCACCCATGTCCCTCCGGCCCGACGAAGACACCGTTATCCACACCCACCTCGTCGCCCGTCTGCTGCCCCGCATCAGCGGTCCCGCGGCGCCCGACATTCTCGCGTCTATGGTCAACTACGAGTCTGTCACAGGGCCGGCAGTACCCCTGCACAAAGACGCGCTGCGTGCACTGGCGGCCGTCTATTTTGGCAAGGTGCACCACGACACGCGAATCTTTGACACGGGTCTGCGCGCGTACGTGCGGTCGCTGCGGCGGCTGCGCACGGCGCTGGCCGACCCCGTGGCCGTCTTCGACGTCGAGACGCTGGCTAGCGTGCTGTGCCTGGGCCTGTACGAAAACGTGGCCCTGACGGAGACGACGGGCTGGCTGGCGCACTACGACGGGATTGCGCATCTGGTGAGTAGATTGGTTGGTGGGCTGGGACATAATGAACCAGAATCTAACGCTGGCCAGATCGAACGAAGAGGCCCGTCGCGGCACCAGAGCGGTTTCGACCGCGAGCTCTTTCGGCACTGCCGCTTTGCTATTGTATGTACGACGTACAGAGGGAGGCTTCCATTCACATATCCCCCGTACTGACTTCCCAGATTATCAGTGCACTGGTGCGCCGGCGCCACTGCTATCTCGCACAACCCGAGTGGAGGGCCATCTCAAGGCCAGAAACGTCGAATACGTTGTCTTCGCGCAAAATACACCAGGAAGAAGATTTGACCGACCTGTTTGCCCAAGTGCCAGGTATCTTGCATGAATTTAGCGTTGCGCAAACGCCCGACGCCTCACCAGAGAGTGTGGCCGACCTGCTCCGTCGCGTCGAGTATCATCTGTCCGCGCTGTCTACGTGGCGGCTGCAGTTCCAGAAAGCCGTTACCCACACCGACATGTCCATGCTGGCCCTGCACAACGCCATCCTCTTATGTCTGGCACCGGTCTGTGAGGCCTTTGAACTTCCTCTCGTGACTGGGGATATGCCGACGGAGGCCGCTCGGAGGTCTCTCGCATCCGACATCTGCCGCCTCGCCAAGGAATCCTTTGACCGCAGCCCCTCGAGCACGGGCGCCTTTCTTTTCATCTTTCCCCTGCACGTTGCCGCCCGACACCTTCCACCGGGCACAGAGGAAGCCGCGTGGGCCGAGACAGCCATGCAACGCGTCATTGTCGAGACGCACGGCTTTGAGATTGGTCGTCCACGCACGTGGCATTTGCAGGATGGGCAAATGACTGGTGCGCACACACATGGTAATGCAGCATTGACAACGTTGCCTACTTGATATCTACTATCTACTGTCTCTGTGGTATTACGACCGACTCCGAATCACAATCCACTCCAGCTTGCCCATCTTCTTCTGGTCTTTCTCCTCCTGCTTGTGCTCCTTTTTGTCCATCTTGCGCATGTTCTTGTCATACTTTCTCTGGTGCTTGTCTTCATGTTTATCATAATGCTTGCCCTCCTGCTTCCACTGCTTCTTGTGGAAATCCTCCAGCTTCTTGGCCCGCTTCTTTTCAATCTTGGCCACCTCCTTCCAGTCGCCCTTTTGCTCCGCGGCCTGCCGTTTGCTGTCGGCCTTGGCGTGGATGTGAGAAGCGCCACCGTGCGACGACGAAAAGACAGAATCGTCGTCACTGCCCGACGACGATGACGATCGTCTGTCCATGCGTCCCTCCAGCTTGCGCATCTTGTCGTCGCGCTTCTGCTGCTGCTTCTCGCCACGCTTGGCATCCTTCGCCAGCCGCGACGCCGTCTGCCGCGCGCTGATGCGGTCCATCAGGCTGGCCGGCACGGCGGCAGGCGGGACGTTGAACGAAAGCGGGGCCGTGTATGGCGTCAGTTGTGTGAGGCGTGTCTGCATGGCGGCGTTCAAGCCGGGGCCGCCGCCGGGCGTGCCGGGCGCACCGGGAGCACCACCACCAATCGGTGTGGGCGGCTGCCCCAAACTAAGCGCCGACACACCCACTAAACGCAGCGCCGCCTCGTCCTTGACCACCTCCATCACCAACCCCCGCGGCGCAAAGACGTCGGCGTTGACGCGCGCCAGAAATTTCTTTAGTTTGGTAATGCGCGTCGCCGCTACGCCGACGCCCGCCACGACGCCTAGCCCTGCCGACACGCCCTGGGCAATGTGGTGCGGCACCAGACCGACGCCCTGGCCGACGAGTTCGAGCGCCTGGAGCGGCGGTGGCGGGGCCAGACACAGGTTGAGGGCGTCGAGGATGGCAACGAAGAGGGCGGGCGGGATGTTGATCTCACGCGCACCGAGGACGGGCGGGTAGGCTCGTAGAAAGGGTGGCGGCGGCTGGTGGAAGCCGGCAGCAAAGGCCTGTGGGATGAGGATGGGACGAGCGAGGGCGATCGGTGGAGCAGGAGACGATGTCGAGAAGAAGCCACCACTAGAGGGGGCAGGTGTGATGTACTGGCGGTAGTGCACGGCGATCTCGTCGACCTCCTGCTCGTCAGCTTGAGATGTGCTAGGTGACAGTTCGGCCATAGCCTGGTACTCTTCTGGGATGGCGTTGTATGTCTGCCGGCTGCCGTGGGGTGAGCCTGCATACGGAGAGCCAGAGCCTGCGTATGGGGAGTTGTTGTATGCTGTTGTTCTCAGAGATGGAGGGGGGCCAGGAGGTGGGCCATAATGGCCCGGAACCTGATGCACAGGTGCGCTGCTGTAAGGCGGAGGTGCATCGTACGTCTCGAATTGGCCCATGTTGGTGGTGAATAAAAGACAGACGTCTTTAGGAACAAGTCAAGGAGTATTTGCAAAAGAAAAGATGGAGAAATGTGACAGTAGACGTGAGATTGTATGAATGAGATTCAACCTCTGAATTATCTTCAAGTGACGGCATTGCTTCTCCTTTTATCTCTTCCCTCTTCGATGCCGTTGACGTCTTGTCGCGACTTACATCCTCCACTGACGCTAGTCCCGATTTGGTTCATTCCACGAGCCCTCTCAGCCTTGGATCGGTCCGGTGGTCCCAGCGCTGTTCAGCGCCATTGCCCACTGATCGACAGCCCTCACAAAGGAGGCGAAGTCGGGAAACAAGCCTAACCGGATTGGGATCATTGCACGAGCCGAACCAAGAAACCAGAACAAGGCAAAACGGCCTGCAAAACGGCAGTGAGATGCAGCCTTGTGAGACGGCGTGCCGTGCCCAAGAGAATCTGGGACCGGGTCAGCATCGATCGAGCTCGCCGTTTTCATAGTGTCTCGTCAACTTGGACGAGAGCTGGAGTATGAGTAGTTGCAGTTTGTGAGAAAAACAAAGTCGAGTCAAATTAGAAGAAATTAAACAACATCAATGAAAACCCGCCCGTGGCTTTTCAGTCTTTCCAGTACAAGTAAGATACGAGTCTAATAGATCACAGCATCCCTTTATTGTTTGCCGTTGGTGCACAAGTGTTGCTTTATTCGGTTCTATATTCAAACACAATATTGTCTCTCTCACTTTCATTTCAACATGAACTCATTTCATTGTATTCTATTCAATATCCACCCCCCCCCCCCCCCCCGGCTTCACAGCTTCACAAAGGGATCGTCAAAGTACCACACCGGGTCGCCGTGCTGGTCGGCCTCGACCTCGGTGTAGCCATTGCCCATGAACTGGAAGCAGTTGCCATTGCCGCCGTACGTGAGCTCGTAGTCCTCCCAGCGTACCGTCTTCAGTACCTCAAAAAAGTGCAGACGCGAGCCTGGATAGATGGCGGTGACGGGCCCATGGGTGCGGCCATTCTTAAACCACGAGCGACAGGCAGACGACCATACCAAACGCTTCATCAGCTCGTGAGTGTGGTTGTACAGATCGCGGACGGCCGACGGTTTGGGGCTAAACGCCTTGATGTTGTCCGTCTGCACCTTGTCGATGACCTGGAACAAGTAGCGCGTGTACCAGTCGAGGATGGGCAGCAGGGAGCTGTGGCTCGCGGGACTGTTGGGTCCCGTGAGCAAAAACAGGTTGGGGAAGTTTTCGACGGTGATGCCGAGGTAGCCGCGGGGCTCGTCGCCAAACTGTTTGCGGAGATCGGCGCCGTTTCGCCCGGTCACTGTGTACGGCGGCGCAAAGGACGTGTGGAAGCCCGTGGCGCAGACGACGACATCGACGGGGTACTCGTTGCCCCGCCCGTCGACGACGCCCGTTTCCGTGAGACGCACCACGCTGTCGGGCACAACCGTCACGTTGTCTCGCGTCAGCGACTCGAGGTAGTCCGAGCCGGGCGTCATGCGGCGGCACCCGACGGCAAAGGGCGGAACCAGGTGCTGCGCAAGCTGGTCGCCCCGTTCCTTGTTTTCGCTGCCCAGCTTCTCCCGCATGATGTTCTCCACCAGCACACGCGCGCCAGCCTGGTCCTTGGAGTGCAGGTGCATCAGGTTGAAGCGCTTGTTGAGCTCGCCCTCGACGTCGCGGCAGTACCGGTCGTACGCCGACGGATCTTCCTTCCAGGTCTGGATTTGTTCTGTCGAGTAGGCAAAGTTGGTCCCGCCCGGCCCCGCGTACTTGGCGCCGAATCCCGTCGTGATCCACACCGGCGACCGCAAAAAGGCCACCAGCTTGGCCGCCGTCGGCTGGATGCTCGGGATGATTTGGACGGCCGACGACCCGCCGCCGATGACGGCCACTGTTTTCCCGGACAGATCGTAGGTACCGTCCCAGTGCGCCGAGTGCATCAGCTTGCCACGGAAGGAGTCCAGGCCGGGGATGTCGGGATACTTCCAGGAGTTGAGGATACCGGAGGCGCCGATCAGAATGTCGCATTCGTCTTCAAAGTCTTCGACCTTGTTGTCTTCCTGGCTGACACTCGTTGTCGATTCGCCCTCGCTGGCGCTCGCCGTCGGCGTCGCTTCGCCTGGCCGGGTCCTTGTCAACTTCAGCCGCCACTTGCCCGTCGCCTCGTCCCATGCCGCGCTCTGCACCCGCGTGTGAAACTGCATGTACTTTTCGAGCCCAAACCGCCTTGCCACATCCTTGAGGTACCGCCAGATCTCCGGCGCCGACGCATAGTACGCACTCCACGCCGGGTTGCGCGCCCACGTAAACTGGTACGCATGGCTCGGGATGTCGCACGTGCACCCGGGGTACCGGTTCTCCAGCCATGTCCCGCCCACGTCGCCGTTCTTTTCGTAGATCTGCAGGTCGACGTTTCGGAGTGCGCGCTCGGCTTTGTAGGCGATCTGGATCCCGGCCGCGCCGGCACCGATGCACACAACGCGGAGTTTCCGTCGGTCTTTCTCGTTGGGAAACACAGGCGCCTCCGTCACGCGGTACCCGTCAAAGTCGCGGCCGTTGTACCATTCGTTTTCGTGTGGCGCGTCCGATGCCGGGATCGGCCCCGGGTCGGGCATGCCTGCGATGAGCATGACGGGTGGTGGTGAGGTTGAAGACATTGCTGGCAGATGGTTGTGAACACGGTATGATCAGTACCAGACCGGAAAGAAGAGAGAAGAGAGTGAGAAAGAGGAATAAAAAAGATAGAAAAGACAAGAGGGGCTTGGGAGTGAGCATGAGGTGATCAGCTTTCTTTTCTTGTGGCCGCATGGCAGGTCCGTCGGAGCTTGATCGCACCACCCCCGCACTTAATGATTGTCCAACGCAACGAGCGCAAGAGCCCGACGGCGACTTGCATACTGTTGTCTAGACACTGCCAACGACGACGTACAGAGTGATGAAAATAGAACGAAAGATACCAGAGTTTTCAAAACATCTAACAGATAAAGACAAATTTATGGAAAAGCTTTTCAACATCGTTACACCCGTAGAAAGCCGAAAAGCAGAGCACATGTCTAATTTCTTTTTATCGACACAAATCGCCGAAAGGGATATAAAGGGAGCGAGACACATGTCATGCACACACCCGTTTCATATCAGGAAATTTCAATTTATATTAGCTTCGTGATAACAAAGACCTGGAGCCAAAACCAGAAAATGACGGACAAGTGGAAATTGCGCAAGGATATAGCCCAGCAAAAACTTAAGCCTGTCCCGCAGAGGCACTCAAGGTCTTGCTGGGGATCGAGTACCAACGCGTGGGTGGCCATGGAGAACATATCTTGGGCATTCTGACTGGATCTATAAATGGAAGATGACCAAGTGCCATACAATGAGATGACCGAGCCGATAGTTTAATGACGGTTGATAATATATCTTTTGGCAACAGTTCTTTTTTTCTTCATCCCACGAAACACAAGTTCATACTGTCGTTCAATTCTTCGTATCTACATGTCTACTTATACAACCAATACAACTGCGACATCAAGCCACTCCTAAAACAGAACAACCTGGCGGCGCGTGGCCTGGCCCTGGTGCATGGCCTCGACCATGGCCGGCAATTCCTCGAGCTTGCGGAAGTCCACGGCCGGCTGGATGCGGTGCTGGGCCGCAAAGGCCAGCACGGGCGGCATGCGCCGTGCAATGCCCGTGTTGTCGGCCTTGAGGCGGTACCGGCCCGTGCACAGGTCCATGGTGGTGACGGGCAGCGGCTTGTCTGTGATGCCAATCACCATCAACACACCACCGGGGCGCAGCAGCTTGATCGCCGACTCGTACGCCGCCGCAGCAGCCGAAAACACCGACGTGGCATGGGCGCCCTTGACGGTAATCTTCTTGATGGCTTCCTCGACATCGGGCGTCGTCCGCGAGTTGATGACGGCGTCGGCACCAAGCGCCGTAGCGGCCGCCAGCACGTCGTCGTTGATGTCCACACCCACCACCTTGTAGCCCATGGCCTTGGCAAACTGTGTCGCGTACTGGCCGAGACCGCCGCAGCCGACAATTGCCAGCCACTCACCCGGCTTCAGCTCACACCCCGTGACGGCATGATACGCGGTCACACCCGCACAGAACAGCGGCGCCGCCCGCTCCATGTCCAACTCGGGCGGGATCTTGGCGCAGTTTTGCCAGCTGACGACGACGTACTCGGCAAAGAAGCCGTCCGACGTCCACCCCTGCAGCTTGGTCGTGCCCTGCTCGCAGCGCAGGTTGTGCACAGAGCAGGCGTCGCACGTAAAGCAGGCGTCCAGAAACGGCAGGAAGCCGACAGCATCGCCCACGACAAAACCCTTGCCGTCGGCGGACGGGTGGATCTTTTCAATAAAGCCAATGCCCTCGTGTCCCATGGTGGTCGGCGTGTCTGGGCGGCCCTCGGGCATTAGATCGGAGTGGCACAGGGAGGCGGAGTGCATCTTGACGAGGAACTGGCCCTCGGCGGGCTCGGGGATGGGCACATTGTTGAGCTCAATGGACTTTGTTGCCTGTAGGGAGGTGTTAGGTTTTTGAGGATGTACCTAGGAAACGAGGAGCAAAACGTACCCCGTTCCACTGTCCTGCCCTCATGATAACGGTTGCAAGGTGGTGTGAGAGTGGTCTTGCGAGGGTGGAGGAGCGAGAATGGTGATGTCAATGTCGGGGTGAGCAAGGAAAGATTTTCTTTGACGTGGTGGCAATGGTAGGAATATTTTGTTTATAAACGAAATCAACAAAATGAAGTAAATCTACATGTTGACTCGCCACATCTCTTATATCTTCCCTTCGGGATTTCTTAAACCGCTCCCAAGACAGGAGGAGCAACAGGAAGAGGGGCCCCACGTCACTTGAGGCGCGTAGTGCAGTTGGAGACGGATGTGGTTTACCGCCTGGAGATTCAAAAGTTGGGGAAGCAGCACATGCAGCGCGTGGCGTGTGGAGGTGCGGGGATGCAAGGACTGGTCGACGGTAAAACACGATTTAGAGGCTAGGGATCGAGTCGGGAACGTGCTAGACGAGTCAGCACGCGAGTCATCACTCCGCATAGTGAATCAGACGAGAGGTAGCGAAAGCCTCGGACTATGTCGACGGAAATACTCCTACAGAAAGATAAATATACAGTCAGAGGCGAAATGGGTGTCGTTAATTTTTAGTTTACTTTATTAAGATAGTTGTGTGGACCCGTCTTTTACATGGCTTTGTAGAATATACGTATAGTGAAGAGGTACTACATGAGTATTATCTAACAGAGCAAGAGAAGGCAGGTACCCTCCGCAACACTGCAAAGGAAATTCAAAGGGCGTTAGCAGTGTGGAGCACGGGTCTTTACACCGAGCGACTGAGCGACCGAGGAGATACCCGCCGCATCTGACTCCGTAGATGCTCACAACCCGTCTATTGGCCGAGCAAGCGCATCAGCCAGGACAAAATGCACGAGATAATTCACTTCGGCTGATCGGATCGTTTTCGAGATGAGGCAGAGCGTTACGAATGGGAAAAACAGACAAAGAGCGGATTGATGCCGAAGACGACTTCATGTTACTATAAAAGGTGGCGCTCCCGAGACAGATTAACATTTGTCTAGCGGTAACATCTTAATCCATTGTATCGCGTGAAGAACAACGCCCCATGTCTAACACCATTGAAAAACATTGCATATTACACAAAGCTTTCCTACTTCCCTTTTAAATTCCGCAACAGTTTCCCTAACAGTTGCCGTGCCCTTGGTTTCTACGTGCCGGCGGTCCTGTCAACATTGCCGACACCGTCGATTAACGCTAGAACTCGAGAGAGATTGGTCCGTACTATAATCGTGTGTGGGTGTTCATTACCGAGGATCCGCTGTATCTTTTCGAGCGCCTCCTTAAACATCGTTGCTGCCTTATCGAGCTTTCCCTGGTCGCTAAGTATAGAAGTAAGATTATTTATCGCCGAGATCGTAGAGGGATGCTTATCGCTAAAGATCCGCCGCCTCTTCTCGAGCACCTCCTTCTTTATCGTTACCGCCTTATCGAGCTTTCCCTGGTCGTTAAGCGTAGAAGTAAGGTTACTTATCGCTAAGATCGTAGAGGGATGCTTATCGCTAAGGATCCGCCGTATCTTCTCGAGCACCTCCTTAGATATCGTTGCTGCCTTATCGAGCTTTCCTTGGTCGCCAAGTGTAGAAGTAAGGTGATTTATCGCCGAGATCGTAGAGGGATGCTCATCGCCAAGGATCCGTCGTATCTTCTCGAGCACCTCCTTAGATATCGTTACCGCCTCATCGAGTTTTCCCTGGTCGCCAAGCGTAGAAGCAAGGTTACTCATCGCTAAGATCGTAAAGGGATGCTTATCGCTAAGGATCCGCCGTATCTTCTCGAGCACCTCCTTAAATATCGTTACTACCTTATCGAGCTTTCCTTGGTTGCTAAGCGTAGAAGCAAGATTATTCATCGCCGAGATCGTATCGGGATGCTCATCGCCAAGGATCCGTTGCCTCTTCTCGAGCACCTCCTTAAATATCGTTGCTGCTTTATTAAGCTTTCCCTGGTCGTTAAGCGTAGAAGTAAGGTTATTTATCGCCGAGATCGTATCGGGATGCTTATCGCTAAGGATCCGCCGCCTCTTCTCGAGTACCTCCTTCTTTATCGTTACCGCCTTATCGAGCTTTCCTTGGTCGCCAAGCGTAGAAGTAAGGTTACTCATCGCTAAGATCGTAGAGGGATGCTCATCGCTAAGGATCCGCCGTATCTTCTCGAGCACCTCCTTCTTTATCGTTACTGCGTTATCGAGCTTTCCTTGGTTGTTAAGCGTTGAAGTAAGATTATTTATCGCCGAGATCGTATCGGGATGCTTATCGCTAAGGATCCGCTGCCTCTTCTCGAGCACCTCCTTAAATATCGTTGCTGCTTTATCAAGCTTTCCTTGGTCGCTAAGCGTAGAAGTAAGGTTATTCATCGCCGAGATCGTATCGGGATGCTTATCGCTAAGGATCCGCCGCCTCTTTTCGAGTACCTCCTTCTTTATCGTTACCGCCTTATCGAGCTTTCCCTGGTCGTTAAGCGTATAAGTAAGGTTACTTATCGCCGAGATCGTAGAGGCGTGCTTATCGCCAAGGATCCGCCGCCTCTTCTCGAACACCTCCCGCTGTATCTGTGTAGCTTCTTTGAGTGCTCCTATATCGGACGTAAAATTTGTAAAGTATTCGATATTATCGAAAAGTTCGATCTGCTCCTCCTCGCCTAGTACGGATATGCCCTCGACGGATTGTGTATTCTGCGCTAGGTGCGGTATTAATCGTAACTTGGCTTCTGGAGCGTTTGTCTAATTTCGAACAGCCTGAGTCGCCTCGAGGAGTAGTTGTGAGGCTGCGAAACTAAATTGGCTCCTCTCTTGGCTTCTCTCTTTAAGTCGGTCGTAGCCCTATGTATGTATAAGTCTGTGTATTGTATAATCTATGCCGTTCTCTTGTCGTTGAAGAAGCGAGTACCTTTCTAGTACGGCCAGAGAGTTACGTACCGAGCGAATATTGACTAAGCCGTGTCGAATAATCGACGACTAGGGTGGTAAACATGTCGAGATGTCTGTCGAGCTAAGAATGAATAGATTAAGGAAGATGTCGTCGTAATGAAGGAAGGCTAAAAGCGTTAAAAATCGGTATGTATCCGGCGATTGTTTGCTAACTGCTGTATAGGACATTTCCTAAGTTGTTATTATATAGTCTTTATACTGATCGACCGCTTTCCTTGGCTTTTGGGTTAGTAGATCGTTCCGTTGTCGGTGGTATTCGGAAATGAACTAGGCTAGGTTGGCTTAAAGTATCGGTGTTTGTGAAATATAAGATTTAGCGAGAGTGACTGTTAACGCGAGATAGCCTAGCTCCTTTATAATATTCTTTACGTCGTCTTCGTCTGTCTCGACTTTTATAAGTTTTACGCACTTAATAAAGAGCTCGATAACGTCCTTCTCCTTTAGTTCTTTAACGTGTACGCCCTTAAAGGTGGATAGATCCCGTGCCGTAGAATTCCGGCTTGTTACGATAATATAAACGTACGACGATCCGGGGATATAACGAGAGAGGTCTATAAAATCTAGGCTGTCGGCGTTCTCTAGTTCGTTAACTTTATCGAATACGAAGAGCTACGTCTTAGGCCGTATAAGAAGATAACCGTAGATTAACTGAATGACCTCTTTAAGAAGTATCGCACCTACTAAGGCGTTAAAGATTAGACGATATATATTAAGGAAATCTTGGTCGATTAATGCCGGCTGGCCTGCTTTAATCTAGAATATAACGGCATATTCCGGTCGGTACTTTTATAAGTAGCTTAAGGCGAGCTACGACTTACCTACGCCTCCCATTCCCTAAACGCCGACCTTATTAGCAGTGCTATACGGCCGGCATAGTTGTTCCCTGATACTATACTGAAGAGCTTCGCGTTTAACAAATGTTTTTACCGGTTCTGCTGATATAAAGGGGTAGCTCGGAATATTGTCCTTCGGGTCTTTAATCTCTCTTTTGAGCCGGCGAATCGTATTCTCTCTCCCTTCGCCGTATATCGAGGGTATAGAGACACCAAAGATGCCGAGAAGGTAATAGGCCCAGTCCTCTTCTCGTGTTGTCTTGCGTTTCTCTGCCCATTTAAATCGCGCATCGACATCGAACCAAGACAGGTCGTCACCTTGGAGTGCCGAAACAGCGATTCCTGTTATTTCGTGGAGCAGTTGCTTTAGAGATGTCTTGTTACCGAGTCGTTGGCGCTCTCGGGAGAAGAACTCGACCGATGCTGGGGCGAGAAGCTCTTGGAGCGTCCAGCCGCGGGTGAACCATCGGCTCTTCCGAAAAGCCGTCTCCCAGGGGTGCTGTGATTGTTGGCTGTGCTGTGTATCGTCGATGATCGAGACGTTAGACAGAAAAACGTAGCAGCGAGCGGCTTTTTGGTACCAGCGAAACATGGAGTTGATTGCCTCGCTCAGCTCATTTTGATCCGACTTGTTGATGCAGCAAGTGTCGACCCAGAAGTACTGGTAACCGTCACGTCTTGTCTGCTCCGCACAGAACCGAATCTTGTTGTAGCCGGCCTTGCCATTCCCTGTGCCGTCGACTAAGTCTTTGAAGGTGACCTCCCCGGACTCCCATGTGTGCGAGAGTATGGCGTATTTGAGATTTTCGTTGTCGGGCAGATTCTCGGTCACAGCGAATCCGCCGTCGGAACTGCATGTCAGGAGTCGCATTTCGGTGGAGAGTACGGTCGCAGTGGAGAAAGGCCGGTAAAATGTCGATTGGGACAAGAACGTTGGTTGTGCATTGGCGGGAGCCGCCCGTACGTCGAGTTTAGGCGGGCGAGAATTGTCGCAAGGCTGCAGGCAGCCGTCGCGAAGCTGGGCCGTGCGGATGAGTTATGGCGTCAGATAATGACGAACAGCCACTTTTACATTCACCCGAACGACGGCATCTGATAGGTAGTACTTGGTAGGCTAGGCAAAAGAATGGCAGTGAGTAAGTAAATATTAACAAGACGACCTCCACGTAGAAAAGGGCCTCTGGAAGGTGGGGTGGGACCTTGTGGCTTGTGTGGCTTTGTACCATGTTCGTATGAGATACGGAAGGAGCTCATGGAGACACGTAGAACTAAGTGGCCACGTGACCCCTCGCCCAACTAGGCGACAAGCGATGAAACAAAATGGTTGGTAATGATCTTGCCTTAAACATGTCTCGACCTTAATGCCATTATGGACGATTTCAATTTTGACTGGGGCAACAGTTTTCCTGTAGATCATGGAACGCCCGAAATTGCTTCTTTCGACAGCCCCGGGATCGGCCCGACGCCTGAACGAGCCAGCCTAGTGGCCGAACAAGCCGGTTAGCCAAGTGGCGAACGGTCATTGCCACTTCTCCGACTGATTGATTGGAAAAGTAACAAACGGTACGACAAGAGTATATCCCCAATGCATCCACTATGACTTTCGTTGGAAGGTCTCCCAACGTGGGCATATTAGAGGCAGCCACATTTGTTCAGATACAGATCCCGATCTCGTCCTCGGCCCGAGTGTTTTTTTTGGAAGGTCAGCCTCCAGGCACGACTTGAATCCATTTTGAGAGACGATGATAAACTTCCAGGAGAAAAATACACGTGCGAAGAAACGATCATCGACATATCCATTAGGCGAAGCCGTCAGCGTGGACTGAAGAAACGGTTCAAAGAGCTGCAGATCGATTGGGAGATGGTGGACAGACACTTGGAAGGCCTTAGTGCTGTGACGGGCCAGGGGCAGGCAAGGCCCTGCCCAGGCCCCTTAGATAGACAGCGAATGGTACAGCCGATCTAGAAATAAGCCGGTATTTTGAAAATTCCGAAGCTTACGTACGGGGTCGCATTATGACCTCCCATTCTCCTCTTGCTGACGGCCGGCAGCTGCCGTTGAAGGAATGCATGAAAAAGCTTATTTTTACGAACTACGACATGCAGTAACAGAAAGCGTTACATATTCTACCTTGGATAGAATCATTCAATCGTTGGATCTGGTCATAACTTGCCACTCAATTGACTTGCTCTTCACGGCATATCTCCTGCCAAAGCCGGCATGCAAACAGATGACTTACGAGGAAGGCACGACCAAGGGGCATCCGCACGCACGTTTTGCATCTTAAACACAAATCCACCCGTATACAGAAGGAACGCGGGTGTTTACGAAATGACTAAACAGGAAGGGGCATATGCCTTGCACCTTGCAGCCGTACGAATATGTCAACAAATGGGTACTCGCCAACATGCACCAAGCCCAAAATACACACAAACATCATCGGCATCCGACACAGTCGCCATTACCATTCATATCAGCATCCACACCAACACGAATTTATTCTATCTTCATTTCTATTGCCGCAAAGTTTCTTCCGCTGTGGCATTCTACTACTGAGAGGTGACATGGGCAGCCGCTGCCTTGCGCCCCATCACATATCCATTTACACCAACCCAAACATCATTGACAGCACCATTCCTTCGATCCCATCAAGCAAATTGCCTCGCGTTCTTGATTTCCACCTCAGTCTCGACGATGCCGCGCAAAAAATGGGTACCAGTCGACCTAACTCCGTCCCTGGACGACGAGGCATAGGATCCACGCAACGATGCCAGGGGCCGCTTCTCCAACACATACCCACGCGGGCGTAGACGTGGCAATGGCCGTGGCCGTGGCCGTGGAGACCGCGGTCGTGGTTTTGGGCGCGGAAATCAGCCGACCGACAGCATCGGGCCTGGGAGCAGTGAGCAGACAAACCATGAAGACCAGGCACCTCAACAGCTGTTCGGGCATCTGACTGAAAAGCTGCCGGAGTTATCGCACGAGCATCCATCGCAAGACTCACCACGACGCCATCTCCAGGATTCTCCTCGCCGGTCTCCTCGGCAGTTATCCCAACGTTCTCCCCGACGGTCTCCCCGACGATCTCCCCGACGGTCTGCGCAAGGTTCTCCGAGACGCTCTCCCAGACTGTCAAGCCAGCAACCACCTCAACGCCCACCACGGGGCGTACTGAAGATCCTGCCGCCGCCCAAACCCATCAGCGGGGACAATGCGCTCCGACGGTCTCCACGCCTGCATGCCGCGTCAAGGATGCCGCTGACGTCGCCGACTCTTCCAATTCCGCCTCTTCAAGACAGTCTGCTCAAGTCACCCAGTGAAGATCTGATTCCGATGCCGACCTGTTTGATGCCACCTCTCACGCGTCAACAATACACCGTATACAATGGCAGCGAGCTCAGCAGTCCTTCCGAACCCGGCAGTCCTCCCGATCTCACCAGGTCGAATTCTGCGTCGACGCAATCCGGCGAGCTTGGCGGCCCTGCCGAGCCGATGGATGTAGACAAGCCGGCCGGTGTCACAGGCAACAACAGCCGCACGATGACATTGGAACCAAACGACGATGACAGCCAACTGCTTGCCCAGAAACGGACGCTACGCTTGAGGCTCATCGCAGGTGCGCCAGCCGACGTCGACCTGTCCACCGACGACAGCGAGCCCCGGTTCTTCGAAGTGCCCGGGCCGGGAGCGACACGGTTCCCCGTGCCGTTCTTGTACCGAGTCAAATACAGAGGGTCCTTGGATCTCGAGCCGTGGGGGAGTATGCGGCCTCACCCATTGGTGAACATTGCCTTCAGGGCACACGGCATATTGGCAGGACGCGTCGTCCACTTTGGGGCCCCATTTCTTACGCGCGAGGGCATCCAGCAGCACCTCGAGTTCCAGGTGGGCATGCCATTGCGTCCGCCATTTACGCCGTACATTTCGCTCTTCAGCTCGTACGAATCTGCTCATAGATTCGCACTCATGCTGCGCGAGCACGGCCACGAGCATGCATGCATCGTGACAATCAGCACAGACGACTTTGTACAAGGGTATGCACAGGTCCCCGCGACGGACACGTTTACCCCACCGCCGAACGCCAGGATGCGTATCTATGCGGCAAACTTTGAGCGAGCAGAGGCACTGAGATACTGGGCGGATTTCTACATTCGTGTGCAAGACGCACTTGAGTCGCTGCGTGTGCCCCCGTACGAGGGCATGGAGGACGAGTGGCTGGCGATCAATTTTATCCACCATGACAGCGTGACGGGCCTCGAGTATGTGGACTGACGAGGGAGGGAACTCGAGACGCGTGCACGTTGGCCACGTTTCTTAGACAGGTTGTTGGACAAAGTAGGCTGGGTAGGTTTTCTTTTTGTATTCATTCTCGTTTCGTCAGTCTTATCATATATATCCCCTACGTTACGTTAGTTCAAGCCCCCTCCTCGTCTGTTTTCTTGTTCAGATCTTGCTGCCTCCGTGGATTCATGCCTCCCGCTGCTTGGCCAGGCGCGTCTTGGTGCTCGCCGTCACGGCTTCCTCGTTGAAGATGCCCGTCACGCTCGGGTGCGCCGCCACCGCCTCCGCCCACGCCCAAAACGCGGGAGCCTTCGCGGCCGCCTGCGCCGGCACGCTCGACGGATACACGCCCGACTTTGTCAGGCGCACCAGACGCAGCACGAAGGAACCCGTCAGCACCTCGGCCAGCGTCAGGCGCTCGCTGCCGCCAAAGAACGGCTTGGCCGCCGACGTCGATCCGGCCAGCAGCGGCTCCAGCTCCTTGATGGCCGCCGCCACCACGGCCTCGCCCACGGCCGCCTGCTCCTCCTCGGTCTTGGCCGCACCCAGCTTGAACAGCTGCGACTGCACCTTGCTAAAGTAGGCGTCCACAAAGAACGCAATGCGGGCGCGCGCCAGAGGGCCACCGGCAGCCGTCGAGGTGGGGACCAGGGGGGCCTTCTCCGGGTACTGGTCGGCTAGGAACTGCGCGACAATGGCGGACTCGGTGATGATCTCGTCGCCGTACTTGAGCGAGGGCACGAGGCCGCGGGGGTTGACCTCGAGGTACCAGGGGTCGCGGGGGCGGTCGAGATCGATGATGACCTCCTCAAAGGGGATGCCGAGCTCGGCGAGGGCAATGTGGGCGCGGTGGGCCCATGGGCAGCGGTGGTTGGTGTAGAGGGTGATCTTTGTGTCGGCCATGGTGGGCGAAGTGTGTGTGTGTGTGTGGTGATGTGGTGTGGTGGAGGTGGGTTATGTAAGTGATCGTTGTGATACGATGCTTAAGAAAGCTGGAATGTGAAATCGACGTCAGGAGGGGAGAAGGAGACAAAGCTTAAGGAGACAGGCTTCCTGGGGGGGTCATCCATATATATACGTCGCGGATAAGGAAAGAGCAAGCGTGGATTACGGGAGGGGCAGCTATTTTACAAACAAAGCTCGTCCAAGCTACCATAAAACGGGTCGTTTCCTCGCCCGTCCGCCGCGTGGTGCGAAGCCCGTTAGGGTAGGTAGCTTGTTCGTTCTTGCCCGTTGGTGCCTCGATTCGTCATGGCTAGCTCGTCGCAGAGTGGACGAGGGAAGGACCCATGGTTGCAAAAACGGGAAGGCGCCATCGCACGGCATGGAAACCAGAAACCAAGTACTCTTTCCTATTTGTTACTTGCTATTTGCTAATTCGTTATGGTAGAGCAAGGCAAGTGCGAGCGAGAGAGTACGGGGTTCGGAACCGTAGCCGGCGAGAAGACTGGTGGGTGGTTGTTTGTGGCGGTCCCCTCTCCCCCATTCGCACCATCGATTGCGAAATCCCTGCCCCGTTCGGCGTCCGCCCACACAAACAACGTACACGGCTGTCCCACGCGCCGTTTCCTGCTTGATAAGCACAACCCAGAATCAAGGGGAAACAAGGTGCAACTGTTCCCCCAGGTTCCAAAATGTCGGCATCAGGCTGGTCATTGAGGGGAGGAGGGGAAAGAAGGAAAACATCTGAAAAGCATGCGGTTTTTGGTCACTCTGAAGACGCAATTGCAGCGCCAAGACACCTAAACACGAAAGGCTTGGGAGGCACAGGCAAGGTAGTTCGTAGAACAGGAACGATTGTGCCTGTTGTGTGCCAATCTGTTTGGCAGTCTTGTCGGGAACAGCTTTCCCCTCTTTTTCTTGTCCTTTGTTATCAACGGATATCCCGGTTCTTCAGCCTGCATTATTAATGCACCCCTCGGAGGAAAAGGCAACGGCCGAGAGAGTGTCTGATGCAAGCGCAATAAAGTAGTTCTCAAATGTTTGCTTTTATTGCTTTCGTTTATTTGCTCTCGTATTTGTTCTTTTTCAGTTTCATTCTTACCTCCGTGGAAATTTGCAGAGCTTTTTCTTTCGCTCAAAGCCCCGATGAGCATCCGTCGGATTGCTCCTCCCGCCGGGGACGGCGGATGTCAGGTTCCTAGAAAAGAAGGCTCTGAAATGTTCTCTAACAAGTCTAGTGTGAGCGGTGGATTCGCGACACAGGGATGAAGATTACACTTTCAGAGCTGCATGGAAGCTTCTGATCCTTGGCAGTGCGGAGATAAAGTCCCAAGGTGAAGGAAACTGGAGCTTTTGAATTTCCCGACTTCGAGAGCATTGGAAAAGAAGGCCCCCATGGAGAGGGAAAATAGACGAGAAGACGAGTGTCGAGCCGAGCACGTTAAAGTGGCTGCCCTTCCCAGCCGAGTCGAGCAACGGACGTTGTGCCGTGTTTACCTTCGTTCCCTTCCTCTGCCGCCTTCCCCACCGTCCCTCGTTACTTTTTTGTCGTCACCGCTGAAGTGTCGTCGCACACATTCGACATACGATTCGAATAAAGAAACAAATACGACGTACGACATACTACAAATCAAGTTCTATGGGATAGGAGGGGAACGGGCTGGCGAAAGGGATTGCTTGCCGTCTTGCCTTCGATGTGGGGAAGGGTCGGCTCACGGGAACGAGTAGGAAGTGGATGCGCCGGTGCTCTCTGCAGTGAGAAGCTTGTTTTCACAGATGGTGCTTGCTGTCTGACAACAGCAGTGCTTATGTTTGACAAAAGAGATATTGATTTGTTGAATAACTGTAAGTAATTCAAAAGCAGGATGATAGCAAAATGATACGAAAAAAGGGAATATCCAAAACGAGAAACGCAAAACAATCCAGAAATAAAGAGCTTTTTCAAAGAGCAAAACAAATATCCAACAAATGACAAAAGAAATGGATCAAAAAAGTGAGTGTCGGTGTTTTTTTTTCCTTTCACCCTCCACATCTGCTTCCTTTCCCACGCTTCATCGCCATGTCCCACCTAATGTACAGCCGGTATCCAAACCAGCAAAAGGAGCACTGCCGCCCACCGACCCCGGTGCACAGTGGACCCGGGGTGCAACAGCTGCGGCGCCCACTCCATCACCGCCAAACTTGCGCACAAACTCAGCGACACCAGAAAGCGATCGAGAGGAGTATCGAGCTTGTAATCAAGCACCGGCTTGTTCGCTGTCATGACCACCGCTGACGCATCTTCGTCGCGCTTCGGCTGCGGCAATATCTCCTCATCAACCACGCCTGCTACCGCCTCGTCAGGCAACAGCAGCGCCTCCTCCATCGGCTCCACCCACAGATGCTTCTCAAAGGATGGGGCCTCGTACGACGGCAGCATCTGCCGCAGAGTAAAGCTGCCATCGTCAACCAAAGTCACCTCGGTCTCCGAATCTGTCTCTGAGCAAGCGTCGTCGTCAACTTCGTCAACTCCTTCATCAACCTCGTCATAGCCGTCAAAATTGTCGACTTTGTTGTGATCGTCAGCTTCGTTCTCATCGTTCTCGTCATCCTCATCCTCACCGTCCGTCGCCAACTCAGTGGCAACATCAACATCTCCGTCAACAACTTCTCTTTCAGTCTCATAGTCCACATCTCGTCCGGGCTCAGAGCCTTCGAATGCTCGCTCCCGCTCTCGGTGGTCGACGACGACGACAACCTTTATTCCGTCGTCATCATCGCCGCTGCCACCGTCCTCATTGTCTCGCCCACTAATATAGGTTGTAGCCGAGGTCGCTTTTCAGCGGCAGCCCGGCCACGCCCGCGCGCAGGTTGTCGAGCTGCGGCGTCAGCAGCAGCTGGTTGTTCGTGCGGTTGTTGCGCGTCGCGTCGCCGATCCGGAACGCCGTCCGCCACACCTGCGTCTGCACGTCGTGCGCGACGCGGCTGACGGCTGCAATCGACACGCCCGCGTACGGCGCAGCGGGGCGCGGCCACACCAGCTTGTTGCGGTGCAGCGTGCGCAGCAGCGCGCCCAGCAGAAAGGTGTCCGAGTTGGTCACCTCGCCGTCAGCCGTAATTTCCTCATCCTCACCCAGACCGCCCTGCACGAGCTTGTCGACGGCCGTCTCGAGAATGTCGAGTGCCTGGCCAATGACCTCCTGGCGCTGGATGTCAATGTCGTGCGCGATCTTGGCGCGCAGGGGTAGGTTGGGCAGCTGCGGCAGGGGGCTCGTGAGCTGCGTGGCGGCGATCTTGGTGGCCTCCTTGAAGATGGCGTCGCGCTGGAAGACGTAAGCAACGTAGATCCACAGCACCAGGTCTCGGCGGCTGTCCTTGTTGGAGGGCACGCCCTTGCGGTACAGCTCGTCGACCCAGCGGTCGGCGTAAATCTCGACGGCGTCCTGCAGCTTGAGCTTGTCGACCACCACGGCAATGCGTGCCAGGGCCTCAAGGGTGACCGTCTTGGGCACGCGGTCCTTGCCGCCGCGGCCGTGCACAATGTTGAGCACGGTCGTCGTGGCGTCGGCGTCGAGGCCGTCAAGCACAATGTGGATGCGGCCGTCCGCCTCGTCGGTCGTCGTGGCCTCGGCCACTTGCTTGCGCCACAGCGAGTTCGGGCTGGCCGGCGGCGTTGTGGTGCCGTTGGATAGCTTGTCCGTGCCGTTGGTGTGGGCAGCAGTGGCGGCCTTTTGGGCGAGGATGTCGCGGAAGCGCGACGACGCCAGGCTCAGGTGCTTGGACGAGACCTTGATGCGCACGTCAGCGGGCGCATTTCCGTGGCCGTTGGCCAGGTGCTTGGTCGGGGTGGCGGTGCCGTTGCTGTCGTGCTCTGGCCACGGCGCAAAGGACTCGGCCAGCGGGCGCACAACGACGAGCGTGTCGGCCTCGGGATCAATCTCGTAGATTTTCGACATGTTGAACGTGAAATGTAAGGGCATGGAAGGCCAATAAGGCTGAAGAAGAAGAAGAAAAGAGTACCGAGAAGTAAGCAAAACAGCGGGAAGACGGAAGCAAGGGGGCTATGGGATTGGGGGGGAGGAAGGGGGTATCAAAGAAAACACACAGGGCGCGAGCCGCACAACGCAAGAAAAAAGAGCTGAAGGCGCAGAAGAAGAAAAGAGACGCTTTGGTCGGGAGAAGGTGAAGAGAACCGAACAGGGCGACAGAAAAAGACGTAAGATGTGAGATGTATGACAGGATACTACGACGGACAGGGGGAAGAGAGAGACGCGAGCTTCGCGCATGAAAGAAAGACGGGAAAATTCTGCCAGAAGAGCTCTCTCCACGCCCAGACCCTGCAGGCACTTCTCCGCCTTTGAGGGTCCCTCTTTTCTCTCTTTTCTCTCTTTTCTCTCTTTTCTCTTTTCTTTTCTCTGTTTTTTTTATTTCATTTTCCTTTGTTCTTCGCGCCGGGTCAATTGCGCAAAAGAGCTGCTTCTCGCCAACCATCCCATTTCTCGGGTGTGAGCAATAAAATGACCACATTTTGATGGCATCGGTGGAGGCACCGACGACCGGCTGGACCGCTCATCTCAAGCCATAAAGGGTCCAATTGGGCACGCAAAAGAGGGTCCACGGCGGTTTGCAATGCGGCCCAGGACGGTCCAGGACGGCCCAAGCCCGCCAAAAGCCCCCCAATATCCTGGGGGTTTAATGGTGTGCGTCGCTAGTCAATCACGCCATCGGCGCTGTTGCATCGAGGTCGTTGCCGCTTTCGGCATAGCCAGCCGCGCGAGGCCCTCGGAATTTGTTCAACACGGTCGAAATGGGGGAAAGGCAGAGCTTTTTTCGCTCACTGCTCTCATGAACACTCATCCCGGGCGGTGGTCGGAAATATCAGCTCGTAGCTCATGTGGATTTCGTGCAGGGTTGTATGCGCGCGACGCTCAGTTTGAAGATGCAAAGGCTCCATAAAGTGACGACAGTCGCCAATGGACGAGCTCTCATTCGTGCGTCGCATGTCAAGTTATTTGGCTTCGGTGTGCTCGATGGCAGCTGCGACAAGCACAGTCCTGCTGTTATGAAGATCAGTCCTTTGCATCGGCCTCCAACAAATATTGGCCCATACTGTTGAGGAAGCTCGCGACACCGCGCGCTTTGCACTCGTTGGAGATGCCCGTCATCAACTCGATCTCGGCGGGCGACAGCGGGGAGGTGTCGTCGTCGCCGTCGTCTTCGCGGCCGACTGTGCCCATGATCGTTCGCAGCGGAAAGAGAGCAATATTGACGCTGTACCAGCTGGCGGTCATTTTCGACACCGACGGGAAGAAGACGGTTGACATGACCTTGAGCATGTTGAAGCGGATGGCGCGCACATTGACAAACTGCGATGGGATGTCGCTCTCTTCGTCGAGGACCTGCAAGAGCCCACCGCGAAAGAGCAAGCAGGTGGCCCAGAAGAGCACGAGCGTGTGTGCCTTGGCCAAGTCGAGGACGTGCAAGGGGGCGACGGGCGTCAATTTTCTTTTTTTCGACTTTCTACTGACCAGGAGTTCCTCGATTCCAAGTGTCGGCACGACATCGTCGAACCAACCCTCCATTTCTGCGACGAACGCGCTAAATCGAGGCCGCAGGGCACGCTTGGCCACATTTTTGTCTTCTTCAGACAGTGTCTCCTTGTTGTTGATGGCGGTGAGGTCCTCGGCGAGCGCGGGGATCTGCGCGATGAGGTCGACCAGGCGGTCCAGCGGCGTCTTGGGAACAACTGTCCACGGCGCTGTCATCCAGCCGGGGCGGCTCAGCGTCGTCCGCGACTTGGAGATGAGGTAGGGTAGGAACAGATGCAGTCGTGTGTCGACAAAGACCTGGTGTGCGGCACCCGTCTGGTACGCCTCGGGCCGGCTCGACAGCAGCAGGGCCATCTCGCCCGCGTTGAGGCCCACCCAGGCCTGGCCCTGTGCCGTCGTGGGCGACCCACGTTCTGTCGTGTCTCGGCCAAACAAGACTGTAAATATGGTCAGGAGGCGCGAGGCGAGAATCAGCGCAATCTTCTTGTCCTCGGTGGACTCGAACTGCTGCAATGCCGACCGCATCAGCAGGAGCGCGCGCCCGTAGACCCGGTGGCCGTCTTGGACCATGCGTGGCTCGCGATGCTGGCTGCCAAGCATGCAGAGGCTGTTGGCCACGATGGCGAGGCGGACAACATTAGTTGTGCTATTGCCTCGGGCCGCGGTGCTGCGGCATAGTTCTTGTGCAATTTGTGTCCAGCCACATGTTGTGTACCGGCTGGCCTCGTCGGGGAATGGTTCCCCGTTGGGGAGGTAGGCGTTCCAGAAGAAGCCAATGTGCCGTTCTTGTTCAGCGAATGAGTCGAGTGAGGTGGCCGCCCACGACGGCGTTAGAGAAGGCGCCACGGAAGAGTTGACTGTAGTCAAAGTCGTAGAAGTGGTTGTAGAAGTAGATGGCTGTCGATTGGCCACCGTGGTCGTCTTGAACACCAGCGCCCGGCCGGCGCCCGTGCATGGCCGTCCCGACTCCTTGCACGGCGTGCAGACGGGCTTGACAAAGTCACACTAAAGGGGAAAAGAGCAAGTCAGCTGATGTGCACAGCCCAAGTTTGCCTACTCTGTAGGTCCGTTGCAACTCACGTTGATCCTGCCGGCTGTGCATGTGCGGCACGCCTGGGATGAGGAGCGTCCAGTGTCGGTAGCCATGGCATGCCCCGCGGAGACCGCTATTCGAATGCGAGATGGTGGTGGGTCGAGAGTTGGTCATCGAGGGTTCGTTCTCGCATTGCATTGCACAGCACTAATGGATGCGAGAACGAGAGGAGCGTAATGAACGGCCAGACAGATGCGGCCGAATGTGCCTGCCTCCTTTTTCGCGTTTGTCGATGCTCACGGCAAGAAGCTTGCTGCGCGCCTGCCCTACGAGGTAAGAGCTGCAGATGTTTGCCTAAATAGGAAGACGCTCGGACCACTTTTTAAAACTGTGGGTCCCTCCTTCCGGTCGCTCCTGCCCTTGCCGTCAGCACCGAAGACGCATCGACCGACGTCGACCGGCGCGTACAACGAATAAAGAAGGGGAAATGAAACGAAGAAAAGGCAGAAATGTGGGCAGCCGTTGCCTTTTGAATCTATTTCAAGTAAGTGAGCGACAACTCCACTACTAGACTGTCGAGTCATGGCTCGACAATGCCATGCCAGTGCTGTGCCCCCATCGCCTTCGAGAACACTGTTGTCTCGCCCGGCATGTCCCTTTTAGGAAGACACTCGGACCATGCCAGACCTGCGGTGGAGAAGAGAAGCATATTTTAATGTTCGATCGGACCGTTGAAAGGGTTCACCTTTGCGGTGGCGCCGGCGATCAACAGGACGGACTAAGAAGAAGCTTATTATTACCTTTTCTACCATCAGCCTTGTTTATGCTCCGAGACTACCTAAGAGAGCCGATCGGCAAGACCGCAGGTGTGACGTTCATGTTCTTTGAAGGTGATCGTCTTTGTCCACAGTGGCTGTGGCTCGAAGAGACCTTTTCCTATTCAGGTCAGAAAGGGCGAGGCATTACAAGATGGAATTGAAGACATCACCATGATGGACAGCTCGAGGTGTGTATAAATATGGCCGTCGTCGTCGACTTAATTCTGTATTTGTTCTCCATCTCATTATCTACATCACCATCTCTCATCTCTCATCTGCTCCTCCCATCTTTCTTCTTCGACATTTTCAGATTTGAAAAAAAAAAACTCCCAACATCTTTACCACATTAATCAAAATTCCTACATCAACCACCAATACAAGAATACATCAACACTTTCACAATGGCAACCTCGAAGATGCTCAAGTGTCTCCTAACAGCTGTCATGGCAGCCTCCGCATCAGCCGCCGCCGTTCCCAGAACGACGGCCGCCAACACAACCACCAATGCTACGCAGCTTCCCCTCAGCAGCGACGATTCCTTCTCCTACGAGCTGCTCCGCAGCGCCAGCCTGTCGCGCTCTTTCGGTGCTGATACTGGCGAGGTCCTGCAGGCAGCGGGAAGCATCATCCCAGGCGACCTCGAGAGTTTCTCGGGTGCCTTCAACAAGCTGGCCAATCATGTCTATGCTCAGGCCCAGGCGATCAACGCGACGGAGGACCCTGTGACGGCCCGCAACGCTTTCTTCCGCGCCTCTACCTACTTCCGGTCTGCCGACTTTTACTTGCACGGCAACGCCTCCGACCCGCGGCTACAGACGTTCTGGGCCAACCAGACGGCCGCTTTCAACAGTGCCATTGCCCTCTTGGACATCCCCGGTGAGCGCATCACGCTGGAGGCTGCCAACGGCAATTTTTCGATCCCTTGCATCTACTACCGTGCTGAAGGTGCCAATGCCACCAACCGGCGCCCCACGGTCCTTCTGGGCAATGGCTACGACGGTGCCCAAGAAGAGATGCTGCACGCGACTGGCTTCGATGCGCTTGCCCGTGGCTACAACGTCATCACCTACGAGGGCCCCGGCCAGCCGACGGTCCGCCGCGACCAGAACCTGGGCTTTATCACCGAGTGGGAGACTGTCGTCACGCCCGTCGTCGACTACTTGCTGTCGGGTGCCCGCCCCGAAGTCGACGGCAGCAAACTTGGCTTGTTTGGCTACTCTATGGGTGGCTTCCTGGCCGTGCGTGCCGCTGCCTTTGAGCACCGCCTCGCCGCTGTCTTTGCTGTCGACGGTCTTTACAGTGTCTTTGAGCCGTACTACAACACACTTGAGGGCCAGGTGCGTGACTTGTGGGACGCCAGCAACTACACGGCCTTTGACGCCGAGGTCGACGCCTACCTGGCGTCCGGCCTCGCGCCCACCGAGACGCTCTGGAGCCTGCAGCAGGGTGTGTGGAGCTTCGACGTGCCGTCCGTGAGCGGGTTCTTGCGCAAGGCGGAGCCCATGACGCTCGACGGTGGCCTTGCGCAGCAGGTGTCGTGCCCCGTGTGGATCGGTGCGCCCTCCGAGGACATTTTCTTCCCCGGCCAGCCGGAAAAGGTGCGGGATGCGCTGCGGCCCGGCCTGGCCAGCTACAACTGGCTAACAGCGGCGGACGCGGCGCAAAACCACTGCCATGTGGGTGCCATGGATCACGTCAACGGGCTGGTGTACGACTGGTTCGACAACGTCATTGCGAACCGTCTGTAGGACAGGAGTCGAGTCCTAGATGAGAAAGTGTGATGATTGTGTGTTTATCTTTGTTTTATTGTTCGTTTATTTTTTGGTTCAGGACGAGTAGAATGCAAGGTCGGTTTTATTAGAAACGGGATTTAAGATAATACTTGAGATAGAAGTAGCTGGGTAAAGGGATAAAAAAAGTCCTACTTACATCTGTCAGATCGTCCGCGAGGCCCGATGCATAAATCCGAGTGAACAGTAGATGATTGGAATAAAACAAGAGCAAGATAAGAATAAATGTTGCTTCAATCGTCAATTGGAAACGCGCCAGGGTCAAATACGAGGTCTAAACGACAAGACGCGTGTTTCAAAGACGCATCGTGGGCCGAGCTGCAGTCCTAGGTGCGGGTGTAAGTCCTAGAGACGGGAGTGACGGGCTGCCAAGTCCTAACCGGTGGGGCATTGACACGGGGGTGGGATTTAGCTCGAACTCCGAGTGACGTAGGGCGGGGAACGGTAGCTGCATGGATCCCTGTACCTGAAGCTATCCCGCTGTAGCTCTCGCCGAATGGCACACCATCCGAGCTGCCGATTGCTTGTCGATGCTCCCCTGAGCTGGCCGTGTCTTAGTCCAGACGGAGACCGGGGAAAGATAAAAAAAGAAACCGGAGAATAGAAGTCGGAGATCAAATGGTACGTTCAAACGAGCATAAATACCAAGTTGCGGCCTCGCCGAAACAAAAGATATCCAGGCATCATCTTCACTTCAATCATCCTTCATTCCTTTCTCGTCTCTACAAAATCACATACCAAAGACAACAATCCTCACTTCCACAATGGCTCAAGAATTCAAGTACACACACGGGTACACTGAGCACACGCTCTCCACACACCTGCGCCGTCGCGCCGATGCTGACGCTGGCTTCCTCGTGCCCTACATCAAACCCACCGACTATGTCCTTGACGTCGGTTGCGGACCGGGCACCATCACCACGGGCTTCCTCAAGTACGCTTCCGAGGGCGCCGTCGTCGGCATCGACATCGCGTCCGAGGTCCTGACAAAGGCCCGTGAAGTCGCCTCCGACAACAACATCCCACTCCACGCCGACGACGGCACCGTGGGAAAGCCCGGCGATCGCACGGTCTCCTTTTTGCAGGCCGATGTCCTCAAGGGCCTACCCTTCCCGGACAACACCTTTGACGTCGTCTACTGCTCCCAGGTCTTGGGCCACTTGCCCCCGCCCGACCTACCGCGCCAGGCCGTCATCGAGATGCGCCGTGTCCTCAAGCCGGGTGGCGTGCTAGGGTCGCGCGACGGCTGCGACTCGCACTTTTAAACGCGCGGGCTCGCCATTGACCGCCTGTGGGTGCCCTTCCAGCGGCGCGTCCTGCTGCAAAACGCTCCTCCTGGGTACGACAACTCGGGCGCCACGACGCCGGCGCTGTTCCGCGCGGCCGGGTTTGATGCCGACGGCGGCAAGGTGCTAATCGGCGCAGACGCGCGCGTGTTCTCGGGGCGCGAGCAGCGGTCGCGGCTGGCGTGGCGTGCCAAGGGCCAACTGACGCCCGGCGGCCAGTTCTACCAGAACTGGCTCAACGCAGGCATCAGCGAGGAGGAGATTGCCGAGACGGTGCGGGCGGCCGAAGAGTGGGCCGAGACGGAGGATGCGTGGATGCTGTCGGCGGAGGCGGAGACACTTGGGTGGAAGTAGTATCCTAAAGAAACAAATTGAAATAAATAGAAAGCCCCTGAATTCAAACACAAATATTGTCACAGGATAATATGTTCTATTCTGCGAGTTGAAAATGAGCGAAAAGGGAAAGAGTGAACATCGCCAGAATGCGCCTTCTTCATCTGCACACTTTAGGGCGCTCTTTCCCTTTCGCACGACAAACCGGGGTGCTCCTTCCATGTGCATCGAATTTATTGGACAATCCCCCCAACATTTTCATCTCGGCCCCCCGGCCCCCTTTTCTCATTTCTGATCATCTTTTGTTTCAATTCTACTTGTCCTCTTGTTTTCGCATCCTCTTTATCATCAAAGCTGCGCTTCCTTCATCCTGACCGCCAGCAACTTCCGACTCCCCACTCCCCCAGGATCCACTTGCGCGACTCACTTACACGGCTGCCAAGATGTCGATCACAGACGAAGACCTGCAGTTCATGGCGGACGGCATGTGGAAAGATGCTCTTCTGCCTGATCTACCCGACATCTACGGTATTGATACGGGCACCGTCGGTGAGGCAATTGACGCGCCTGGCGACTTGCTTGTTGATGATCCCCTGGTGAAAAACAATGGCGAAGCGTCGGCGCACAAGAAAATTATACCTGCTGCCAGACCCGCCAAGGCCATCAAGAACAAGGCCAAACAGGCAGTGGGCACTTCCCCAATGACTGACCTCTACCTCTCGTCGCCAGTTGAGGTCCGGCCCAAGAAGGGCAGCAAGCTGGTCAAGTCCATGAAAGGGGCGTCACAGAACGAGTCCCAGAGAGGCAGGCCACCCGGTCCAGCCAAGCCACACAAACCAGTGAGTAGCTGAGTTTGTTATGTTCAAGTTGGAGATACTGATGTCTCTTTCTAAAACACATGTCCTTGCAGAACGCCATGTTCCCAGAGCTTGAGACCGACAACGGCGATCCCTATGAACTGCCCATCTCACCGAAATCAACGCAGAGGCCGCAGACTGTCGTTGAAGTTGAGAAGAAGACAGACCCCAAGAGCACGTCGCCAGTGGCTGTCCCCAAGCCCTCCAGCCCGCTCATGGCGGTCATTCCATCGTCCAAAAAGCCAGTCAAGAAGCAGAAGAAAGTCGCAAAGCGGTCGTTCCTCGACCCTCCTTCCACACCACTACAGTCGGATACCAAGGTGACCAAGGTGCAGATGCCACTGCCCAGGCTTGCTGCAAAGGAGGAAACTCCTGTTGTCCCTCTCACAAAGCCGCAGCAACAACCCAAGATCACTAAGAAAGCTGCGACTGCAAAGAAAGCCGCGAAGCCCAGGGAGACCAAGAAGACAGTTGCTCGTCCTCCACACGTCAAAGAGGAGAAAATCGACGAAGCGGAAGATGAGTACCGGCTTCCCAATGAGGTCATCCCAGCTGAGAATATGACCAAGAAGCTTCGGCCACGTGGTGAGCGCGCGCCCATTCTCATCAGTTCGGATCCGCCGAGCAGCTACGAAGAAGAGAACTACGAATCGGACACTGCTTTCGCTCTGGACACGAGCATGACGTCCATCACCACTCCCATAGCACAGATAGATGCTCCAGAGTCCACTACCAAGTTGACATCCAAAGCAACAGTCGAACAATCTGTGGCGACTGCCTCGAAGCAGGGCCTACCCATCAGAGCACTCGCAGCTTCCCACTTGAAGCAGCCTTTCACCACCAAGTCTGTGAAGGTCAAGAAAGAGATCATGGATGATGGTGAAGATACCACGGTCCGGGGCAGACAGTCGACGGGTAGTGTGCAGCCACTTGAAAAGCAACATACGCACCACAAGCGCCAGAGGTCGCCCTCTGCTGCACCATCGCATCGCCATGAGCCAAAGAAACAGAGACCTGAACCGGTCCGTGCCGAGACGCCGGCGCGCAAGGTGCTACATCAAATGGCTGTGCCCAATGACCCCTTTGTCGAAAACATGGAGGAGGCTGGACCACAGCAGACGTACTTTACGACTAAGCTGCTGCAGAGTGCAGCACCACCAGCGCAGCCTGTGCAGTCAGCACAGCATGATATTCTTCAGCACCATACGCAGAGCAAGCCGCACCATGATCGAATGGTGCCTCAAGTCCAGCCGAGAGACCAGCTCGATGGCTTTGCCCATATGCGCCCTTACACTCAGGCAAATTCCAAGGCCGCCGACTCTGACGGCATCGCACGCGAGATGATGAAGCTTCTCGCTGGCGGTGCAGCCAACCAACCGGACCAGGCGCCGTCGGCCAAGGACATTTGGCTAGACGAAACAGATCCCTACAAGGAGACGGGCCAGATCATGGGCTACGTCTGCAAGGTAAGTGCCGCCTTCTTTATGTTCTTGTTTGTGTTCCCACCTAACAAGTTAGACCATCCTCCGCTTTCTCAAATCCAAGGAAGCGGCCATCGAAGACGTCGCCGAGGAATACCAGCAGCGTGGTGGGGCCGTCCTCGCCCGCATGAACACGCTCCACGGCGTTGAGCGGCGTGCTCTCGCGGCGACTTTTGAGCAGAGCCGTCAGCGGTCTCTCGCCGTCTTTGAAGCCGCACAGCGCGATGTGCGCCTGCTGGCGACCCGGTTCGAACGTGTCAATCTGGTGCCCGTGATCCAGAACGTGCTGGCCGACAATGCCGGCTCCCGGCTGCGCTTGCTGCAGACCGAAATGGCATGATGGGTGTACGTCCACTTACATTTTTCATTTTACCTTGTCGTTTTGATACTGTCTCTATGTTCCTTTTCTTTTTCTTTTCCCGTGCGTCTGTTCATACAGCCGTCTGTTGAAACAGCGGACGGTGTGTTTAGTATCTTGTGTTACGCTATTTGATGGGTTCTTTTCACAGCTTACTTAATGCTTGCTTGTGTTGGTCAGCTTTATTTTTCTGCTCCGACTTTCATCTCACAATTTACGTCAAGTTTTGTTTCGCTGTTGCATGTCCTCGCGTGCCTTGTTTTTTACTGATTTTCATGGCCCGATCCAGCCCCGCGTCATCGTGTGTTGATCGTCTGTGTTATTCGTTACTTTTTATGGCTGAGAGGTTAGCCTCAAAACCCCACCCATGCAGGCGGGGTGTTTTAGGCAAGCCGTGCGGCACCAACTACCGGTGGAGGATGAAGAAGAGAAAAATGAGGGAAGCCTGCAGGCTACACAGATCAGAGTTGAATCCAAAGCAAATACGATGGCAGTTGACGAGGAATGGAGGAGAGGACGAAAAAAAGAAAGGGATGAAAGGCGGAATAAAGATGACACAAACATGGGATCCAGGCCAGGGTGGATGGGAGGTGCGATAGAGTTAGTGCAAAAAGCGGACCGATTGTTCTAGATTTTTATTCAAGTTGATTCATTCTTTTCCAATCTCGTCCTGAAAATCCAGGTGACGAATGCATGTGCCGCAGTCGATTGAACACGCAGTCCTGGGCGCAGTCTGGAGGCCAACAATGGGGGCCACAGGGGTGGCAGGTGGGTATCCACTCTGGAACGCCCACGCTACTGCCCCATTACGTAGGGCACGCGCTAGCAGTTACAGGGCTCTCCCCGCAAAATCCAACGTCAGACCAAAGTATTTTGTCCTGGCGAGCCTGGCTCTATCTTATCGTCCCAACCGTATCGCTAGTGCATCGTGAACTTTTGTTTTGATCGACGACACAGTGTTTGTCAGGCCTCATTATTTCCCCTCCGAACATTTTGATAGCTACGTACCAACAACCAGTAGGTGCCTAGGGGGCTCTCAGGTCATACCGTATTATTGGCCTGCGTTTATCATTTCCTTCGTCATGACCAACAAAGCCTTCATCGTGACTCTTCTCTGCATCACTCATCCAACGTCCATGGCTTTCTAACGAAGACGTGTCAATTCGTAGAGCCCGGTATATAATAGAATCCTCCCCGTCGTTTTTTCCTAAATTTGAATCTGTCTTTTCTCCTCATCTCTAACTTTTTTGGTTCAGAGCATCCCCAAACATAGCCAAAATTCTTGTCGTCTACCTGAATTTTGTCAATGGGCACCCACCACTCTAACCTGAGATCACTCTCGTTGAAATCAAAGCGCTCAGATTCTTCGATCCCTTTTCTTTTTCGATTCAAAGAGCATCATTTCAATCCAATAGCATTTTTTCTTTCGAAAAAAGAAAAAATACCCAGCAAGCCGTTTCTTGTCTTTCCACAAAACTTGGAAAATTGTATCAAAAAAGCTCTTGTCAAACACCTTTGTAGAGAAACTCTCCAACCGCGTTCTACGAAACCAAATTAAATCTTTTTGTTTCTTTTTTGTCGAAACCAGAAATCCCACAGTCACCTTCGTCTTGTTTCTCAAATTCGACTTCTGTGGCACGCAAGTAAAACTCGTGCCTCAAAAGACGAACCAAAGACAAGCCACAAGGCATATCAACATCGGCAAGCCACAACTAGTATCCAACGACGTATGCCGTACAACACCTGCCGTTAGCCAATCTACAAGTTGACCTAAAGAAAAGTCACCTGTTGCGCTAAGACTCCCTGCCACGCGCCTGCAGCAGTTTTTTTTTGGCGCCCAGAACATCCGGTCCGGGGTCCTGACTACGACACGGAAACAGGCCCTTCTGGTGCCCCTCTTCTGCGCAGCAGACCCGCCCTATTTTCGCTACTTGTCGAAATCTTTACGCCTGTTCGCTCATCCCGACAACGACGTAACACGCGCCCTCTTGTCTCTTGTGGCCGTTTTCCCAGGCTACCCTCTTTTTCGCTAGTAGTTCCTCTTGTCTCTCTTTCGTTTTTCGCCCTTTCCCGCCTTCCCGCTTTCGCACTCGGGTTTTTTCTGCTCTCTTTTACTCTTCGGTCCCCCTCTGTCGTCATCTTTTTTGGTCTCTCTTTTTCTTTTCTTTCCCTTCTCCAGAAAACCAATAGAGACCAACAACCACACGACACGACACGACACGATCTGAAGCGTAGCGAAAATCCCCCTCCCAGCGATCAATCCGAAAGCGTGAAAACCTAGAAAAGCTCGAAAGGCTCGAAACGAACGACGAGACCGAACAAGAGGACAGACGAAAAGAGAACCTGCGATAGCAACAAAAAGAAAAGAAAGCAGCAGCAAATCGACTGCTGCTCTTTTCTTTTTTGTCGACAAGAAACATCGATCTCACGATCTTTTCTTCTTTTAACACTCAACAAAAGGGCCACCCCCTCCCCCTTCCAAACTCGTTCCGACACTCAGACTCCAGGCTCCTCTTCTTTCTCTCCTCTGTCTCTTCGACCAAAATAAAAAACCGTCACCAGACATTGTAACCTGCTCACGTAGACGATGCCTTTTCGGCAACGCTTAGCACGCCATTTAGGAGACTCTGTAAGTAACAGTTTGCACGACCAGCAAGACTGGTCGGATTTCTTGGATTTCTTTGCACTTTTGCACCGCGAGTCTTTACACCGCGAGCCTTTACACCGTGATTCTTTACACCCACCATCTCTGCTTTCTACACCTTCTACACCGTTGTCAAACGACAACCACACCGACAACATGCACATGTTCAGTGGGCATGACATTCCCGAGGAGGAAAACATGGACCGCGTCCAGGAGACGGCCGACGTGGCCGAGACGGCCTCGTTGAACATGCACATCGACTACACCGAGCCTGAGCCCGAGCTCAAGCACGAGTCTGGGGACGAGCACGAACAAGAGCAAGAGCACACCCACAGCGTCGACAACGACGCAGACGACGAGGACGACACCGGCGAAGACGAGGACCACGACGCTGGGCAGGACTCCGACTTCGTTTTGATGCCCGCGTCCGCCCGCTCCGTCTCGCCTCCTCTTTCGGATCGATCGCGCACGCCTTCGCCCGTCGGCTTTGCACCTGAGCCTGCAGTCGACTCTCTACCTTCATCCCAGCCTCGGTCTCGAGCCCTCTCTTCTGCCTCTTCCGCCTCTTCCGCTGTGGGATACGATACTGCCGATACCATCTACGAATCCAACTTCTCGTCCGACAATGGCATCCGGGGCCTCGTACACAAGGGCAGACGGCACCGCATCGTCATGTCGGACGACGAGGACGAGGACAAAAAGGGACACAAGGAGCTTGTCGCCAAGTACGAGTCAGTCAAGGAGAGCGACGATGAGTTCGATCTGCCGAAACTCAAGAGATCCAGACACGCTCGGCGCCGCAACATTGTGATGGACGACGAGGACGACGAGGGTGAGGACGAGGACATGGACATGGACGATGTGCCGTTGGTGGAGCTGTGCGCCGAAGCCAAGAAGGCTGCCGAGGCCGCCCAAGCCAAAAAGGCCGCTGAGGCCGTCCAAGCACAAGCTGTCGCTCCTTCCTCGACGACCACCCAAACTCTGGCCGTCGCTCCTTCCTCGACAACCCTCCTCACGCAGACGATCGCCATCACTCCTCCCGCGACATTAAACCTCGACGGCAGTGCTGTCGCAGCCGAGTTCTTCGAAAAGCTCAGAGACGACGACTACCACGACACCTTCCCAAATCTCATCGCTTCGCTCAAGACGCACCCGGCGGCGTTCCCGCTCTTGATCGACAGCAAAAAAGAACCGATGTGCATGCCGACGAACCGCGATCCCATGAACACCATTAAACCCCACCCAGAGGCCCTTCGGCTCCATCCTCATGCTCTGGACAACGCCGTTAGTGACGGCGACCACCTGCTGGTGCATCAGCGCAAGTGGAACCCCAAGACGGGGAACTACGATGTCTCCAGAAAGTCCCAGCTCAAACTGAACGCGCCACGCGGCCGCATTTCGTGCCGCTTGGCGCGCAAGGTTCCCGACATGGAGAAGGAGTGGATGACTGTTGGCATGCGCGCATCCTCGCGCAGGGCCGGACCTACTACTACCACTACTACTACTTCTACTACTCCTACTAATAACAACAACAACAATGGCGCTGATGACGAGACCGCCCCGCTGACCCTTGAGCAACAGATGGCCAAACCCTACCTCTCCTACCATGGCGTAACACTGACACACGACGACGTCCACGTCCTGCGCAGCGACTGGCTGACCGACAACAACATTACCTTTTGGGAGGAGTACCTCGAGCACGAGATTTTGCCAAAGTACCCGCAGGCCCGCATCGAGCTGCTGCGCGCCTCCTTCAGCCTGGTCCTCATGGCCCAGAAGATCGACACCGCCCGCGAGGCCCTGCCCAAATTCAAGGACATTACCCACATCTTTCTGCCCATCTCCGACGCCGCCCTCGCCGACATGCGCGGCGGGTCCCGGCGAACGACAGACGCCGGCTCCCACTGGAGCTTGCTGCTCATTAGCGTCATCGACGGCGTCGCCTTCCACTACGACTCCATGAACGCCTGCAACCTCCGCGCCGCCCGCAACGTCACCGCCCGCATGGCCGTCCTGCTCGGCCGCCCCCTGCGCTTCCGCGACATTGAGGACACCCCCCAGCAGGCCAACGGCAACGACTGCGGCGTCTTTGTGTGCGTCCTCATGCGCTTTCTGCTGGTCAAGCGCCTGCTCAACGCGCACGCCCGCGAAAAGGTCTCCATGAGCCTGGGCGGCAAGATGATTGACGCCCAGGGCGGCCGCCAGGAGATGCTGCGCATCATTGAGAATTTGCGCCGCGAGGGCGAGCGGCGGCGGAGCGCGTCGCCGTTTGCCAAGAAGGAGGTGCCGCGGATTGAGTAATTAAAAAGTGACCACTAGAGCGAAGCGGACGTGGACCACTTTCTACTTCACCCTCGCTTCGCTCGAGTGTCAAACTCACTCGAGTGCGGGGCGTGACCTGTACTGACGATCAAGACGAGACGAAACGATATACGGCTGCCATTTCATTGTTCTTTGTACTTTTACATCCGATTTCCATTTCCTGTTTTTTCTTTCCTGTTTTGTTTTTTGTTACCCGGTTTTTGTTTTCTTTTTCTTTTGCACGGTGTTGGGTGGATTGGCGTTTTGGGCCGCGCGATCTATCTGTTTCTTGTAGACGACAAAAGAACAAAAAATTCAATTAAAACTGTGTGCCTTTGAACGTGACTGCCATGTATTAAAACATAAAGATCCAGTGATGCTAACAACGATGCCCTCTACCAACACACTGTACACATAGCCAACACCCACGGAAGGGGCAAGAGGCACCAGGATAGATATATCGTGATGGTTTATTTCGATGCATTACTATCTATTATCGTTCCTGTTTTAACCATCTGTCTAAAAGAGGTGAAGGTATTTCACAAACATTTATTTGTTTTTCTTATGTTTTCTTTCATAACCATTTATTGTCTTCATAATTTAGGTTCGATTCATCATTTTCTTATTTTAATTTCTAATATTTTTAGGGGTACTTTCTTTTCCTACTTTCATATGATGTTCCTTATTGACAATAATATTCAAGCATTTACTCACCCATCACCTCGTCCATGGTAAGACATCACATGTCCGCTCCTTCTTGCACCCTTTTTCTCTCTTACTAAAACTACCCTGTTTATTTTTTATTCATTGACGACGAAAGTAAATCATTTGCATTAAAGACTGAAAGCGTAAAGTTAATTTTGTATTTTATCATAAAACGTAAAACAAAAAATGATGTTGGTTTTTTACAAAAAACTCTTTTAAACACCCAACGCCTTGCGCCTTTTAAATTCATCCAGAACAAAGTCGCTGAAATAAATGCATATCTCCTTCTTCACTCCTGCTTGGCAAATGCCGGATTCTGCTCCATGGTCATGGTGATGTAGTTGCGGAGCAGAGCAAAGCGGTTGGCCGTCGACTGTCTTGTTGTCGCCGGGGCGTCGCCAGTAGGTGCCGTCGCAACCTCTGAAGCGGTATTGGCGTCCTTGCCCTTGTCCTTGTCTTCGACGTCCATCGCTCCGTCGGTCGTCCCGTCGGATGCGCTCTTCTGGACGACTTCCTCCTTGACGGCCGTCAGCTGCGCCAGGTTCAGACCGAACCGCGCCATCTCGGCCTGCACGACCTTTTCTTTGCGCTTCATCGACCCGGGCCGCGTGCGCAGGCTCTGCTGCCGCCGGCGCTTCTTGATGCCCTCCCACTCGTCGCCGTCGTCGCCGTCGGCCGCGTTGGCGCTGGTGGGTACGTCGGGCAGAGCGTCGGCCAGCGACTCGAGCGTGGCAACGAGCTTCTTGGACGGCCGCCGGCGTTTCAAGGGTTTCTTGGTAGGGCCCGCCTTGTCGAGGACGCGGGCGCGGAACGTGGCCTTGCGGATAAGCTGCTTGTCGCGCTTGGAGTGCAAGAAGGCGTCGGTGACGGTGTTGTCTTCGCGGTGGACTTTGCGCGGCAGGGTTGGGTCGGCGATGCGGGCGAGGGCCTTGGCCCGATGGCTCATTTTGGGCGGTGCAACGGGGGCCTACAGATTTTAGCACGTCGGAATATGAAAGAAGGCCTTGTGGCCGAAGGGAGGATAAAAACATACCATGATGGGTGGTTGCGAACGAGTATGCGGTGTGTTGAAAGTTGCAAGTTGAGTTCAGCGCATTTTTGGAGTTATCGCACAACTTTTCTGAGGAGCTGACCGATAACGATAAGATATGAAGTGGTGGAGTAATCGTTCCCATATAAGCCGTGCTAGTTTGCTTTTCTTTCATAATCGAACAACAAGGTGGGATGCCAGAGTGGTCTAATGGGTATGATTAGAAATCATATGGCTTCGGTCGCGTGAGTTCAAATCTCACTCCCATCGTTCTTTTTTTGCCTTTTTATGAAACCTTTTTTTTTTTTTTTTTGGTCTTTGCCACGTTCGCAGCTTGGAGCTTCCAATAGCACTGTATATTACAGTGAACCCCTCGCTCGTCATGACAATAAACATTTAAAATGCATTACATTGCCATTTCCTAATATCCTCCCCCTTTTCCTTTCCTTTCCTTTTGTCGACTTTCATTTTATTGTCTCTATTTTATTTTATTTCTTTTCTTTAATTACTTTCCCCCACACACATGTCCGCCGACTTGCGGCGGCGCATCACAGCGGCCGAGGCCGAGCTGCAGTCACTGCGCGAACAGCTCCAGCAGGCCGAACTGGCAGAGGCCGCAGAAGCATCACAAACAGCAGAAGCACCGCCACAAGATATCTGGCCCTGGCCGTTGCAGGCCGATGAATACGAACGCTATGCCCGCCAGCTGATCCTGCCCGGCGTCGGCGTGGACGGCCAGCTGCGACTCAAGAACGCGTCCGTGCTCATTGTCGGCGCCGGCGGTCTGGGCTGTCCTGCAGCACTGTACCTGGCGGGCGCAGGCGTGGGCCACCTGACGCTGGTGGACGGCGACGTGGTGGAGACGTCGAACCTGCACCGGCAGATTGGGCACACGGCAGCGCGCGTGGGGGAGTACAAGGTGGACAGCCTGGCGGCAGCGATGCGGGCGCGCAACGCAAAGGTGCGGTGCACGGTGCACCGGGAGCACTTGACGGTCGACAATGTGGCCAGCCTCCTCGGCGAGCGAAGCGAGGACCAAAACGAGCGCAGCGAGGACCAAAAGAAGGTCGACCTGGTGCTGGACTGCACAGACCACCCGGCGGTGCGGTACCTGATCTCGGACGCGTGCGTGCGGGCAGGCGTACCGCTGGTGTCGGCGGCGGCACTGCGGACAGACGGACAGCTGACGGTGCTGAACTGGCCGGTGGGTGCAGGGCCGTGCTACCGGTGTGTGTTCCCACGTCCTCCGCCGGCGGCGAGTCAGACATCGTGCGCCGAGGGCGGCGTTCTTGGTCCGGTAGTGGGTGTGATGGGCGTACTGCAGGCGCTGGAGGCGATCCGCGTGCTGGTGTCCGTCCCGGCGCCGGTCCCGCCACCAGCACCTACGCTGACGCTGTTTTCAGCTGGTGGTGCAGGCGGACTGGCTCCTCCGTCGTTTCGGATAGTGCGCCTCAAAGGCCGGCGGACAGACTGTTTCGCATGCTCTGACGATGCGCCACTGAAGAGGTTGACGTCACTGGGCGATGTAGGAAGCACCGAAAGCACCGAACCTGGCAGCAACGGGCCAGGCTGGCCGGACTATGTGCAGTTCTGCGGCGGCAGTACGGCCGTGACGCAGCACGTCCTGCAACCTGACGAGCGGGTGTCGGTATCTGCATTCCGAAAGGTACATGACCAACAGGACGACACGAAAGAAAAGCACTGGCTGTTGGACGTGCGTGAAAAGGAGTTTTACAACATGGGGTCGATTGCGGGCGCCGTCAACGTGCCCTATTCGAAAACACAGGCTGGGGCAGCAACGGATGGCCTGCCTCCATGGCTACCCGAGGGCATCGCCGACGACACGGCGCCCATCTACCTGGTATGCCGCGTGGGCAACGACTCGCAGGTGGTGACGCGGCAGCTCAAGACGCTGGGACTGGACCGGGGTGGCACACGGTTTGTGGGCGACGTGGCCGGTGGTCTGCTGGCGTGGAAGCGTGAGGTCGACTCAACGATGCCGTTTGTGTAGACATGCGTTACGATATGTATTATATAGATCACCCGTATAGCGAATTCATGATGTCATGCAAGAGTTGGATTTGTTTTCGTTCTGCGTAAAATAATAATGACATAAATTTGAAATTTGACTCCCCACTCTCTCTACTTTGTCCCCCTCATACAAACGTCGTCCGCTTCTTGTTAAAGGCCCGCTGGTCCTTGAGCCACTGCCGGTACCCCGCCACGCTCGAAATCTTCTCGCCGTAGAAATCAGGCACCGGGTTGCCCGCCGATGACGCCGTCGGGTCCACGCGGTTACGCTTGATGCGCGCAAAGAACTGCGTCTCCTTCAGGGTCATCTGCGTCTTGTACGGCCGCTTCCACGCGTAAAACACCACGTTGCCCACGCTCGGCCCAGCCAGCCAGCCCAGCGCCGCAAACCCAAACGTCATCAGCCCCAGCGTCAGGAACGGATCTAGCGGGATCGTGCTGAGCACCGGCTCGGCGACGCCCGATCCTAGGAAGAGGCCACCAACAAGGCCGCCTGTGAGCCCACCGGCGACGCTAAACGCCAGCTGGATGCGCCGGCGGGTCTTGCGGAGCGCAAAGAAGGTGTTCCAGTCGAGCGGGGGCAGGTCGTTTTGCGAAGATCCCGTGCCCGTGGCGGCGGCCACCTTGGCGTCGGCCTGGGCCTGGGCCCGCTCGGCAATGCGGGCAGCCGCGGCGGCGTCGGCAGCCGCATCACGGTTGCGCGTGGCACCCGTCGGTGGTGGCGTACGGTGGGCCGTGGTCGTTGAGAACGCAGAAGAAGAAGAAGAAGAGGTCGGGGTATTGGATGCGCATCGCCGGAAAGATATGGTGGAAGAAGTGGTGGTAGTGGCGGACAGCTTGCGCTTGAGCGGCAGCGAGCTGGCCGACGACACGAGCGTGCGGCTCTGCGGCTGCATCGTGATAGGCGTCGGCCGCCGCAGTAGGAACGCCGCGGAAGTCTTGGCCGAGACCGTGGCTGCCACGGCAGGTTTGTGCAGGCTGCTGCCCGTCCGCGAGGCCGCAGCAAGGCCCGGCCGGAGCAGCGTCGGCGCCGTCGTCGTGAGCATTGTAAGGATGGAGTGAGTGAGACGTGGAAACCGGGTTTGAAGCTGTGGTCGGGGTCAATTGCTCTAGTGTCCGCTGGATTGTCGTCGTTTGTCGTTGTTGTATGGGAGTATGTCGTCAACCTGTCGCCGTGAGTGGGTCTTGGGAAACAAACGATATGGAGGAAGTGCTCGCAGAGGGAGAGACATTCACCAACAAGAGGGCGGAAATTTGTTAAAGCGGCTCTGTGCAGGAAGGAGCGAACTGACAGAGGAAGGGAGAGGAGGAGAACTTGCAGAAAGCTTGCTAGCGCCGTTGCGGGGTCTTTTCCTTACTGGCAGCGACGTAATACGGGTCAAAGTCGCCCTAGCAGGCGTTGGCAGCGGTTGGCTGAGGCACGTGACACTTATCGTGGAGAACCAAGTTGTCGATGCAGCATAGCTATGACCTTCTTTAACAGTATCTTTGGAAAATATCAAATAAAAAATAAATACGAGAAAATAAGCCATAAAAATTTAGCTTAATGAAGCAACAATAGAGGCAGTGTAGCCAATATCTTGGTGAAGGAGAGGGCTCTCATATCGGAGCCCAGTTACTTTAAGTGGTAGGTCTCCACTTTATTTTGTTCGCGACTGGCCAGCGCGCCTGGACCGAGCTTCAGCGAACAACGTCCATTGATCACTGGGCTCGATCTTCTGCGACCTTGAAGGCGACCTTGAGGCCTTTTCAGCGACGACTCTGCACTCTAACTGTCGCCAACAAGCCAGTCTGCACTTGGCGGACACGCCTCGGCATTCATCTCCCTTCTCCCCCCTCTCCAGCCATGCCTGAATCACCAGTATCCCATCCTTGACCGAAACATCATCGCCCGACGGACACGACACGAACGACGGTATACAGAGGGAACACAATGCCACGGCCGCGGCGCGCCGACCCGCCGCTGCCGTGTTCGATCACTCTCCCATCCTTTGCGCCCACCTCGTTCTACTCTACCACCGCCGCCACCTCCGCCTCGACTTCCGCCCCTTCTTCACGAAAACATAAACGCGAGCTGCGCGTCCTCCTCTACGACAAGCCGCGCTACCATGTCCAGTCCTACACTACATCGCAGCCACCCATCACCCTCGTCCCACCACGCGACGATGATGGCGCCTTTATTGTCGACAAGGTCGTCACGCCGCTGGACTGGGGCGGCCCGCCAGCTGCCGGGACCGCGGCCGACCTGGGCCTCGAACTGGACGACGACGAATATAATACGGACGAGGAGGAGGCCAAGGAAAACGAGCGGTACCGCCAGGACCCGCGGCGCCGACAAGTGAAACGGGTGCTCAACTACGTCGTGGGATGGCCGGACGAGCCGTACGCGCGGCAGCTGGTACCGTGCACGCAGATCCTGGACTATGTGTCGCCGCGGGTGCTGGAGGACTGGGAGTATGCGCTGACGGAGCGGCAGCGAGCGGCGCGGGAGGCGCGGCTGGCAGAAAAAGCGGCAGCGGCAGCGGCAGCGGCATCGGCCAAGAAGAAGGGGCACAAAGTCAAGCATGAAGAGGAGGATGTCGCAATGGGCGAGGCAGACCAAGGGCCAGCAACCACCCAGCTTAAGAAAAAGCCGGGAAGGCCATCACAGACGGCCGCCGCCACAGCAGCGAGGCTAGCGGCAGCGTCTGCGCGTGCAGCTGCCCGAGAAGCCGCAGCCAAGGGCCTGCCAACTACGCCGGCCAAGATCGCCCTCACACCGGGAGGCCCAGCCGACCGAACAACCCGACCCGGTAGCTCGTTGGCAGCGCGTTCTACCCTCACCGGACTGCAGATCCAGCTCGACTCGACACCCATGACGGTGTCAACCGGAGTACCACCGCCCAACCTGCTCTCATCGCCCGCTTCCGAGAAGCTGCAGGCCGGCCCGTCGCTCAAGCGGCCGTTCCAAAAGTTTGTCGAGCAGCAGGTCACCGGCGAGAGCGAGAGCAGGGGGGCGAGCTTCGGTATCGATGCGGCCACGACTACGAATACAAGTACCAATGAAGAAGACGAGGATGAGGTCGCCGACAGCGACGAGGAGGAGGGAGACGAAGACGACGATGGGGAGGACGAGCTGCAGCGGCCAGTGATCCGTCCGCCGCATATGGGAATGCTCCCATCCTTACGAGGGACGCCCCCCGTTCAAAGGAAACAACCACAACCTCCACCACCCCGAGCACCAACCTACATACCACCACCAGATGTGCCACTTGTCAAGCAGCAGCTGCTGCAGCAGCAGCTGCAGCAGCAGCAGCAGCCGAAGTCAACAGGGCCAGTACCAATCACGCCTATACCACTACCACCTACCGCGGCAGCTACTATTTCAATACCACCCGCCGCACAAGCACAAGCCTCTCTCAAGCGAAAACGCAACGAGGAGACGCCCATACTTCCGCCACCGATCCCTACTACACACCAGGCAGCGGTACAGGACACCATTGAAATGATAGCCGATCCTGAAGAAGAAGAACAAGATCTCTACGAAGTCGACCGCCTGGAGGGCGACTGGCTGACCGCCGTCGACGAGGAGGGCAACGCCATTGTGGACGAGGACGTGGATATGGAGCACCCGCCTCCGCCGCCACCGCATGGCAGCCGCGTCGTCCGCTTGTTTTTGGTCCGCTGGAAGGGTGACTGGCCGCCCGACCAGAACCCGACCTGGGAGCCCGCCGAAAATCTGCCACCACGCATGGTACGCCAGTATCTCAAGCGGGCCGCGCAAAAGCAGGTCGGCAGCGGAAACGGGGGAACTGGCGAAGGTGTGGAAGGCAACTCTAGAACATAGACAGCATCGGGCACATGTACATAGTTCGTGCTGAGTCGTAAATACGAGACTAGTCGATATTTTTGATGCACTACAAGACCACCCTTATTGCATAGCGCTTCGCTGTGATAATGTATGCATTTGTCAAACCATTTGAAATATACATAAATCAAAATGCTTGCATCGAAGAAAAACAACGAAAATAGGTTCAAGCGGTGAAGAAGAAAAGACAGAAATAAAGAAAAAATAAAGAAAAGCAGAGCAAATGCAGCGCATCGTCATCCGCACCGTTAATATCCGTTCTAGTACCCAGTGTCTGTCGTTCGCAGCAGTAGCACCCTCCAAATAGTCCACATATTACAATCCCTCCAAATCAAAATAGAAACGCATTTCAACCACACGCCTTGTCCCGATGTAAACTTGTACCGCCTGGTACTCCAACATTCAAATCCACGCCATATACCATCTCCCGAGTCATCCTCACAGCTTATCCAAACCTACCATCAGATCCGCCGTCCAGGGCGCACTGGAACTGCGAGAAGAAAGCCCATCCCATAGGGGGGCGGGAACGTTGCTGTGGCTAGTCGAATCTGGAGTCGGGTCAAACGAGAGGTCAATGAGCGTGTTGTCGGATCTCGTCTGCGCCTGCTTGCCGCTCCCAGACAAAACGGGTTTGGTGCGACTGCTCTGGGACGCTGCCGCCACTCTCGCCTGCGAGAGCAACGCGGCGAAGGACATCTTGCTGACCGCGAGGGGAGCCACCTTCTTGTCTGTAAGAACTTGCACGGGAGGTTCGGTGTGACTCCGAGAGAACGACGCCAAGCCGACAGTTTCAAGGAGAGATTTGAGTCCCATGTATCCGTGGCTAGCGAGCTTGATGCCGCTGCCGTCGAAAAGGCCTTCTATGCTGCCGCCGTCGAGCTTCCCGGCGCAGGGGTCCGGGCCGAAATGGACTTGCGTGGCGTACTTTTCAAAATGAAAGATAGAGACGATGCGGTGTGCTTTCTCGGCCGCTTGGGTGCTAGTGAACTGTATGTGCAGGGTGTCACCGGCGAACCACATCTCTTCCAGTGCGTTCATCTTCGATGGGAAGCGCTGGACGCCAAATAAAAGTTCTGTGCAGAGGTCGTTGATGAAGTGTTTGGGGAAGCTGGTCACAAAAATGCAGCGTGTTTTCTCCTCCACAGCCACCAAGTCCACGCTTGTAGAACCTGCTGTCACGATTGTCTCGCGTGATGGGTATGTTGGCGTCGGTAGCAACGAAATAGACATCCTCGCCTCTGACTCAAGTGAATGGCCATCCTTTAGCTCCGAATGGGCAAGCAGAGCAGCCGTGATTGCCTTGCAGCTGGCCGCCTCTTGCGCCGTCTTGAATGTGATCATGGCGACTTGGCCGTGCCCAGCGCCCATAGTATCGGGGACCAGCCGCGCCATGACAACAACACCGCCGCGAACATGCCCAAGTAGTTTGTGCATAGAGAACTCATGCGGAATGTTTTGAATGAGAACTGAGCGGCGGTTGTCGTTCCCATGACCGGTGCCGCCAATCTCGGTCGCCGTCTCGGCATCGAGCTTGGATGGATCGAAGACAATCCCAAAGCGATCCGCGTTCTTCGGAGAAGCATACTTAACGCTGATCATTCCGGAGGACGAGTTCATCTCTGTCATGGCACGATTAGGAAACCACATCTTTCTGCGGAAAAAATGCTGCTGGTATGGGAACATCAGTCGCTCACCGTCAAGATCGCTGTCCATGTACCCGACGTCCGGCACGGGACCTGGGTTGGCGATGTTGGGTGCGCTTTCGACGACATGCTTTGCTGGCGGCGTCATCGCTACCTCCGGAGTCGAAAGGCCGTCGTGGCTGCTTGTGTTCTTGCTCTTAAAACCGCCGCCGCTTCCGTTGTATTGTTTCGCACGCTCATACGACCGTGGAAGCTCGGCATTGGTCGCCAGGGGCGCAATCGGCCGAAGGAACGTCTTCTTGAGAATCTGACCTTCTCTTTCGGCGATCCGGCGCTTCTCGTCAGCAGACTCACGCATCCTCCTTCTGTTCGCTTCTTCTTTTTCGCGGAGGACAGCACGCATGGCAGCACGGCTTCTGGCCGGGGCGTCCGCAATGCCCTCCAGTTCTTCCTCAAGAGAGAACTCCTGCCACATGTCATCTGCGTCGTCACTTTCGCCGCTTCTTTTGGCCCCTTGTGGGCCACCATCGTGCTTCGCCTTCACAGTGCCTTGTAGCTTAGCCGGAGGCTGTTGCTTGGCTTGCTGCTTGGCCTGTTGTTTGGTTGTCTGTGTGGCTGTCTGTTTGGCTGTCTGTTTGGCTGGCTTCACGGCTGGCTTAACGACTGGCTTCTCGGCCGGCTTCTTATCTTGCTTCTTAAGCACTGTAGCCTCGACCATGGTTTTGTTGTCTGTCATCTTAAGGACATCCTCTGTCTTTTCAATCTTTGTGTTCTTGATGTGGGAGAGAACGAGAAGATCTTGATGCTTCTGGGTGCAATCACCGCTGCATGTCATCTCTTGGCCTTGGTTCGCTTCCTCTTCATGGCTGTCTGAGACGCTGGCATCGTCAGAGCTGATAGCAGCAGACAATTGAGAGCCAGAGGTCGTGGAAGGAGGGGTGTCTGTGCCGCCTCCGTTGGCAGGCAAAAACGACACTGGCGACATGGTGGTGGCATTCAGCAGGTTATCCCTGTTTTTCTCGATGAGCTGCTTGATAGAGGCAATTGCCTGCGAGCTCTTCTGAGGCATTGAGACCATGTTGTAGATCTGGGTAATGATCAGAAGATGGTTTGCGTTGTTGAGAGAGACCACACCCAACTGGTCCTTTGTGCGCCGCAATTCAGCTTCCAGTTGCCGGACTCTTCTGGCATGCCAGATGCCCTCCTCTGGCGTGGGGGGGAAAGAATTGGGCGTTTGGAGAGCCATCTTTAGCGATTGTTTGCGGTCGAAAGGTGTTGGTGGTTCCTAAATTAAATGACGATGTCAGTATACATCTGAAAGTGAAGTGTGTTACACGACAGTGTGTCATGAGCTGTTGAAATTGCGTACCTTTATATCAGAAGTAGGTAAGAGAAACAAGGCGACGATAATAGAAGAATGAACGACAAAATAACAGATAACGGCGTAACGCTAAGGACGATTGGTGTAAAGAAAAAGGGAAGAAGAAGAAAGTAAGGTGAAGTGACAAGACGGTGAAGAAGAAGAAATCCTCTGTGACGCAGACAAGATGATATGATAGTTGAAAATGAAAGGAAGAAGAAAAGAAGGAAAGAAGAGAGAGGGAGAAGAAATTGAACTGGATGGGGTGAGATTGATTGAAGACAAGATAAAGTTGCGACACTCGTTAGGTCTTGTAGTCTTTCTGACCCAGAGGTTGAGGCTGATGTGGTTGGGGCTGATCTTGTACTCAGTTAGCTATCAAATTGCCCTTTAATTGAAGATGCACATTTCATTTAGGAGTCAGGAGAGGAACTGGTTGCTGAAGAAACGAAAGTGACAGGTTTCTGTATTGACTTTGGTCTTGCTATCAAGGCAACATCTCCTGGCACGACGCTGTGACGATGGAAGGAAGGAAAATATGCTGGAGAGAAAATGTGTGCAAGAAAAGAGAAACGTACTTGCTTTGTACTACGACCGTACAGTTGCCGTGAGTTGGCTTTTCCGGCCAGGGAAGGCGGTCGTATGTGCTGCAGTAGCACAACACCCAGAATGGGAGTAGACTGTCACCGTTTGCTCAGTCGAAGCTGAGATGAGAATGTATCGGCGCGAGAGCACGTCGGGGAAGCGTATGGTTTCCTACAGAAGGTCGGAGAAGGGGAGGGAGGGAAGCTTGATTCATCAAAGACGTAGTCAGCCAAAGGTCTTCGTCTCCAAAAGAAAGAAAAAGTGAAGTGGAAGAAGAAGAAGAAGGAGAAGAAGAGGAAGAAGCAAGCGACAAACGACGATGCATGCAGACGCTGGATGGCCAACAATGGACGATAATGCGAGCGAATGTATTGCCTTGGGTCACAAAAATGTAAAAGGGGAAGTGTTACCTTTTTGCCTTTCTCGTTTCTCCTTCCTGGTTTCCTATTTCTTTCTTCCTTCCTTTCTTGTTAACCTTTCTCCCTTCCTGTTTTGAAGGGAGGCAAACAGAGACGGTCGGGCAACGCGTCTTTTTGGATGGCAAAGAAAGCAGGCATCGACGATGGGAAAATGATGGAAGGATCGATGGAAGCAGATGATGGTGATGGACTGCAAGACCATAGACGTACTTTGGTGAGGTAGGAAACTCCCGTAAATATATTGTCGAAAAGAGTGAGACCTATTTCGAAAAATTGTATCAATTTTCTTACAGGTAAAAAGGAGGGAAGAGGACCGAAAAAGAAAGAGCCAGGTGACTGGGCAGGAAACACGTCAATACACGCGATTTGGTGGCTGCCCGTGAGGAGGGAGGGAGGAGCATTGAGGTATTGCCTGATTTGGAAAGAACCACCTCGTCGACACTCGCTGAATAGCGCGCTTTGGGTATCAAAAAAACCGGAAGGCGCCATCCATCGGGGCACACAATAGGAAAGAGGGCGCACTCGCTACCATAATAAGGTATTGAATGGCAAACAGATTACGAGTAATATACCAAGAGTCGACTGATCAATTGACGCGAAGAATCACAGGACAGGACATGGCAGCAATACCATTGACCGAGATCATTGACGGTATGTCATTGTCATCAAACTTTCTCTCGATTTGTCGCCCTTGCGGGTGCTCTATCTAAAATCTAACGATATTTTCCCAAGATTTTTGGCTGTCCAAATTTGACAAAGAAGAAAAGAAAAGAAAGAAGGTAGAAAGAAAGCGTGGAAAATAAAATCAAACGAGCACGCCCATGAAGACAGGCATCAAACGAGATTCAAAAGACAATCCAGACACAAACAAAAAATGCGAATGATGAATATTAGGGGTCGCCAAAAAGACAAAAGAAGATCGCACAAGGGAGAGGCTGGAAAGACACAAAAGGCAAGATTGCTCCTGAGATCCTATTTATTCCAAAAGAATAAAAACCAAAAAGAGACAGTCCTGCATATCCTAACGTTTATGACTGAGCCTTGGCCTCCAGGGCCTGCTCTGCCTTGAGGAGCGCTTCCGTGCCGACATCGAACTCCGCCTGGGCCGCTGCAGACAGCAGCTGGCATGGCTTCCGAGGAACCGGGCTCGGCAGACTTCCTGATGAAGAACCGCCGATCGACCCAAACGATTGCAGACCGTGCTTGACACCGACAAACCCGTACCGGATGGCCAGCCAGTCCCCTTGAGCCACGATGGCCTGCAGCGCCCGCGCCTCCTCGAGCCGGCCTGCGTGGAACAGATCAAGGATGGCCGTGCATGCACGTGGCGACAAGTTGGCCAGCCCCGAAATGGAGCCATTGGCCCCGACGACGGCCCCCTGCAAGATAAAGTCGGCTGAGCCGCCCGCCACAAAGAACGGATTCGCCGATGCCGGTCCCCGGCCCAGGGCGGCCACCCCAGCCACGACGCGCGCCAGCTTGCCGGTGTTGCCGCAGGTCAGCTTGACACCGACAATGTTGGGGTGTGCGCCGGCCAGGGCACAGATGGTGTCGCTGTCGAGATCGATGCCGCTCGCGGCGGCCGGGAAGTTGTACAAGAGAACAGGGATGGGGCTTTGGCGGGCGACCGAGAGGAAAAACTCGCGTAGTTGGTCACGGCCGAGAATGGAGGCGTAGTAGCCTGGCGGCAAGACAAGAGCGTGCGTGGCACCGGCGCTGGCCGCCTCGACACAAAGGTCAACGGTCTCCCGTACGGACTGGGCACCACAACCGGCCAGAACGGGGAATGGTGTGGTGGCGTCCAAGTCGAAGCGGTCGGTCCGGACGGCATCGACAACAGCCTGGATGTTGCGGATACGCTCTTCGTGTGTCAAGTGAGCGGCCTCGCCGTTGGAGCCGTGCAGCAGGATGCCAGCAACGCCTGCTTGTTGCAGTCGTGCTGCCTGCTTCTGCATCGATGCCACGTCCAGGTCCTCCGTTTCCGGGTCGAAGAAGGTGAGCATGGGCACATAGACGCCGTCCGGTAGGCGCCGAGCACGGTCTGCGGTAGTGGACGTCTTTGTCTGAGCACCAGATGCAGCCCCAACACCAACACTGGCGGGGGTCTGAGGTGTCTTCGGGGGTGTCTCGGAACCACTTCCGGAAGAGTGGCCGGCAGGGCCAACATTGATCGACAATGAAGACATTGTGGAGAGGGAGACGGGAAGAGACGACGAGAAAATGGATGAAAAGAGGAAGAAGAGGAGAAGGAAAACGTGACAAATTATGCGTTGGATGAAGATGAATAAGGATAGATGGGGTCAATAACAATGATGGGAGAAACAAGGGTATTTGTATTAAACAACAAAGGCACAGCTAGGGAGATGGACGGCGTATTACCGGCTTGGTCCGTTTTGATAGTGAAGGCGGCAAAAGAGGGGGAATAACAGGATTGGTCGCTTGTCAAGATGCCGGGCGTCGTCCAACGAAAGACAGTGTAACCAGTTATTACACAATAAGCATAGACTAGGCGTAGGTGATCCCCTTTCGTGTTTGTCTGCCAAGGGGTTGTGTGACAGAAAGGAAGCGCGTCGGTGAGAAGCAGCAGGGAAGGAGGGGGCACAAGACAAGTGAAGGAATGGCCGTAGAACGATCTACGGAGCAGAGAGGGAACAAGTGTCGGAGAAGGGAAGTGCCACCAGTCGGAAGAGGTTATTGACGGCCAGTGCGTGTGTCCGGTGCTATGCTGGTGGGCAGAGGCGAGCGTCGCCGTATGACAAGCACTCACAACGCACGCCATGAGAGAGAGGGAAGGGGGTGTGAAGAAGAGGAGAAAATGCAATTTAGCTCCACGACTAACACAACGACTAAGGAAAGAGGAGAACCAAGCTGAACAACACTTCTCTTGTTGACTACGAGGAAGGTGCAGACAAGCGGTCATGATGTGAAATGCGGGAGGCGTATCGTCCATCATCCCTTGCTTTCATCGTCCCTTCCCCTGTTGTATTATTTGTTTGGGCATACGAGAAGCTGACCAGGGAAGGCACGTGGAATGGGCAGGAGCGGGCTTGCCAAATCTTCATTTCAAAAGATAGAGTACTCGCCGAATCGTACGTCTTTTTCTTCGCTTTATCCAGCTTTTCTTTTCTTCGTCTCAGCTCACTTTATCACAACTCGTTGCTGATTGGCCCTGAGCTGCGTTGGGGGCATAAATACGACGTACTTTCGTACATGTAGCTATGGATAGGGGAGGCATGATGGGGGAACGGTGGAGGCTCGCGCGTCTGTGAGAGGAGGCCGAAGCAGCAAGCAAGAAGACAAGGATGACATGGAGGCGAGGGTAGGCAAGAGCGAATGACTGAAAGGAGAAAAGAAAAGAAAACCTGCAGGCGAAAATACATGATCGACTGCAGTCGTCAACTTGCACACCGTGGTGTGAATGGGGGAGAGGGCGTTTGAGATGCTGTGTGTGGGTGTGTGGTGGGATTTTGTCTTTGTGGGTGGTGTTCCCAGCTGAGCGGCAAACGTGGGGGTTGCGTCTTCAAATCGGCCAATCCTGCGTGCGGAGAAGCCAAAACCGCAGCGAAGCGAACAAGGAAGGAAGCAAGGGGGACAGACAAAAGCGGGGCAGGTGCGCGCGTGAGGAGGCGACGAGGCCACTCGCGCGCAAGAGGTGCCTGTTCCAGAAGGTAGACAAGACGGTGACACTTGACGTGTGTGCGTGCCTCTTTCTGCTTTGTTTTTTTCCCCCGGCATCGACATCGTGCAGCAGCGTCGATCCTCAGTTAAACCTCACCACCGTTTTATTCAGAGTTGCCCAGGGGTTGAGGGGTTGAGGGGTTGAGGGGTTGCTTTGGGTGTCTTCTTTGGGTGTCTTCTTTGTGTGTCTTCTTTGGGTCGCTCTTGCTGCCACCAAAGACCCCCAAGTTGATGCAGCTCCTTCCACGTGGAGCCAGTGAGGAAAGTGCCACCAATCTACGACATACGCCGGCCGCGTTGCAAGCATTGTGCTTTTTGGTATGACAGGAGCAGTGCACAGAGCAGGCCTCTTGCTCCCGGAATAGAGTCCCAGGTCGGGCTGGCGACCGGTTCCCTTACACAGAGCATAACATCCAACAAGGCAAGAACGACCAGAGCAAGAAGCAAAGCCCGAGTCCTCCTCGTCCAACGTGAGATAATGAAGGTGCAGAGTGCTGCCCAAGTGCAAAAAGGCAAACGATACGAATACGCCAGAACGCCAATGCTCAGCGAAAAGGCAAAAGCGAACCCCCACGCCGCTAATTTAGATTACGCCCTGGTTCATCATGTAAGTCGACGCAAATGGCAGAAAGCGGAAAACGAACAATCCGCCGCCACCCTGCGCGGTGCAGTCGTCAATTTTCACCGAAAGTGGTCCAAAGAGGGGAAATGATGCAAAGAAGGAGGCAGTTCGCGATGATCCAATCATCCGCTCCCCTCCCCTCTCTTTCTGTCTCTCTCTCTCTCGTCGCTTTTCCGTCTTGGTCGTTCTTACCTTTTCCGATCGCATCCACCGCCGACATAGGAACAGCTCTTGCCTGTTTCGTGAGAATTCAACGCGAGCACCTCTCGCCCCTCAATTGCTACATCTGCTCCTTCCCAAGAGAGCAACACCATGGTGCGGAGTATGCTGCATCTGTAGAACCGGCAGGCATGCCTTGTAGCCTACGGAAGCAGCTCCTGCTGCTGCACACCCACCCACCGATTTCTGTTTCCTCATCTGGAAACGAAACTGAACCGAGAAACACAGAGGGAGTGGGAACGCGCAAATCAAGGCAAAAGAAGGGGTCGCATATTGTCATACAGGACACCCTTCCGCGGCGGCTTCCGACTGGCTGGACCAAAAACGAACCGGCCAAGAAAGGTTCTCTTTGTGGTCGGTGCACGAGAGAAACAAGAAAAGGCGAAATGATGGCTGAGATGGCATAGCAAAGAGTGGCACTCGGGGAAAAGAAGTGACTGACGAAAGAGAACGGCGGTTTTTGCTTGGTCGTTACTTCCGCCACTGTCACCTTGTCACCGTCACCTACTTTACCACATCGAACGATCCGAAGACCCCTCGCCTGCCATGTGCGACATTGAACCTGCTCTTGCCGCTTGCCGAGGATCGCTCTTTCTCTCTTTGGTTTTTGGGTGCACACGTTAATTCCTCTTTGCCGAGAGAAAGAAAACAAAAATCCAAAATATCCAGGTAGGAGCGAGCGACACTCTACGTGTCTTTCGCTCTTTCCTGGTCGTGCCTCCTTCATCCTGCTGACCCCCACCAAAAAGAGCAAGAACTCTGATATTTGAACACCAAATTGTGCAAGGTTCCTTCCTGTGATACACAGCCCATGCGTACGAGCAAATGAAAGGCATAAAAATTAAACGTCGTATCCTCTACTTACAGATTTATTAATAGCTTCTCTGAACAATGTCCCATTCACAACAACGTTTCCGTCTTTGCTTTGATTGAAGGACCCCTGACCATGCCAGGCCCTTCCCCTGGGTCGCGTGCCGTGCGGCCTGCACGGGAGTCGCCCGACAAAGAGACGGCCACGCTCTCTTGTCCACTAGGACTAGAAAGAAAGAGGCGGGATATGATCATGATCGCTCTTTCTTTGGTATTTTACGCGCGCGCTGCCGCCCACGCACGCTCTTTGGCCGGCGCTTTTCGCACCCGCACTCCCACATACTCCCATGCTTCTCACCAACCATCGTCGTCTATTTTTGTTTCCGCGAGAAACAAGCACCCCAGCCCGCAGGACCTATCTCTCACGTGAAACAGCACAAGATAGGGCCGCCGCAAAGAAGAGCGTGGGGGCTGGCGCAGAGAAGATGCAAGGACGAGAGTGGGAGGCGTGGGAGAGCCAGCAAATTGTCCGACGTGCAGCAGTTTGTTTCTGCAGTCAACAACAGTTCCTGGTCACCAATGGGCCCCCTGTGATACCCCTGGCCGGCATCTTCCTGCTCAATGATTGGGTTTAACTCTTTTTTTTCTCTATTTTCTTTTCTGTCTCCGTTTGATTCTCTCATGCCCACGCATCCGTGCCCCCATGCAACAGCTTGAGAATGTTTATTCTTCATTGGGGGTGGACGACCTCCACGCAACGGTTTGTGCATCTCTACTTGGGCTTCACCGCTTCCTTTTTCCTCTCCCTCCGACAAGTCAAACAATGAAAGAAACTAATGCGGCAAAGTATTCGCCCCGGAGCCGCATTGCGATGGGCGGGCCATCACGAGCCTCGTTTCTTCCCTCCCTACCTCTCGATCCGTGACCCCCGACACCGCAACGCAGAAATATTGGCCACGGGACCGACCCCTGTCGCCTGCCACGCGAGACGACGACGCCTCAAATTCATCAACACTCTGAACAAAATGGGGGCGTACGTGGGCGGCCGAGAGCAACCTTGCCTAGACGGCGTTGTACAATTATTGTGTTTTTACACTTCGCAATCACCTATCCGGACATCAATGCTTGGTGCCAACATCCGGTGAATGTTTTCTTTACCGTCATGTGCCTCTTTTGACCTCCCAGCTCATTCTGGGTCGCTTCTTCGTGGATCCTCAGTGGCCGCCGTGAACGAATTTTGTTTCACGGCACCGGCAGGAGCGGCAAATACAGCTGGAAGTTTCAAACAAACGATGCCCACCTTTTGACCACGTCGCTCAACCATAACTCGGTGTGACCAAGACTCGCAGCACATACCAATACACACAATAAGCATTGTCACAAGGTGGGCTGAAAAAGAAGAAGCAACAAATGAACTGTCTCCTACTGGTACAGATTCGTCAGAATAGCAAGTTTAACATGCCATGGGTGGCCTAATACGTATGCGTTGTGCATGCTTTGAAATACGCCCTACACGCCCACATAGTAAGATACGATATATCCTAGACGCAAAACAGCGACTCGGTTTACCTCTACCTCCCGTAATCTGACATCACAGCCATGTATGGTAGTCGTCATCGGACAACCAACGGGGAATCTTGCAACCGGTGCCCCTCGGAACGAGGGATGTTCTTTTTGAGTGTTATTAGTGGTTTTGACAAGTTCCTTCTCTGCCTGCTGTTCGCATGGCTCCATCTCCGGATGAGTCGTTGGTTCTAGGGTTTCTCTTGGTCCCATCGCCGCATCATCCGGCTGATCGTCACCGGCATACCGCCGACCATTCGATGAAACCCTGGACACATTGCTACGCTCCGGACCTTGCCGCGTGACCAAGGTGTCTGTGACGCTGTGACTGCCAAGCTAGTCGCTGTGCCTAGCCGGATGGGAGGAGGCCGCTGGGCCATCCGGTAAGTCCTCTTGCATCTGAGTCTCTTCGTCTGACTCGCCGTGGTCCCCGCCCTTCTTGTGTTTGAAAAAAAAAAAAAAAAAAAAAAAAAAAAAAAAAAAAGAGTATATGGTGGCTCGGCTCCATTTATGGCCATCCACATAAAGATCTGTTCTGAAGAACGACGAAGAAGCCACAGCAAAATCGGCCGGATGCCCGTCACGCTGGCACAGCAGATGGTTACCGACATCTCAATCATACATTAACGTACCAAATCGAAGGTAAGTCAGGACGACTGAGTATTTGATGAAACAGATGTTGAAGTAATAGAAGACCACGATGAGGGCAAATTTGCTCAAAAGTGTCAGATTGTCCATCGGCAGCGAGGATGTTGGATATCCCATATAGTTTGAGATAGCTACCACCATGCCGCCGAGAAAGGTGCACAACAAGAACGCCGCTAATATGAGAAGGTAGTCGTCAATGCCCGGATTGCTGATGACCCAAAACTGGCTGATGGTACGTGTCACGACAAAGATGACTGCAAGATTCGTCATGACAGCCGATGCGATGAAGGTGCCCCGTTGGTGGCGCCTGTCCGCCGGGTTCTCGGCAAACTTTGCCTACACAACATGATCATCGGCGGCAGCATGGTGCATAAATTGCAGCAATCCCCAATACATAAGTGGTGTGCTTGTATATGTTCCGTGGACAGTCGGACATGATGATGGGCTGTTTCGGTGGTGTTGAGGGTGAGTGAGGCTCGTCAAATATCCCAAACCAGACCGGGTCTGAACGCTGACATATTCAACTCGACGATATTGGCTTGATGATAGGATTTATTTCTTCAGGACAAAGCCAGACTTCCTTCTCATGCGGATCTCAGCTTTTAGATATGTCCAACAGTAGACGAGATCACACCGGGATACCGAGAGGCACAGCGATCGTACCCCCTGGGGAACTGTCACCGTCATGACGGTACAGACCCTGTCTGTTGGTTGCAAGTGCTGCGGGTTGGTCTCCGAGAATTGTTGAGTAGCGTCGGCTAAGTAGCGTCGACTCTAGTCATGATCTGGGAGCTGCGATATGATCAGAGTGCCGCTCCGCCGTGGAGACAGATTTCAGGCGGACCGCTTGGTGGCCCTGGCTCGCTTGAGAGGTCTTCAGCAACACAGCTGTTGAAGACCTTCGTTGAAACTTCTAAGTGTCTTCTTTCCATCCTCTGAGCATTAGGAAAAACGAAGAGCCAGAAATGAGTAACGGGGAACGGTTTAGCGACATGGGCTTGAGCCAAATCTCAACCAACAGCATCGCTAAATTTCTCTGGCGATGTTTTTCCTTTTTTTTTTTTTTCTACTTCTTGCAGCAGAGGAGGAGAGCTCCAAGAGCAAGAGTGCGGAAGCGCAAACGACAAAATACGAAAATGAGAAAGCTGCGGTAATGGAAGGATTCACCCAGCTGGTGTTCGTAGGCAGCAAATGGCAACGACGCGTCTGAGGTCGGAAAGTTCCATTCACGTTCCGCCGCTCGATGTTACGCACGGCTGAGTTGACAACGCCTTAGTAACGACTTCTTCGACCTCTATTTTTGTATTTCCATGGCTTTTCTTTTATTTCTTCTTTTTCGTCTTATTCATCTTCTTTTGCTACCAAAGGTCACCCTCTACCCGTGCTTTAACATATATCACCGGCTGATGGGCAGGAGAAGATGGGCTCGCTCTCCAGCTAAATGTAGTTTCTTCTGCTTCCAACCCGTATTCAACGGTAACCTCAGGATATCGGGATGCACGGAAGCGGGTTCACCACTTTGGTCTCGAGTATGAAGCATACCCAGCTCCTCGGATGGACACGATGCGAAGCCGGGAGTAAACAGACGGTCGGGAGGTTGGAAAGTTGGGAGGGGGAGGATATGAAGACAAGAGATGCAACTTTCGTTTTAAATGTTTTATCCCATTTGTTCGACTTGTTTTATCATCAGCTTTTCCAAGGCTCTAGAAGTTCACACCCCCTGAGGTGACGAAAGATGAGAGATGAAGCTGTGTTGTCTGCACGATGGTTTGGTGGCGAGATTCAGAACTGTAGTTTCCGACCGTGGTCGAGGAGGATGGCGGCGAACAAGCAAAGCAGCTGCTTTTGCAAAGGGGCGTCTCCGCCAAAAGCCAGCCCAAGCCCGCAGGAGAGCACACCAACAGCAACCGGCTCAATGGTCTAGTGGTATGATTCGTGCTTCGGGTTCTTAACAGCCCTTCTGTTTCTACAGGAACTTGTGCGAGGTCTCGGGTTCGATCCCCGATTGAGCCCATCGAAAGATACCGTCGATGATTTTTTTTGGATGCACCGTGTCTCTTTTTTTGTCATTCTGAGCGACTTTGCTTTTTGTTCTGGTGTTTATGATATGTTTCTAATGTATTTTATCATGCATTTTTTTTGTTTTGGTAGACAGATGCGTCCGTTGCGCCTTTGTTTTGTCTTGGAATTGGACAATTTAATCTTGTTCAGGACCGTCGATGCCAACCACCGACCAGGCCACCCCGGATGCACCACATGGCAGGCCTGTCGAAACGAGCCGTGATAACAATATGACAATCTTTAGAGACGTCTCGTATCTCGATGGAAAAGAACAAGAAAGGAAACGACCCGCAAACGAGATTTGCGAGATCGACTTCAGCAGTACGATATTTATCACGTGACAATATCCACGCGATCAAACAACTGTATTCGGACTGTCCGCCTCACTTTGTATCAAAGCACTGGGTTCTCCGTCAATGGACTTGCTCGCGGGACGAAGCGATGAGAATACTGTACGACATACTCCGTAAATATCCAGTGGTGGCGTTCAAAGTGTACCAACAATGTGTGCCAACAATGGGATGGCAGTTGGCGTGGACATCGTCGTTGTCCTGAACACTCGTGATATTGACTCCCCGCCGTTTCGTCGATTCTCCGTTTCACTGTTTTGCTTGTTTCATCCCGTCTTTTCTTCTCTTCATCAATCTCCCCTTTTTTCGTCTGTCTTCTTCAGTTGCACCTGGAATGGAGACACTGCCTCATTTTGGAAACATTTCATTTTGCACACGATCACAGAGGACATGGCCCCACAAAAGGCTCCGAAATCGAGCCCCTGTCAGATTTTTGTTTCCTCCAGACCAGGCTGTCTGCTGCACGGAGAAAGGGGTTTCTTTCTCGTCTTCCGGTGCTCTCAGTGGTCCGATCAGAACAGTTCGGCGGCGTTTTAGCGGTCGCTCGTTGCATGTGGGGAAACCAAAAAGCAGGAAAAAGTGCCCTGATCTCCAGCGAACGGAAGGCGCGATTGGGGGAGCGAACCTGTCCGAGCCGTCCCCGCCGCCCGCCCAGAACCAGTCGTTCTTTCCTTTCTTCTCTACTCATGCGGCGTCGTTCTTTCCTGATTCCAGGCTGCTTTCCTCGCTTCCGTTCTTTCCCAATGTTGGTCCAGCTAGAGATCGCTCCTGCCTCTTGTCTTACGTAGAATATGTCGTAAAAGATCGATATTCCAAGGCTCCACAGCAACTTGTTTCCCCTTAGCCCGTCTAATTTTAGTGGCTCCTCACCCCGACATAACGCTATTTGCGCCCATGTGCAGGGACTTTGCAGGGCGCTTCAGGGAGCCCAGCCCAGTCTCGTTTCGCCTGCCTCGGTTTCGCGTCACCTCCAAAGCCGGCGAGGCGACATCTTCTTCCTCCGCATCGACGACAACGACACGACGACACGACGACCGCCAGCGCAACAACGGCGCCGCAGTCCAACGAAACGATCCAGCGGACGGCATTGAACGACACAAACGTCCCAGCTTGCTTCGTGCCCGGCCGGCTCACTCCCTCTCCCATCTCGAGGCTCCCACGACCAGCCCCGTGCCCTTGCTCCCTCGATTCGTCTCCTCTCGATTCTTCAACGACACTCTTCCCCCCACGCCCCTTTTTCTTCGCGCGACACCCTCCCAACCCCGTCGACACCGTCCGCGGTCATTTCATGTTTCGTTATTGATGACCGGGTGACGATCGTCCTCCGACAAGCACGTCTCTAGCAACTACAGACGTCGGGCAACCGCGTTTTTCTGACGAACTATTGACACACTGCTTCACACATCTCACACACCACCCACCTCTTCTCTCTCCTCTATTATACCCCCACCAACACACCACGAACAACAGGCGGCGCGGCCGCCGGAGGAGCGCGGTATGCAGCCGGGAAAGTTTAGGGCCGAGGCCGTGGGCCGCAAGGCCAAGCTGGCCCATTCCTACCAGGAGCTGCTCGACGAATTCTCCAACAAGGACCTCAAGTCTGTCGGCAACTACACGCTCGGCCGCCTCATCGGCAAGGGCTCGTTTGGCAAGGTGTACCTGGCCACGCACAAGCTGACCAACGGCTCCAAGGTCGTGCTCAAGTCGGCCAAGAAGGACGACTCCAACCTGGCGCGCGAGATCCATCACCACCGCCAGTTTGTGCATCCCCACATTGCGCGCCTCTACGAGGTCATTGTCACCGAGTCCATGGTGTGGCTGGTGCTCGAGTACTGCCAGGGCGACGAGCTCTACAACTACCTGCTCAAGCACGGCAAGCTGCCCGCCGACAAGGTGCAGCGCATCTTCACGCAGCTCGTCGGCGCCGTGTCCTACGTGCACCTGCAGTCGTGCGTGCACCGCGACCTCAAGCTCGAGAACATCCTGCTGGACAAGCACGAGAACGTCAAGCTCGTCGACTTTGGCTTCACGCGCGAGTACGAGGGCAAGGCCAACTACCTACAGACGTTTTGCGGCACCATTTGCTACTCGGCGCCCGAGATGCTGAAAGGCGAAAAGTACGCCGGCGAAAAGGTCGACGTCTGGAGCCTTGGCGTCATCCTCTATGCGCTGCTGTGCGGCGAGCTGCCCTTTGACGACGACGACGACGACGTGACGCGCCGCACGATCCTCGCCGACGAGCCCAAGTACCCGGACCATTTGCCGCCCGACGCGCTCTCCCTTTTGAAGGCCATGCTCTCGAAGCGGCCTCTGCTGCGCCCCACCCTGCCCGACATCCTCGCCCACCCGTTCCTGGCCGACCACGCTTCGCAGCAGCAGACCATCCTCGAGATGCCACAACCGTCGCCCTTTGCCACACCCGTCGAGAAGGAGTCGCTGCAGCGCATGCGCAGCGCGGGCGTTGATATTGACACCGTCATCGAGAGCGTCTTGTCGCAGCGCTGCGACGCGCTTGCCGGCTGGTGGACGCTGCTCATCGAAAAGGAGCAGCGCAAATTGGCCCGCCGCGAGCGCAAGCGCAAAGAAAAGGAGCTCGAGCACCGCAACTCGCGGCGCCTGTCCACGACGTCAAGCCGCCTCGAGCGCCTCGCCACCGTCGAAGAGGCCGGGTCGAGCTACGTGAAACTCAGCGACCCGCCCACACCCAAATCGTCGCGAGGGCGCACACAGCGCCGCAGTGGGCACTACGACAGCCTGCGCATCGACGACTTCCCGGGCCTGTCGGAGCTCGGCCGCGTTAACGAAGCTCTGAAAGCCAACAGCACCGGCATCCCGGCCACCACCACCACCACCACCGCACACGGCAACTTTAGCAGCAACCGAAACAGCCGCAACAGCCGCACCAGTGGCGACCACCGCCCGCCGCCCGTCGACAAGGACTCGCTGCGCTCCGCCAGCTCGTCCCGCCAGCGCCGGCCCATCCCGCCGCCCAAGGAAGGCGTCCTGCGGAGTGCCCGGTCCAGGGGATCGACGCTGCACCTCGTCACGACGAGCGATGCGCTGGCTGCCGCGGGGGCCGGCGGGGTCAATGGGGTCCACATCACCAACGGCACATCGAGTTCTGGTGGTGGTGGTGCCCGTGGCAGCAGCAACGGCACGTCCGACACGCACAATAACCAAAAGGTGCGCAAAAAGACGTCACAGGTCATCATCACGCACTGGAAGAACATGACGCACTGGATTGCCGAGAGCACACGGCGGACCAAGGGTGCCGGCAAGCGAGGCGGCAGCCACTCGACGCCGAACCTGGTACCGAAACCCATGAGTGGGAGCGGTGGCGGCGGCGCCCGCAGTAGCAAAGATGGCGGTGGCAGCCGGGGGAAAGACTCCAAAGCGAGCAGCAGTCCGCGGCCACAAACCAGCAAATACCCGACGTCCGGCTCCGGTGGCGCCGGCGGAAGTGGCGGTGGAGGCCTCGGCATCGGTCTCGGAGGCTCCGGGTCCAACACGGCCAGCCTACCCAAAGGTGTCGTGGCCAACGGATTTGCCAAGGTAGCCAGCAACCCTACTGCCGCCGGTCCAAGCAGCAACGGTGCCGCTGCTGGTGGTGCTTTAAGTGGTGCTCTGCGGTTAGATGACCTGGGCACGCCCGGCAGCATAGGCGGCGGTGGCGGAGCCATTACAAGCGGCAGCAGTACCGCAAACAGCCCCCTGTCGCCCAGCCTATCCGCCACAACACCGTCCAACACAAACTATCAGTACTACTACCAGGTACCACCGCACCAGCAATCACAACAAGCACAATCACAACAGCAGCAACTTGCATCCGCACCTCGTTTGCAAACAACCACATCCTACAAGCGCCAGTCACTCTCCCCCTCGCCCCTGACGCCGCGCTCGACCATCCGCCGCTCCTCCGCCGGTCACCAGCACGGCCTCCGTGGCCGCAAGTCCACGTCCTCTTCCGTCTCGTCCATCCGCTCCATCCATCAGCACCAACACCACCACTCGCACTCCAAAGCCTCGTCGACCAGCTCCAACGGGTCCGTCTCGACCGCCACGGGCGCCGGTGGCGGCGGCAGCAGCATCAGTGCCGTCGGTCGCTCGCCGCACCACTCGGTCAAGGTGCTGCCGGCCACCCCCACCACCACGTCCTTTCCCAGCAACCTGCGTCTCGTCCGCGGCTCCGTCTTCACGCCATCGTCGTCGTCTGCGTCGGCGGCCCATGCCTTTAACGAGGGCATGCCGCTGGGCCGGGCGCCCGGTTCACCCAACCCCTTTGGGAGCCACTACCAGGCCGGCGGCCAGCACGGCGGCGGCGGCGGTGGTGGTGGTGGTGGTGGTCTTGGACCGGGCTTTGGCGGCAGCGGCACACCCGTCATGTTCGCCAAGCGCAAGCGCAACATCTTCAAGGGGCCCATGCTGTCCTTTGGCGGAAGCGGCAACAACGGCAGTGGTGCGGGCGGAGGCCGCAGTGGCAGCGGCGGTGGCTCGGGCGCGAAACACTCGCACTCCCGTAGCGCGTCCGCCAGCGGTCTCGGCCGGCGGTCGGGCGAGATTACCATTGAAGAAGAAGACGAGGAAGAGGAAGAGATGGAGGACATGGAGGAAGAAGAGGAAGACGACGACGCGGCGGCCAACGGGCACGCGGCCATTAGCCGGTTCCTGCTGGACGGCGGGGACGCGGGCGGGGCCGACGACATTGAAGAGGTGGACCAGTTCAGCCCCATCATCCAGCGCCCCGGCGAGCACATTGAGGAGATTTACGAGGACGACGACGAAGACGATGTGGGCGAGCCCGGCGGTGACGTTGGGGGCGCGGCGGCCAACAGCAGCCCGAGCAAGGAGCAGGCCGTCTCGGCGACATAACGACTTTCTACGGTTATGTACACTTTTCCTTTTCCTTTTTTCTTTCCTTTCTTTTCTTTCCTTTCTTTTCTTTCCTTTCTTTTCTTTCCTTTCTTTTCTTTCCTTTCTTTTCTTTCCTTTCTTTCTTTTGTCCTTTCTATACCATGGCACGCTTTGGAACTTGTTTCTTTTTGTCGTCCGATGTTTTGTCTATTTTTCATACAATAATACCATGTACTAGACCGTATGTATTTCCTTTTCCTCGACTCCTTCCCTATTGGAATACATAGCAAGTAATGAACTCACGGGACCAAGTTTTTTTCGGCCTTTTTTTTCCTTCTTCGTTCCTATCGTAATCAAAACAATGGCACGACGTAGTCCGGTTCAGCTTACACGCCGCATTTGCACTGTCTTGTAGTTTGGATGACTTATTGTCGTCATCCGTCCTATCGTCACCCCTCCATCGTGACTACCTCGATCTTTGCACTGTGTGCGCCTGCTCTTTTCCAAGATGCGTCATGTTTGGCATGGCAAGCCCTAACACTGGTGCCGACTTGTTTGGATCGTCAGAATAGAATCGGATGGAAAAGATACGTCCAACAGCCCGCACCAAAATTGCTTCGTGCTACAAATACAGAACAAAAACTAGTGTGCTGTGGCAGCATCGAATCTTAATTTGTATATATGTATGTGCGTTTGGCCTTGCTTGGCATTCTATTTTCCAACATTTATCGTCTCTCTTTTCATCGAAAATCCCATTCGATCGCAGCTTTTATCACACCTGCTATACAGCTTTTCGAACCGCACAACACGGTAAAAATCTTCCAGGTATCTCAAGTATCAGACGAAAATCACAAATGAGTGTAGTCTCCATGACATTGGTCCTTTTTGACTTCGGTTCTAGGATATCTGTATATCATTTCTGATTTCGATCATCTCAAGACATCAGCCGAAATGGACGCAGAATTTTTTCAGTGGCTCTTCGTCGTCTTCGTCGACATAGTGGTCGGCGCCTTCATCGACATGTTGGTCCGTGTGATTAACAACGGACGCCACAAAATCAAGGAGAGAATGACCTACATCAACAGTGACAGCGGCAACACGTTCATCATCGTTCGACAGCCAAGGAACCCTGTTATCAAAGTCATCGTCAGCATTCTACTCTCGGACGAGGTGATGGCCTTGCTGCGCATGTTTCTCTTTTATCACATCAACCAGAAGCTTGACGACATGTGGCAGGCTTGGAGCGCAGCTGCAGCAATTCAAGCAAGGGCGCCAAGGGGACGCAGGGAAAGCAGGCGACACAGGAGACGCAGGGCACACAGGGCACCAAGAACACCCAGCCCAACCACAACAGCTCACCCACTGCCTCCTCCTCCTCCACCGCCACGCGCACAGGTCATGCCAGTAGTACCAAGCATACGTACCACCCAAGGAATCGCTATTTCTCCAGACACAGAGAAAACTGCCGATGCTACTCAGGCCCAGGAGCCACAAGACAAAAAAACGGGCTCTTAGGGCGACAACTCTACAGATAAGGATGAGAGTCTACACTAGATCAGTCTACCATTTTGTCGGAGTACAGCTTTGAGCACGATTAGTAGTAAATGTCTAGCAAAGAGACATCTAGAGATAAATAGAGATACAGAAATAATCATTCATTTTCGCATAGTATATCTGATAGTTTACTGCGCTTTTGGTGTACAGAGTTGTTTTCTGGCCACTCTCTGAATATTCTAGGGCAAAAGCTGAACCTTGTTTTGGTTGGCGATGTTTCCATGGACCAATCAGAGGCCCAGGCTTACACGACATCACTTTCACATAAAGCAAAGATACATTTCGAACCTTATGTTCAAGCTCACGGTCATACTAGAGCTCTCCGGTTGGTTTAATATAGAGAAAGTAGGTTCATCTCTTTCCTTTCATCGTTCTCTTTCTTTCTTTTTCTTCACCATCCACACCCGTTTCGATCAGCTTCCCGCCTACTTTCTACCGTCGGTATTTTGCTTCCCTACCATCGAAATGGACCGCATACAGCAGCTCTCGTCTGCCGTGGCCAGCACGAACATCGGTAGAGCGGCCGGTCCTACTACTGCTCCTGCTCCAGCTGCTTCAGCTGCTCCCGCGCCTGTGTCGAATACCACCCTCTACATCACCGGCACGCACGCGCCCAAGCACCCCGAGTTTCGCACCAAGCACCTCCTCCGGTGCCCCTTCTTCGACGTCCCCGGACACGTGTGCAAGACCAAGGGCCCGGACGACATCAGCCCCGAGGATTTTATCCTCGAGGAGTGGGAGAGTGAGAGAGAGTTTCACCAGCTCTTCCGCAACGTCAACAACAATGCCAACAACAACGCCAACAACAACGGAAATGCCGCGAGCAACGGCAATGCGAGCAACGGCAATGCGAACAACACCAATGCCAACACTGCGGGATTGTAACTCGCGCTCATCTGCACTTTCCAAAGCCAATTTGGCCTCTCGGCATCTGTTTAGCACTCCTGATAAAACATGTACGGTTCGATCGGGGGTTTTGGGACGGTTATTATGCGGCGTTTCAGGGTGTTCTGGGTCGGTGCACTTGTGTTTTAGAAACTTTTTTACCATGATGCATATGTAAGTATGTAGACAAGGCAAAACAAAACAAAAATCATTTCATTCTATTATGTTCTCCCTTCGCTCGTTATATGTCGTCCTCGTGTCTTTTTGTACAAAGCTTCACCCAAATTCAGCACTTGGGCTTAGTCCCGCCCCAGAGCATGCCGGATCAACTTTTGGTAGTCCTCCACGGCCGTCTCCAGCACAGCCACCGTCAGCGCCTCCTTGTCGCCATGCGCGACCAGAATGTCACCCGGCCCGTACAGGTAGCGCGTGTGGTCGCCGGCCAGGTTGGGCACGTCCGTGCCGTAGTTGACGGTGATGTTGGCGAACCCTTCGACGGCGCAGTCGCACTCGACGACGCCGTAGCCCTGGCTGCAGGTCAACGAGAGGTCCTTGTCTGCACCCCGTAGCGCCGCCTCCATCCGCGACCGCACTTCGTCGTGGCCCGTCGCCTGCGGGCCCAGCGCCACGCGCACGGCCATTTTCGCCTCGGCGGCGGCCGGGATAACGTTGCCGGCGACGCCGCCAGACAGCAGGCCAATGTTGACGGTGGTGTTGCCATAGACGGGGCTCGCCCCAAGGTCGGCGTCCAACAGCGCCGCCAAGCCCCGCACCAGCGCGTCGTTGGCCGACTTGCCGAGCCACGGGTAGCCCGAGTGGCCGGCTTTGCCGGTGGCGGTGACGGTGCAGCCCAGAATGCCCTTGTGGCCGCAGGCGAGCTTGTTGTCGGTGGGCTCGCCAAAGATGGCAGCGTCGAACCAGGTCGGAAAATAGTCGCGGGCCATGTCGGAAAAGGCCTTCATGCCGTCGCCGCTGTCCTCCTCGCCGACGACAAAGACGAGCAGGACGTCGCCGGCGCCGACGGCGTTGCTGGCGCGCAGCTGCTCGAGCGCCGTAATCTGGGCGGCAACGCTGCCCTTGGCGTCGACGCTGCCGCGGCCGTGGATGACGGTCGACGAGGAAGGGATGTCGTCGTCGATGGCGTAGGGAATGTGCGGCGGGACGACGTCAATGTGCGACGTGATGAGGACAGGCGGGAGGGGGTGGATGGTGGTGAGAGCGGAGAGGAAGTTGCCGGTGTGGCCATCGCCGTCGTCGTCGACACCGTCGTCAATCCATGCAATCACGTTGAACCGGTCATTCTTCCCCGCGTTGTCGCGCACTGTCACCGGCTGTTTCGCCGTCTTGTACTGCCGCTTCTGCAGGTACGCGACCAGCCAATCGCCGACGTCGCCCTCGGCGCCGCTCTGCGACGACGTCTCGATCAGGCCTTTGTGCAGGGACAGGAGGTCGTCCCGGTAAGAGGGTGCGTCCACAGTCTCGGCGTGGTCGACGCCAAGAGGCTGCTGCTGCTCGGCCGGATGCACAAGCGCCGATGCACCGATGCCGGCCACGAGGAGGCTGGGGAGAAGCCTCATTGTGGGGAAGTGGGATGAGACGACGTAATAGGGGAGGGAGTAGGAGAGAAAAGAGGTGAGAGGATTGTACACCCAAAATTGGCAATCACGACAGTTGACAATGAAAAGGGAAAGAGAAACGCAAACGTGAAATGGGAAAGAGCGATGATGAAATACGTCCTACCGTGATAACGGTGATGGAATTATGAATGGACACAGGTCGGCAAGTGCAGCCAATTGGCACCTGCCGTTTCTAGCCGCAGGGTTGTGGTTTCTTAGAAGGTGAGCTTGGGTGGGTCCTGCAGGGGCTGGTGCGACCTGGTTGGTTGCCGATGCTATCAGTGTGGTAAAGTCGGAGTTTGCTCGGTGAAGAGCCGTGCTCTTGCTCTTGAACTTGCTTGAAACAAATATCTGTCAGCATTCAAGAACAGTCATCAATTCAACATCGTTTCTGTATTTACATTTATATACACTCTTGTCCTCTTCTGTCCTATCGTTTCCGGCTTTCTTTCTCTCCCTCGGAGAATCAGTATCAGAGCCTCCTTCGCAGACTCGTCAGAGAATGGCCCATCGCCGGCTCGCAGGGCTTGCCGTCTCAAAAAAGATATCAGAGCCTGCTCCGCAGACTTGACAGAGAATGGTCGCTTGCTTCGCAGGCTCCGCTCTCGCCTAAAACTTGTACGGCTCCTTGTCCTCCTCCGCAATCGTATCATTCACCGCATTCACGGCATCCACGACGGCCTGCGGCAGCGGCCCGGCCTCAATGGCATCCAAATTCTTCTTCAACTGCTCCAGGTTGGACGCGCCCAGAATCACGGCATCCCCGTGCTCGGCCGACAGCGCGCTGTGATACACGGTCCACCGCAGGCTCGCGTCGTGGGTTGGCACGTTGTGCTCCTTGGCGACGGTGCGCACGCGCTCCACCGCTTCCTCGATCTTGGGCCGCTGGTACATGCCCTTGTAGATGGAGCCGACAAAACCGGACGACTCAAAGCGGTTGCCGGGGCGCTTCTTGTCGCTGAAAAAGCCGCCCGCAGCCGGGCTGTAGGCATAGAACGAAATGCCGTTCTTGCGCAGCAGCGGGAAGAGCGCCGTCTCGACGCCGCGCGTGATGGCGTTGTAGGCGCCCTGGTAGACGGCGGGCGGCGCATAGCCCTTTTCTTTGGAAATATCGAGCAGCTGCTGCACCTCCTCGGGCGGGTAGTTGGAGATGCCCAGCTTCTTGAACTTGCCCTCCTTCTGGAACTTGTCCAAGGCCGCCAAGGTATCGGCAAACGGCGTGGTGCGCTCGGGCACGTGCAGGTACTCGACGTTGATGGGGTGCTCGCCGAGGGCAGCAATGGAGCCGTCGATGCTCTTGGCCAGGCCCTCGGCGTTGTGGTCGCCCGGCGTGAACGAGAACACCTTGGTGTCGACAATAAAACGGCCGTCGGTGTTGTGGCGGGCGATGCGCGGCTCAGTTGTGGTCGGCGCACCGGGCGGGTAGCTGCGAGCAGTGTCGATGACGCGGTAGCCGCGGTTGTAGAACTCGTCAAGGAAGGGCCCGACCTGCTCGGGGGTGTCGAGGAGAAGGTCGGGATCGACAGTCGAGTCACCGATCTGGGGAGGGAGATGTCAGTAAATAAACAACGGGAAGGAAGAAGAGATAGAGGAGGCAACAGAGAGTCAAGAACATACACTGGCGGAGCCCAGGACGATCAGGGGCCGGTTGGGGTACTTGTCAGCCATTGTGTAGGTAAGAGGTTAGGAGTTGAGAGTAGAGAGTCGGTGATGGAAGTAAAAGAGGAGGAAGAGAGTATGTGAAGACGGTTGTCTAGTGGTGAAGATGGAGAGTAGAAGGAAATAGACTTCCCATCACCATCATGGAGAGCAGACGGGCTCTATTTATGTCCCGACGAGATGTCTATGGCCTCTGCACCAGTTCGAGCTGCGTGCCAGGCTACGTGCGAGCTACGTGGTGCTTGTCTCGGCAGGTTGCCCCGTCGCCATGACCTTCAATGGCCTTACAAATGCGTCGTACCGTGTTTCTCCAGCCCTGGTTTCGCCCAGCCATTGATGGTCCGTCGTGGCACGGAAGTTCCTTGTTTGACTGCATGCTCGTAGTAGAAGGCGGAAGAAGGGCCACGTAGTATGGCAAGGTAAGAATCGAGCAAGGCAAGGAAAACCAGGGGAGCCGCTGCCCGAGTCTCATCCATCAACCGTCTGGATCACCTTAAGCCTCTGAAGCACGGCCCTACGGGTAAGAATGCAACAGAGCCAGGACAAGACGACGAGGAGAAGAACCGACCTCCGAGGTTCTATGTCTGGGCGCAAAAAAGGTTCCAAAAGTACCTTCAGAGACGACTAACAAATGGGGTGTTGCGTAGTGGGTATAGGAAAAGGGGACCATAAAACAAGCATGGAGCTACCCGCGCACGTCATGAATAGCGGTGCTGGCGTACGGAATACGCAGTACAAAGGGAGAGCATTAAGCGAGAGGAACTGTCGAGTGTCGTCGAATAGAAAGCCACGAAAAAGTGCCAAAAGTGCGAAGAGGCTCCGAGAACGCGGCGGTGGAACAAGCCGTCCGTTCTGGCAGACGTCAAACGAGAGAAACGCGCAGACTAGCCCGTATTCCGTATTACCAGGCTAAGCACGGCGTGGGAATAAGGTGCTGAGCATCCAGCGTCGCCCGCGTCTAGAGACCTTGGGGCCCCGTCAGACGGGATGGTCGTTCGGACGTGACCTTGGGTCACAAGGCCGAAGGGGGGTTGTGGGGGGGGAACTCTCAGCCTCCCTGGCCCTCTTCCGAGGCATCTTGGGCGGCCCAGGTCGTATTATTAATCCGTGGGTAGTGCTGGCGCAGGACGACGCAAGGCACCAGAGCATCACGGCAGAGGGCACTAGGGACAAGATGCACTAACAAGTAGGCCCCATTGCTGACGACAGCAAGTCGTTCTCTACGCGTTTATTCCGCCGTCCCCCCGAGCTGCCATGCTGGTCGTGTTCGTGTTGCTTTTGTTCGTAGCAAAGACGTGTTGTCATTCTGGGTGTCGGTGAACATGCCGTGCTGTGTGCAGACCGGGGAAACGAAAATCCAAAAAAGTAAAAAATAAAAATAAAAATAAGAAAATCGTGAGCAGACACGGACACGGACACGGATATGGAGGGCCAGACCCAATCATCACCAGGATTACTATACTTTGCTCGGTGGCATCGCGGCGGACGCCGCTTTGTTACACAGTTCAGTGTTTGTAATCGAGAAAACGAGGGCCGGGCAACCTCGGGTGATAGAAGCGAAGAAAAACAAGGGCGAAAGAAGACGAACAAATCATTCAGAAAAAATAAAACAAAACGAGAGGAAAGAAAACGAATACGAAAAGTAAAAAAAAAATAAGATGAGCAAGATGCAAGAGAAGGAAGTAAGGAGAAAAGGCTGACGCCTCGAAAGCTGACGCTTTGAAGGCTGACGACTCGATTTACCCAGACGAACGACGGTCAGACAAATCTCCAAGAGACGTCGATATTAACAACGCCTTGGCGATGTGGCGTCGAGTGATGGGGGAAGAGAGGCGACGGGGGAATGAGAAAGGATGAGAGAAACAGGAAGACAAAATTATGTGAGTCAAAGAGAATGAAGAGAAACGAGGCGGTTTTGCCAGACACAGCCAGCATCGTGAGATTCGTTAGCCTTCCTACAATCAACATGGCCTTCATGCAACTAGCACTGCTTTCCCTAGCCTCGGGGTAGGTCTCAGACACGAGTCTCACAGCTTCATTGATATCTTCCACTCTGCTAACACCTCCAGCTTCACGCTCGTGGCCTCTGCAGCCACCCCTCCCCCATACGTTCCTGCTCCGGCTTGCCCGCCCTGCTTCACCTCCACCGTCTGGACCCAGGGCGTCTGTGGCAAGCCGCGGTGCACCACGCCAACAGCAACACCAACTCCCGTGGCGTCCGTGTCGGGCGCCTGCACCGTCACCGTCACCCAAGCAGAACCCGCTACCACCACAATCGTCGCCAACACAAACGTCTGCTCCGTCTTTCCCACCATCACGCGCTCCATCCCCTGTCCGCCCGCGCCCGCCTGCGAGGACGGCAGCCAGACGTGCAAGACCGTCTGGAAAGAAGCCGCTCACACGGGGCCCGACAGCACCACCTACATCACCGCATGCACCGCCACCATCACGCCGTGGATCCAGCCGCTGCCGTCCGGCTACACCCCGACGCCGCCACTGCCGCCCTCCTATGCCTTTCCCTCGTCGGTGGTGACGGCAGTGTAGAGGGGCAAAGGAGAAAACGAGTCAGTGACTGCCGGCTGATGGCTACAGATTCAATCTACAGAGTGCACAGCCGACACAGACACGGTAAGCAGAACAGGAAATAGGCAATGGGGGCAGATGCAGAGGAATATCGCCGGGTAATTTTGAATCTTGTCTCCTCTCTGTCGACTAGATTAATTGCGCGCCCAGTGTCTTTGGCGATATCGACCGGCAATTATATCCCGAGGGTATGGAGAGATAACAGGGGAGTGTAGATACATGCAAATCAAAACAGAGGAATAGATCTGTGCCGACGCCGATGCCCGGTTGTCTGTTGTCCAACCCAGGTTTGAATTTAATCTTTTTTGGCCCTCCCTATTCTTTCTCCTTCTACCTCTTGCATCTCGATTGCCCATCATCGAGCGTCCCTCCTTTGCTCTACCATCACTTCCTCCCTCGACATCAACCACAGGTACTACCCACCATGCGCGTCACATCTGCCCTCGTTGGGCTCGCCGCCCTCCAGGACGCCTCCGCCCAGCAGATGATGCGCTTCTCCTGCTCCCAGCTCGTGGTCGAGCGTCTCGATCCTCTCGTCAACCCAGGCGACCTCGCCTCGCCGCACATGCACCAGATCGGCGGCGGCAACTCGTTTAACGCGTCCATGGACCCGGCCACACACGACCCCGTGCGCGACTCGACGTGTACGTCCTGCACGTTCTCCGAAGACTTTTCCAACTACTGGACCGCCAATCTCTACTTCCACGCCCGCAACGGCACCTACAAGAGGGTCCCGCAGATGGCCAACCAGGGCCTGCGTGCCGACGGCGGCCTGACCGTCTACTACATCCCGCCCTACGACGGCCACACCAACGTCACCGCCTTTAAGCCGGGCTTCCGTATGCTGGTGGGCGACGCCATGCTGCGCTCCCCGCGCGGGCAGCAGCGCCAGATCTGCCACCGCTGCTTCTCGACCATCGAGCAGGTCCCCTTTGGCGGCGCCCCCTGCACCGGCGCCGACACCCAGTCGCTGCCCGCCGGCTTTTGCCAGGGCGGCATCCGCACCACCATTACGTTCCCCACCTGCTGGGACGGTGTCCACACCGACTCCCCGGACCACAAGAGCCATGTCGCCTACCCGGCCACCGGCACCTTCGAGTCCACCGGCGACTGCCCGGCCAGCCACCCCGTGCGCCTGCCCCAGCTCATGTACGAAGTCATGTGGGACACGCGCGAGTTTAACGATGCTTCGCTATGGCCCACCGACGGCAGCCAGCCCTTCCTCTACAGTACCGGCGACCACAAGGGCTACTCCCAGCACGGCGATTACGTCTTTGGCTGGAAGGATGATGCCCTGCAGCGCGCCCTGAATCACCGCTGCGGCAATGACGTGTGCAGCGTCTTGCAGAGCCAGACGAGCGAGCAGGCCATGCAGTGCACAAAGAAGCAGACGGCCGTGGATGCGGTGGATGCCTGGTTGGAGACGTTGCCGGGGGATGTTGAGCTGTTTTAGTTGACTTAGGAGCCGACTCATGAGCTGCCTCCGGGTGAATAGGCCGGGGAGGCGGAGCATACTGTACCAGAACTGTACCAGACGACGGAGGAGGGCAGGTTGAGTTGTTAAAAAATGATAATAAATCAAATAATCATATCTTAGAACCGCACTGCCGAAGTGAGAGAGCGATAAAAGGAGAATAAGAGGAGATGGAGAAGGATTGAAGATGGAATGAACGATGAACAGCGGGTAGATGCGTAGTAGTGAGTGAAGGAAGTACGTAAATAGGGAAGGAGGGAGCGGGGAAGACGTTAGAGAAAAGATGGCAGGGTATATGAAAGGTAAAAGAAGGAAAGAGCGGATGGGGCGAGCAGATATACAACGGAAAGAGCGAAGCAAGATGTGATGGACGATGAATGGCTGTCACGGATGTCGTGGGGACTTTCTGTTAAGCTACTATTTACTATTTATTATCATATTATTCATAATTTTTTTTTTTTAAAAAAAATGGTATCAATAAAACCCTGATAAATGTAACTTGGTAAATAACAAATTTAATATTTTTCTTAAAATTACTTAAATTGTTGTAAAAATAAGAAACAAAACCGTATTAAAACAAAGATGTAAAAGGGGCGAGAATAACATCCAAGAGACAATAAACAAGGAGAGCGATGGTCAACTCGTGGAAAACGAAATCTAACAACGTAATCGCTCACCTCTCCTTTTGCTTCGAGCATTCATTTTGTTTTATTACAATCTGTTTCTTTCCGAGTCGCCACACACGTATTGTTTTGCTCTCCTTAATTAATATGCGACGGGCCGTGTAAAGGCCAACGAGCAAAAAAGGCGAGAATGGACAAAATATGATATTCATTTTTACTTAGATTCTCTTTCTCTTGGATTTAATGTTCCATTTTACTATTGTAGTTCTTTCATCTTCCGCTACAGTTAAAGAGCTTGACTGTTGTCTTTAAACGACCAACGACGGAGGCCAGCGTGTGAAGACAAGACGGCAAATACGAATGCCATGCCTTGTCATGTCACGTCACGTCACTCTGTACCCCATTTACCCCAGATTCCGCATTACGGAGGCAGATCCCGCTTTCCATCCTTCTGCAACGAATTTTTTATTTTGTACCCCTGGCCGTTTAGTTTCTGGTTTTCCGCCTGACTCGTATCCACGGCACAGCTTCCGAGTTTGTATTGTGGAAATGGTTGATGGTCAGTTAGACAAGTAGAGTAAATCGAGATGTAGATTCTTACATAAAAGTAATAGAAGAAACCCACCGAAAGAAGATACTTTGAAGCCAACAAAATGTGAACCGACCCCTCTTCCCGTCCATCATCGCCTTCCCCCCTCACTCTCGTGAATACGAGCCTTGGTTTGTGATTACCATCGAGACCACCCACCACTGGACAGTCCGCTGCACCCACCTCGTATTACTCCAATACGATGCCCCCCGGCGCCCGCCCGCATGCTCGCCTCGCCCCGCTTCGTCCAGCGTGGGCGTCTGTTGCCGGTGCTGGGCGTGTTAGTAACAGTGTGCCTGGTTGCGTTGGTGCGCTACCAACAGTCCCAGTCCCAGTCCCACGGGGCACATCCGTCCCTGCTGCACGACATTGATGTACAGGGGGCCACTGTCGCCAACTGCCACCCCGACGTGGCCCACTTGGACGATGGCGTCTCCGACCTGACCCCGGCCTTTCGTTACAGCCGGCGCTGTGTGCGGCCTGTGTACCGGACGCAAAAGGCGGCGGACCCAACTGTGCGGCGACCTCCCACCCGCATGCCAGGACGACTGATCCCAGCACAGGGGGACATGGTGGTGGTCAACCGGACAGCCATTAGCACGACCTGTGATCGGCCGCTGCCGCCCTGCGAGACACTCGTGCTCGACGTTCCGCTGCCGTACCCGACGTCGTCAAAAACCAACTACTCGCACTTGCTGTTTGGCGTGGCGTCGTCGCCCGGGCGCATGATGAAGGCACTGGACGGGTTCGAACACTGGCTCGGCGGGACAGAAGCACAGTTGGTGGCGATTGTGCAGGACGAGGACGAGGGCGGCGTTGAAGACTGGCCCGAAGACGTCGGAAACGAGAGCAAGCCCGGGATTGGCAAGACGGCCGCCCAGCTGGCCGAGCTGGCCGCCCTCGAGACGGCGTACCGCGCCCGTGGGATCCAACTGCGCGCCCTGCCGCCGCAGCACCGCCTCGCGCGCACCGTTGTGCAGAACCACTTTGCTGTGCTAATGTCCTTGTTGGAGGCTGCGTCACCACAAACAACCTGGCTCAGCATTGTCGACGACGACACGTTCTTTCCGTCGCTATACAAACTGGACAAGACCCTGGAAAAGTATGACCATACCCGGCCGACGTGGCTGGGCGCGCTGTCCGAGGACGCCGACGCCTTGGCTCTCTGGGGCCGCATGGCGTACGGCGGCGCAGGTGTGTTTCTGAGTGTGCCGCTGGCCGAGACGGTGGTGCCGTACATTGGCGAGTGTCTGCGGCAGGGCCACCGGGCCGCGTTGGCCGCCCTACAAGAAGGCGGCACTGCTAGGCCCGCCGCCGGACAGGACCGCACGACGACCGGCGACGGCCTCCTCCGCGACTGCATCGCCCGCCACGCCCCGGCCACGTCGCTCACCCTCGTGCCCGGGCTCTATCAGCACGACCTGTACGGCGACACTGCCGGCTTCTACGAGGCCGGTCTGCTGCCGTTGTCGGTACACCACTGGCGCAGCTGGTACAAGGCGCCGCTGCCGGCCATGGCGGCCATCACGCGGCTGTGCGGAGATTGTTTTCTGGGGCGGTGGGTGTGGGCGGACGTGAACGGGGAAGGCGATACACTCCTCGCCAACGGCTTCTCGGTGACGCAGTACCTGGCTGGCGTGCACCCCGACTTGAGGCGCATGGAAGAGACGTGGTCGCACGCGGGCGATGAGTTTGCGGGCAGGCTGGGCCCGCTGCGGCCTGTGTTGGACGACAAGGACAAGAAGAGCTACCGGCTGCGGGAGGCCATTACCGAAAACAACGCCCTCCGCCAGGTCTACGTCTACAAGGGTGACTTTGGCACGGACGCGCTGGACGAGGTGTTTGAGCTGGTGTGGGAGGAAGGCGCGGACATGTGAGGCACGTGACATGGAATCGCGCTTTGAGGATGAGCGATGGACAGTGGAAGTACATCGCGATCCGGGGGGGGGATCTGCATAAGGAGGACCGGACATGGATCCACTTTCATAAAAGAAGAAAAGAAGGAAAGGAAGGAAGAGGAAAAGAGGAAAAGAGGAAAAGAGGAAAAGAGGAAAAGAGGAACAAATAAAATGTGGATTCTGACAGTGGACTGGGACTGGGCCTGACTAGGCACGCGCAATCTATCGAAATTGCCCATGCTAATGCTGTGCGGAAGGCCCATAGCCGGAATAAAGACCGGAAGGAGTGGAAGGGGAGGAGGGGATGGGGAACAAAACAAAGACCTAGAAAAGAAGTAAGTACTGTACTCAGTAAAAGTCCAGCCAAAAGAAGACAAAAGATCGCCCGAACACCAGAACAATAAAAATAAAATGACAACAGGGCGCAGCATGTGGGCTCGCTCATTACGGCGACGTCCGCTGTAACGTCCGGAGCAATATGGTGCATTGCGGTGGGGATATGTACTCCGTACTCTGTGTTGAATAACAGTTGGGGAGACGTCAAGACGAGAGGAAAAGAAAAGAAACGATGAAGATAAAAGATAAAAGATGAAGAGAACACCGAGAGTCTACGCCGAAGTTGCTCTCAGCTCATGCAGCCGGCGAAGCGAGTTGTGAAGTTATGATGACAAGAGCGCGAATGTGGTACGAAGAACAGGCGCTTGATTGGAGTACATGTTGGTCGGAAGAGGGAACGCTTTTGTCTATTAAAAGACACACAAACGACGCGATGCACCAAATTGGACTGGCCTCGCCTGGCCGGTGGAGGGGAGAGCCGCGCGTGTTTGATTGTGTGGCGCGAGACCGCGGCTGCCGGATGCTGTCCTTGGTCAATGGCTTCTTTACGACGAACTTGGGAGATACTTCTATCGTGGACACTGAATTGTCTGCTCCTGTGCTGTTGTGTCCAACCCCCCATACCTTAAGCCGGAGGAACTTCTGAAGCGGCCCTGCCCCTGTCAACCAACGCCACCCATCGCACCCGAAGTACCTTCTCCGCGTCTCTCCAGCGCCTCCCCAGCAGATCGAGCAGAAGCCAGGGTGCGCAGAGATATGCACGCTGCACGGTGGCACACAAGCCACACCCGGCCAGCTGAAGTGTGCCTCGCCTCAATATTCTGATACCCAAGGGGCCACGCGACAGAGTCGAAAATGGCCGGGTAAGATGCAAGCCACTTGCTCCGTATCTTGCGATCGCGCGTACTTTCGAAGCGACCAAGCGGGCGAGTGGGTGTGGGTGATGACAGAGGCATCTGGCGTGTCTGCGTCTGCCCTGTCAAGCCTGTATTCCTTAGTATGCCCGCTATTTTTCGTAGAGGACCTGCGAATCGTGGTTCAGCTGCCAAGGCAAAAGGCCTCCCAAAGGAGGGCCCGAATACAGGATACAGGATACAGGCGGCCAGGCCCGGTTCCCAGCTCGTCCGTTGACAGCACAGCCTGGGGAAATCTTGTTCTGTTCTTCCACTCTTTGGCTTGCTTCCGCGTCATTTTCATTTCGACAGTCGTAGTGCTGCGACGCTGTTGAGATAAGGTGGCCCAGGTCTCTTTCTTGTTTTTCTTATTTTTCTTCATATTTTTCTTATTTTTGTGTCTTTCGTCCGTCCTTTCGCTCCTGCCTTCTCATCCACCGCTAAGCAAAGGGGCAAAAGGTCAGGCCTGGCCAGGCCGAAGAGGAGCTGTTTGGCAGCTTCTGATTGGCTGCACGTTCAAATTGATCCACAACTCATCCTCCACACCACCCCCTGATTCCTTTATTGTTTGCTGATCAAAGACCACTTTCCATCACTCACTCTCCCACCTTTCACGCTCTCGCTCTCGTCGCTCTCTATTTTCGGTTCTTCTGCCTCTTGTCTTAGTCAATACTGTGGCTCTAACCACAAGAGGCAGTTTATCGATGACGACACAGTGCTTGTATTCGTGTATTTTGCATCAGTGATTCTTTCTCTCCTCTTTTCTTTTGAATTTGTTTCTTTCTCTGGGCGTCGTTGTTTCTTTTCTTTGCTGGGTTTGCTTCTTTTTGTTTGCCTTTGTTGTCTGTTCCTCCCTCTTTCCTTATTTGCCCCATTTCTGGCCGTTCCTGACGCTGTCCCACAGTCCTGTCCCACTGTGCGCGCCGGAGCGCATTAGTGTCGTCTGCACCTTTCTGCTTTATTTTTGGATTTTTCTTCCTTTTCTTCCTTTTTCTCATCGTTCTTTCATCAGCAAAAACTGTCGGAAACGGACGTCAAAGACGAAAACACAATAACAACACACATCCCACACACCGCATCTCTCATCTCCCACCCACAAAGCACGCAAAATATCGCTCGTCCTTCATTTCATCGCATATCGTCTCGTCATTTCGTCAGACCCCAGTAAACAAACAGTAAGCTACGGAGTACTTCGTGCTCCGTACTTCCCCTTCATCTTCACATGAAGACAGGCCCGCGATACCTGAAACCTGGCTAGGACGTGCCCTTAATTTCAGGTATCGACGTCGACAGGCCTTATTAGGCCTTCTACGGAGTATGTATCGTTTGCGCCATCCGACTGCCGTCTTGCTCAGCGCTCTTTCCTCGGTGCTCTTTCCTCTGTGCTCTTTCCTCAGTGCTCTTTCCTCAGTGCTCTCCTTCCTCTCTTGGGGCTGTTCCTGGCAAGCTCCCTCCCGTAGCGCCCAATCGGGCTAGTGACAGTGTGTTCCTGGCCCATTTGGCGCCCTCAAACAGTGCGCTAGGGGCTTCATTGAACACCACCACCAGCGTTAGAGCGCATCGCTTGTTGCTGGCAGGACCCGCCCTTTGATATGCGCCCTCCATCATATCTCCTCTCGCTGTCCGATTTTCACGAACAGGGGTATGAAGCCGCAGTGAATGGAAAAAAAGGAAATAAAAGAAATAAAAGAAAATCAGAAATAATTGAGAAAATCAGAATCGACGAGGAAAAGAGAAAAAACAGGCACACACTCGTTCCTTCCCCCCTGGTCCTGTTTTCTCTCAGTTCCTTCCCTCGCTCTCCCTCCTCCCTATTCCCTACCCCCCCCTGACGGTTGACCTCATACACTCGCTCTTTCCGGTAACAATCCCTTTTCCCCCTCCCATCACCACGGTCGTTCTTCCCTGTTTTGTCTCTTGCCCTGTTGTCGGCTTGTCTCTTTCTTTGCTTATTTTCTTTCTCTTCATCGGCGATTTCCCTCCATCGCCGCCCAACATTCGCTTTTCCTGTCTATCGCTTTATTTTTCTCTTCTCCTTTTTTTCTTCTTTATTTCTTCAACAACACTCGCTTGTATCGTCACCTGTGCAACTCGTGCCTCTCGAAAGTGAGCCACCGCCAGCCTCCTCCGTTTCGCCAAACCACCACGTTCCACCCCCGGTCGGCCTTCTCCCTTCGTTTCAGACGCCCTGCTTTGGGATTAGACGCCCTTTTTACGCCTTTCTTTTCTTTTCCATTTTCCTCGTTCGTTTCCACAGCCTCTTTCCGCTGTCCCACTGTCTCGACTTCGACCGCTGTCCTTCGATCTCCGTTTCGTCGTCCATCCGTTGTCCATCGTTCTTGTCCCTTTTCTCCATCTGTCCTCGTCTTGACTCAGTTCCCTCGCTTCTTGTCGACGATCCCTCGTCCCTCGTTTTCGCCCATTCCTGTCCTCTCTCGACGTTCTCCATTCTTCATTTCAGACAACAAAAAAAATCCCGACAATCCTCAACGCTCGCTTCGAAGATACCGTTCATACCGCTTGCCGTTCCGTCGCGTTGTTTTACGTGTCGCCGATTGCCTCGATTGCCTCGACATACTCTGCTTTTCTAAAACAACCCCCATTTTTTTGTTTTTGGATCGACAAACTTTATTTCTTTTCCGCGCTCTTGGTCGCCTTGGTCGCCCTTTTTCTTGTGTCCCCTTATTTGGCCCATTTCAACCCTTAATCGCCCCTTCTCGCCCTGGGACCGCCCTGGCCCGCTCTATTTTTGTTGTGTCTGGCCGTCGTCCGACCCGGGTCGTCCAAGCATCTTGAGACACTTGCAAAGCACATCAGGGGGTCGCGTTCAGAACACAGACGCAACGAAACCCAGGAAACCCAGGAAACAGAGACCGTGTATGTCGTACGGTGTGTCCGTCTCTTCCTCATCACCTTAATCGACCACCCACTCTGTGTTGCCCAGACACTGTGTGCAACCAGCCCTACTATCCTCCTACAACCTTCCGACCCCTTTCCGCCAGCCATCACGGCCGCTGCTTTCCCCCATCCTATCGTCAACATATCTCACATCCGGACCGCTGGTCGGCACAATGCAATCAAGATGATGGTCTACGAGCACGCTATCGTCGACTCCGTCGTCCCCAGCCCCGGGTCTCCGCCCGGCATGACTGCCTCCAAATCCTCCAAATCCTCCTCCTTCAACTCTATCAGCTCCGACGACAACAGCGTCCTGTCCGACGTCAACCACTTTGAAGACATTGGCCTCGACGACGACGCTGCCTCCATCGCCGCACACCACGACCGCGGCACCGACTTCAAGACCCGCCCGAACCGCTTCTCGCCCTCCTTCTCCGCGGACCTGCGCGCCGCCTCGCTCCATTCCGCCTCTACTCACAGCCTCACAAGTAAACCACGTGTCTCCTCCTCTACTCGCGAGCTCGCGCGCACCCGGCCACATGCACCCCACAACCGCGACATCACACCAACCGTCCGGCCATCTTTCCCCAGCCTGCAGAGCCAGGTCCGCGGCGCCAATGTCCGTAGCACGAGCACGAGCGCGTTGATGCCTGATGCCTTGGTCCCCAAGTCCAGAAGAGGCCTCGGCCGGTCGGCTACCTCCCTCTCTTTCCGTCACCGCAGCCCCAGTCCCAACTTCGTTAATGTCCCCCATGGCCTGAAAGACCCGGCCGCCATCGTCAAGCCGCGCCGCAGCAGCTGGCAGTCCACACTCGAGCGGAAGACGGCTATCCAGCTGGAGATGGAGTGCGACGAAGACGAGGGCGACGACATCCCCGAGGGCCTCGTCCTAGACAACGTCCCCATCTCGCCCCGGCCGCCTTCCGAACGGTCCCATTCCATCAATCCGAGCCCCGCAAGCTCCAAACCCGGATCGCCCGACCGCGCGGCCAAGGAGCACAAGCACCGCAGTGTTGGAAACGGCACGCCGGCCATTGCAGCCGCCCAGGGCTCCCTCCGCTCCCCGCCGTGGAAGAACGAGCATAGCAAGTCGTACAGCGAAGTGGCATCACCGATTAAACTGCGCGCCAAGAGCTGGACCACAGCCCTCTCGGAGCTGAGCTTCGAGGCCAAGACCCTGACGGAAAAGCTGGAGGAGCACGCCGATGAGCTCGAGCTCAAGTCACAACAGCGGTCCAGCACTGGATCGATGCCCGCCGTGCGACGCTCCTCGACGGGGCCGTCCCTCGACTCCAAGCCGCGCCACAAATCCGCCCTGCCTGAGCTGCCCCCTTTGCGCCGCAGCAACATCATGATCGACCCTCTGCCGGTTTCCAAGGAGAAGGAAGCTGTTCTATCGCGGACGCGGCCCTCTTGGCTGCCGCCCAAGGACCCCGCCGAGGAGAAGCGCCACCTAAAGGAGTACCAGAGGATGATGGCCTACAGCCTCGAAGCCGAAAAGCGTCGCGAGGCCAACAAGCAGGCCAAGTCCGACTGCCGCGATACCGCCGTCAGCAGCCTCATGCAGATCTGGGAGCACGACATCATCCCGCGCTGGACCGTGGCCATCCGCGAGCGCCGCACCCGCGACCTATGGTGGCGCGGCGTGGCCCCTCGGAGCCGCGGCGCTGTGTGGTCACGCGCCATTGGCAACGAGCTCGGCCTGACCGAAGCTTCGTTCCACGCCGCGCTGAGCCGCGCGTACGAGGTGGAAGTGCGTGCCAAGGCGGAGAACTCGATCGAAGGCGACGAGCACTACCTCGCCTGCTTCGAGGCGATCCGTAAGGACGTCCAGGACCACACGTGGAAGGACCTCAAGATTTTCCAGGCCGGCGCCCCGCTGCACCAGGGTCTGATGGACGTCCTGATGGCCTACGCCATGTACCGCAGCGACATTGGCTACGTCACCGGCTGTAATACCATTGCCGCACTGCTTCTGCTAAACCTGCCTGGCCCCGCGTCGGCCTTTGTTGCTCTCGCCAACCTCCTGAACCGCCCGCTGCCGCTGAGCTTCTATGCTGCCGACCCCGGCGCCAAGGCGTCTGCCTACAATCTCATGCTGCAGACCCTGTCGAAAAAGTCGCCCGTCCTCTACGACCACATTACGAACATGCCCGACCACGACCCCGATTTCTACCTCAACAGCGTGTTCACGTCGCTCTTCACGAGCCACCTGGCCCTCGACCAGGCGGCACGCCTCTTTGACGTCTACGTCTTTGAAGGCGACACCATCCTGGTGCGTGCCGGCGTGGCCCTGCTTCTTCAGCGGGAGGCTGCGCTGCTCGGCACGCAGGATATGATGGCCGTCGTCGAGGCCATCACCCCCGGCGGCGATGGCGCAGAAGACAAGCAGGTTGTCGTCGCACGGAGCGGCGAAGAGGACCGCTGGATGCTGGCCGTCCGTGAGGCCGGAAAAGTCTCGCCTAAGTAGAGGCCATCCAACAACCAGCGTACGCTCAACCTACGCAACGAACCGACGACCACGATCCGACCTCTCTTTGCACAAAACAACAGACATACACGTACAAAACACATTGCACGGACGCTGCACATACGCATACACATATATAAACTTTTCACTCGCTACGCCTTTATGACCAAACACAACAATTTTTTTCCAGACAACCACAACAGCATAATTCAAACTTTGGTTAGAGAGAGGGACATTCTCTCGCCCGTGTTTACAATATCGCTTATTGATTATTACCTCTCCCACCACTTTACATATTCCTCTTCACGTCACTCCTTCACAACTCGTTTCCAACAATCACATCTACATGTGTATACTTAATTTTCTTCTTTTTATATTTTTTGCATCGGTATGCCAGTCGTGCTGCATCAAATGGCTCCTTTTTTCTCAGGGTGTTAATATTTCTTTCAGTGGAAGCTTTTTTTTTGTTTACTTGTTCCTTTTTCTCGCATTTCATAAAGTAGACTTTGGAGAACGCATCTTATCAAACGGATCCCCAGGATGTCAGGGGACGGGACAAGAAATAAATGCAAATTTCATACGGGACTTTTCTGTTTTTTGTTGTCGACTTTTGTTTTAGTCTAGGCAGAAAGCCCCTTTTCCATATCTTTTGATACGGCGTTCCTTTTTCTGGTGTTAACTGGACAAAGTTTTCAAACCCCATTTTTGGAAATCAAAACAAACACACATTTTTCTTTTTTGAGCCCCCTTGGATACTATTGAATCATGTGAACCCTCTACTCTTCAATTTTGTGACTGACGTTGCTTACCTATTAGAATAGAACACCAAAGATACCAGCATCGCTGTCTCGACATTCGGCGGATAAATGCCGAGTTTGTCGGTCGACAATCGGGCGTCGGAGCGTCATCAGTTTCTCTATCCTTATACCTCCGCAATATCACAGCTGCTACTTTACCCAAATCGAAAAGAAGAGCCATTCCCTATCATCTTTTGCCTGCCAACACCTCCGGCGCGAATTACCCGTCGTCATTCTCATTGGTGTCGCTTTATCTCACATTCACACCAGCTTGGGCTTGTATCGCCCCTGCGAGACTGCCGACACCCTCTCTTTCTATCAACTTGCCAACTCGATAGTACGTAGCACACATTTTGCGTCCCCCACATTGCTCCTATGAGGCTTCGGGGCATATCCTCGCTTCCCTCTTGTTACGCCCTTGGCGAGCAGGATTGCCGATGCCCGACGCGCAGATGTCGAGCGCGGGCTGGACAGGCAAACCTGGGGAAGAAGCCCTTTCCCTCCACCATATCATTCCCCCACATCCGCGAACTAATAAAGAGTGAAGCGGCCGTCAAGTGACGGCGGGAATACAAGCATCTACGGTCGTCAACAAAGCGGCCCGCCCATACGGATCTGTTTCTAAGTCGGTTTACTTGTTTGCTACCCCTGAGCCGCCCACGATGAAGTTGTCTTCGATGTACACGGCGGTGCTGGCCACCACGGCCCCCCTCTTTCTCTCCGGCGCCCATGCCATCCTCCGCTTCTCCTGTTCCCAGCTCGTCGTCGAGCGCCTCGACCCTCTGGTCAACCCGGGTGCCCTGCAGTCGCCCCATGCCCACCAGATCGTCGGTGGAAACGCGTTTAATGTCACCATGGCCGCCGGCGCCGACGTCTCGAGCGCCGCCACCTGCACGACGTGCACGTTTGCCGAAGACTTTTCCAACTACTGGACGGCCATCCTCTACTTTCGGGCGCGCAACGGCACCTTTAAGCGCGTGCGCCAGATGGGCAATGTGGGCTTTGAGCAGGCGACCGCCGGCATGACCGTGTATTACACGGCGGCCATCAGCGGGAAAGCGTCCGTGACGGCGTTTAAGAAGGGCTTCCGTATGCTGGTCGGCGACCCGAGCTTCCGTACGGAAGCGCAGGCCAAGAAATTTCGCCAGCTCACCTTCACCTGTCTGCAGACGGCCATGACCCGCTCCGGTGAGACGCTCGCGTTCCCCACCAAGCCCTGCCCCGCGGGGCTGATGGTCAACACCCGGTTCCCGACCTGCTGGGACGGCGTGAACCTCGACAGCGCCGACCACCAGAGCCACGTGGCCTACCCGTCGAGCGGCACCTTTGAGAGCAACGGGCCGTGCCCCGCGACGCACCCGGTCAAGATCCCGCAAGTGTTTTACGAGGCCGTGTTCGACACGCGGCCATTCAACGACAAGAGCTTGTGGCCCACCGAGGCCGGCGCACAGCCGTTTATGTGGAGCTTCGGCGACAAGACCGGCTACGGCAACCACGGCGACTACGTGTTCGGTTGGAAGGGCGATGCGCTGCAGCGGGCCATGGACGCCAACTGCAACGTCAACTGCCCGACGCTCAAGACGCAGACGATTGCGACGGGCAACCAGTGCACCAAGGCCATGACAGTGCGGGAAGATGTGGATGGATGTGAGTGTTCCTTCATGCATGGCGTTTTTTTGTTTTAGTTTTGACGCCCCATTCTGACAAAACAGGGCTCGAACAACTCCCAGGCGGCATGGAGGTCAACTGATTTGGACGACGGCTGAAAAGACGGTGAGAGCGATTGTCTCTGTTCAGCCCTGTTTTTGCCTGGACACAGGTCGTGATCTGCAGCGTCGACAAGATGTACTTGTATTTTTTGGATATCTGTTGCTTCCTGTTTCCCTGCTGAATGTGATTCCTTTTCCCTTCTCACCAAGCTCCCGTTTTGCTTCTGAGACATGCATCCAGCCGTCCCAGCGGACGGTCATCGAATGTGTCTGGCTTTCAGCTTTCTGTTTTGCTTCGGATTTCCCAAACGAGCATCGTTCCGTTTCTGAAAGATCCTCTCACCAATCAGATGGCTATTTTTCGTGCACCGGTTTCTGTCACTCCCTATTTCTCCTCTGTGTTTTTATCTTCATGTGCGTGTTCTTGTGGTGTGGTCATGTGTGTTGACGTGTCGTGCTGTCTTCTTAGTCACACATTCTCTTACGATTTTATTCATCTTCTTCTGCTTTTCTACTTGTTGCTTGGCATTTCATCCATCTTACAGAGAGCGAAATGCCGCTTACACGAAGCCAGCACAGTCACCACACGGTTGTGTCTATGAGTGAGCGATGACAGTATGCAAGTCCCATTACGTGTGCTAGTTCGATCGAACTAGGTGAGGATATGCGCGCCCTCTTCCCTTCCGCTTCACACCCTCTTTTCTTTATCGTCCCATGTCTTGCTATTCCATCATCCCCCTTTGCGTTATCGTTTCGTTGGTCCTGGCCCCGTTTCAATTTGACATTTGCTCACGTTGTCCCTCTCTCACATGCAAATATTGGAAACGGGTTCAACGACTTTGACTATTGTTTCCAAAACAGGCGTTCAACGAAGGGCTGTGACTTGGCTTTGACTTGCGCCCGAGACATTCCCTTCCTCCTTGACGGATCCTCAGATCCTCAGATCCTCAGACCCTCTCAGACCCTCCCTGAGGGAGAACAGGGACGTCACAGGGAGAGAAAGACACAAAGATGCAAAACAGACCATGAGAAACAGGGTGGCCAAGCACACCAGTGGTGGCCAAATAGGAGGCTCGGTTGGGGGTCCCATGATTCACAAGCCTCTTTCGCGTCGCACTCTCACCAAAATACAAAACATCGACGAACCTGCAACGTACCTTGTCGTTTTGTCCCAACGGGAGATTGTCGCAGGGAAGGTAAAGTGGATGACAACAAAAATACAACAAAGATGCACTGGCGAGTCATCGTCAACACTTTTTTTCGCGTCTCCGTCGCTCGGTTTTTGCTTGCCATCTGTCCAGTCTCTGCCTTATTTTATGGATCCTGTGATTTGGCAGAGCTCTCTTTTCTTGTCCTTTTTTCCTCTTCGTTTTGTTCTTACTGTGGGCTTTCCCGGTTCTCGATGCAGATCCTCAACAAAGTTTGTGTTTTGCCTTTATTTTTTATTTATTATTATTATTTTTCTTTGCTTTTCACCCCATTCAACCCCCATCCTCTGCCCATTGTCACATGTTAGAATGCAGTCGGCGTTTTGGTGGCAGACACAGCGATTCCGTGCTTTACTCCGGTTGTTCGCTCCTTGCTCCGTCCCGCTAACACCATGGGCTATCGCCGCCATGGCTATCTATGGTGGTGGCCGTCATACCGCGACCCGACCAACGAGCCCATGAAAAAAATTGACCATAAAAAAAAACCTAGCCTCCTGGTCTCCTGTCATGCCCCCCCCCTGCCAGCCACCACGAACTACGAACCACCACCGCCACCAGGCCGTCTTCCCGATTCCCGAGCTTGACAAACATCCCCCCCTCCACCTTTAGCCTCCTCTTTGACCAAAGACCACTTCCCGCCAAGCAGCGTGGGAAGTGATGTTCCGAAGCGAATATTGAGTACACCAAGTTTTCTCGAATTGGCATGGACGCTGGGCATGGGGGGTTTTTGTTTCCTTGGTCGATCGAACCTGTCCAAGCTATCAAGCGAGTCGTTACGAGGGGAACGACTTTCCCCTCAACTGCATTAGCCATCTTTTCCCGCATCTTTTACTTTTACAGTACGACATACGTGATACTTGTATTCACACTGTCTCCTTTAAAGTACACATGTATTCTGTGGCCTGCCTGGTCTGTGTTCTGTGCCTGGGTGTCGTACTTACTTTCCAGATCTTTGTGAATCATTTTCATATGCTGGCTTACTTACGTTTGAAGGTGTGAAAGGCCCCTGGTCCGATCGGGGTCTCCTTTTGGGTGGTCTCTTCTGTTGGACGGCATTTTCACACGTGGAGACGGGGCCTAGAAAAAAGGACGGGGGGGCAAAAGGCAAAAGAAGAACACGAAGAAGACACCAAATGGCAAAGAACGACAGTCGCCGGTATCGAAACTGTACTTGTAGACTAAGAGGAGAACGGAGTATGTTGTATTGAGCGTGGTACCGTCCCAGCAAAATCACACGCTTTGGGTACCTGCCGCGAACTTGGGATGTTTGGCCCGTGCTTTTTTCTTGGGATTCTCTCTTTTTCCTTCTTTTTTATTTTTATTTTTATTTTTTATTATTTTTTAATTTTTTTTACTCGGCTTTTTTTAAGCTCGTGCCGTTTTAGCTTTTGCTTTGCAGCGCGCTCTCCCTCAACAAAAATCGGCGGCTACCCCAACGGAAAAAAGCGGGCCAGTTTTGGCTTGAAAGGAGGGGCGTGTTTGTGTGGAGGGACCCCTGGGCCGGTGGTGGGTGGCCTGGGACCTTTTGTGTTGGCAGTATCCCATTCAGCGTCCCCAATCTTTACATGTGACGGCCGTCCGTCTCTCTCCTTCTCGGCAACCATCTGGCCTTCTCGACAGGGGAAAATGCTACCCACGCTCCACGCTGCCACGCTCGCCTGCAGGCCTGGCAGTACCCACTGTACTTGTATTGTTGCACTTCTCCCTCCGCAAGCCGACTTGCAAAGGAACCGCAAACCATCGAACTCGCTCGTCCCCAACTGACGCTTTGGTGGTGCCACCTCCAAAGACCGGCGGCCGAGCATGATTCGCATCTCGACGGTGACTGAGCCTATCTGTGCATTACTATCGTCTGACTACGGAGCACAGTGTCGAGAGTGTCCAGCAGTGAATGGTGGTGGTCCAAGGCGGTGAAGGGCAGCAAGAGGGACAATTCGTTCAAGATGTGCAGGGAAGGAACGAACGACCAAACGACGCTAGCGATCTTTAATTCTTTTAATTCTTTTTATTCTTTTAAGTTTCTTTTTATTTTGTCCCTCCTTTCTCCCACCAAAAACGTTCGCCCTCCTCGCCCTCCCATGTCCCTCGGGAAAGCGGTCTGGCTGCGCGTTCTGAGTGGCCAATTCGTCCTTTGCCGCTGCCACCGGAAAACCGAGTGCTTGGCACGGAGACGACTCGCCATGGTGCGCAAACCGCTCCAGGGGCAACGGGAAAGTGCGTGCAGGCGACACAGGGCATTTGGAGGGCAAAATAGAGGGAAATAGAGGGAAATAGACGGGTCTGAACGTCTGCAAGAACGGGCTTGCCGTGGCCTGGGCCTTTTGTGCATTGCTGGCAGCACACTGTTCCTCGCTTTCGTTCTTTCGTTCTTTTCCTTCTTCGTTCCTTTCCTTCTTCGTTCCTTCCCCTTCTTTCAATTTTTTTCTGCCATGATCTGCCAGTTCCGTTGGTCCACCGTCAGACCCCCAAAGTATCTTAGCATATTCAGGCACGGCTTGTTGGATGGCTGTTCGTTGCTTCCCTTTGTAGTTTTCCCGTCCCTCTTGTATTGTTCCTCCTCACAACCTAGTAAAATGAGAAACGGAAAGAGCAAACAGCAGTAACAAGAGGGCAAGCAACAGTCACTCGTACGCAAAATGGGGCGGCATTCTGTGAACCCTCTTCTTTCCTTCTCTCTCCAGCCTCCCACAGCCGCTTCCGTACAGTGTAAACCACAAACCCAACCGCTGTCAATACAATAACACTTGGCCTGGACGTCCCTTCCCCTACCCTTTTTTTTTGCTCCACACTGCTCTTTTTTGGTGGCCTCTGCCACATGAGAAACAACACGCCCCCTGGTCTTCCCCATTATCGGCTTCTCCTAGTCTCTTCCTGGTCTTTTTGTCGTTTTCTTTTTTTCTTTTTTATGCCTTCTGTTCAACGCCTCCGCCGCCACCACCTCCTTATCCCCCTACTCTCCCTTCTTATCCCACTGCTTTCCTTCGTCCTTGCTCTTATTTGCTTCTTTCCCACACCCACCCTGTGAGTCTGAACTCTCTTTTTCTTCTCTTCCCTCCCCTCTTGCTTTTCTTCCCTTTCTTCTCTTCCTCTCTCTCTCTCTCTGTCTTTCTCTCTCTCTCTCCTCCCTCTTTTTCCTTTTCCGCCTTACCCTTTTCTCTTTTACTTCTCACCTCTAACTCCTGCTCTTTCACTCTAGCGTGGAAAAGGTCAGCCAAGAAGGACAGCCCAAAGAACGACATCTGGTCTTGTTCTCTATTTTCCTTCACTTTTTCTTTTTGTCCTCCCCCTTCCCACATCTCACCATCATGGCGACCGCCACCTCCTCTGCGGCTGCCGCGGCCAAGCACCCCGCTCTCCGCCGCACCATGACCGCCGCCACCGTTGACTCCGACGTCTCGTCCCCGTCGACGGCCGCCCAGTCCCCCGTCGACTCGCCCCGCGCCTCGGCCTCCTCGACCTCCCTCTCTTCCCTCTCGTCCATGGACGACATCAGCGCCGCCACCAAGGAGATCGACAGCACCGCCGAGTACGGCAAGCTTGTCGACACCTACGGCAACGAGTTCAAGGTGCCCGACTTCACCATCAAGGACATCCGCGACGCCATCCCCAAGCACTGCTTCGAGCGGTCCGGCGCCCGCGGCCTCGCCTACGTCTTCCGCGACATCGTCTACCTCGGCGTCACCTTCTACGCCTTCCACAACTACAACACCCCCGCGTACGTGCCCAACGTCGTGGCCCGCGGCGCCCTGTGGCTCGTGTACAGCATCATGCAGGGCCTCTTCGCCACCGGCCTCTGGGTCCTGGCCCACGAGTGCGGCCACGGCGCCTTCTCTCCCTCCAAGACCTACAACAGCATTGTCGGCTGGGTCCTGCACTCGGCCCTGCTCGTGCCCTACTTCAGCTGGCAGATGTCGCACAGCAAGCACCACAAGGCCACCGGCAACATGGAGCGCGACATGGTGTTCCTGCCCCGCACCCGCGAGGAGCACGCCACGCGCCTGGGCAAGTTCGTGCACGAGCTGTCGGAGCTGACCGAGGAGACCCCCGTGTACACCTTCATTGCTCTGTTCCTGCAGCAGCTCGTCGGCTGGCCCAACTACCTGATGACCAACGTCACCGGCCACAACTACCACGAGGGCCAGCGCGAGGGTCGTGGCAAGGGCAAGAAGAACGGCTGGGGCACCGGCGTCAACCACTTCAACCCGAGCAGCCCCATCTACGACAACAAGGATGCCGTGCTGGTCGTGCTGAGCGACATCGGTCTGGGCCTTGCCATCACCGCGCTCGTCCTGCTCGGCAACAAGTTCGGCTGGGCCAACCTGGCCGTCTGGTACGGCCTGCCCTACCTGTGGGTCAACCACTGGCTCGTCGCCATCACCTACCTGCAGCACACCGACCCCTCGCTGCCGCACTACACCCCCGCCGAGTGGAACTTTGTGCGCGGCGCCGCCGCCACCATCGACCGCGAGTTTGGCTTTGTCGGCCGCCACCTGCTGCACGGCATCATCGAGACGCACGTCCTGCACCACTATGTCAGCACCATTCCCTTTTACCACGCCGACGAGGCCTCGGACGCCATCCGCCCGGTCATGGGCCAGCACTACCGCGCCGACGTCGAGGGCGGCTCGCTGGGCTTCCTCACGGCCATGTACAAGAGCGCGCGCATGTGCCAGTGGGTCGAGCCGAGCGCCGACGCCACCGAGAAGGGCAAGAACATTTTGTTCTTCCGCAACCACAACGGCATTGGCACCAAGCCCACGAAGCTGGCGCCTCCTTCGTAAGCAAGCAGCGATCGCTACTTGCTTTGCGAAGAGGCCAAGGTTGCGCGGATGGGGAGGTGAGAAACAACTTGTTTCACTTCTCCCATTCCGCGTCCACGCCCAATGTGCTCTCCACAACTTGTTGTCTTTGCCTTTTTATTGCCTTGCCTGTTTTTGAAGGACTTGTCTCCTTTCTTTCCTTTTTTTTTTTCTCGACGAACCGTATGATCCATATTATATAAAGAGGACATCTGCTTTTTTGTCGTCTGTCCACGGCCTAGGGGAGTTTTTCTTTTCTGCTTCGTTTTTTGTGATAAAAATATAAACCGTGGCAGGCAGGTCGAGAGGGGTTTCGGCGGAGAAGATGAGGACGGGTTCGGAAGACGGGTTCGGAGGACGGAGGACGGAGGTCGAAGACGAAGACGAAACGCGTGGAAAAGAAGCCTAGACGAAGTAGGCGTTTCTGTTTCGTGTGTTTTGTTTAGTTTCTCTCTCTCTCTTTCTTCCTTCTCTTTCGCTCCCCGGCTCTGGCCTCTTTTTCTTCTCTCGCGAGACTTCTTCTCGCAATTTTGCAAATCTTCAAAAGCTATTCCCAAATAAGATATCGTCCGCGGCATGCCAATCGTGATTGTAGGTTCGTGGTTGAGGGGAGTGGAAGGCGTCGAGCAACGAGGCGTGTCGAATGGCACGCACAGTCGAGATGAGAGACGGAGAGATGAAGGAGGGAAGATTGCAAAAGGGAACGCTGGGATGAAAAGAGGGGGAAAGATAAATCGAAAAAAGGATGGCAAAAGATGGGCTGCTGACCATTCGCTTTTCCGTCTTTTGCTGGTTAGCCTTCCCGTTTGGGACGCCTGCCGGGTTTCCTCTTGTCTGAGTTGAGGTACGGTGTTCCGGGCTGTCCGGGGCGGATTTGGTGGTTTTGGTGGTGGTGGTGTACGTGTAGTGGATGCACGGCAAACCTCTCAAAAAAGATAAAAAGGCGGGGAAATCGTGGCCCAGTGGGCAGTGCTCAGCCAAACAGACCGCTGCAATAGCCAAGCAGAGTTGGGAGGGATCGTCTTATGATTTACGTCGTCGAGTAATTACAAGCCAAAAGAAACAAGAATAGAAAGAAACGTGCCTGCCGACAGGAAAACTGGATTTTTTTTCATAGTATTGCTCCTTTCTTATTGATTTTTTATTATTCTTTTCCCCTCTCACACCACACTTCACATCTCGCAGGACGCAGGCTCAGGAGAATAGTGCTGTGCTCTTGTCAGACGGCCGTGCCATCCATCCGAAAGCTGTCTTGCCCTTCACCCAATTCATAGTTTGAAGCAGTATGGTTTTACTTTCTTTCCATTGCATAAGTATGATAAAATAGTAGAAAGCATTGCATGCATCTTCCTTGTCCTTGAAACCTCATTACCTCATTAGTGAACATCGTGTGTTCTCATCCGTCCTTCATTACATCCACCGTCTTCCGTCGCTCGCATCTATTCATCTTGATATCAGCAGAAACTCGCAGAAACTCGCAGAAAGTCACACAGCATCAAACGGCATCAAATAACTTCAGATAGCTTCAAATAGCAAAAGATCATGGCACGCCAACGTCCAACGTCACCTCCTATCATGAACAGAAATAACCACCCATCCCGCAACCTCTCTCCCATTTCATTCTCCGCCTAAACGGCCGGCGGGATCACAGTGCACCGGTAGATGTGGATGAACTGGCCCTTTCTCTTCATGCCGGTCTGGCTGCTGTAGTTGGTAGCGGCCGGTTGTAGAGGACAATCCCCAATGGCTCCCGCCGTTGTCTCCGTCTTCGTCACCGCCACCTCACGGCGGACGGGCGTAGAAAGCGGCTTGACGGCATGTGGCTCCTCTGTCCGCGTCTCTTGTGGCGGCGTGCCAGCCTTGTCTCCGACAGGCACGTCCGCAGCCTCGCTTTCCAACTTGATCTTTATCGACTTCCTTGAGTCCTTGACTGCTTGCAGCCGCGCCAAAAAGGAGGTTGTGCCTTCGTTGTCGGCATGGTCGACGTCGCTGTCGTACCCCAGACCCCATCCGCCGTTGCCGTATGGGCTTGCAGCCGCTGGACTTTCCGCCGGACACGTAGCGTCCGCCTTGGCCATCGTTTCCTTCTTGCTCTTCTTCACGGGTGTACCCTGGTACGTCTTGGTCGGGTAGGGCAGGCGGCAGCCCGAGCCGGGAGAGTATTCGTTCGCCCGCGCCGGCAGATAGAGCGGCGTCTTGGGCGTGAACATCATCAACTCGCGCTCCTTTTGTAATTTGAGCTCCTGTTGTTGCTTGAGGAGCGGGGCCCGCTGCTCCTTCTCTTTTTGCTCCTTGAGGTGGGCTTCGCGCTCCAGCCGGTTGGCGTTGCGCGCTGCCTGCCGCAGCCGCTTGTCCAGCTCGGACTCGGTGTCGTTGGCAGGGGCTGCGGTGTCGTCGGCGGCAGTGATTTCTTCTTGGACATCAGGGAGGATGTTGTCGGTACAGTCGTCGACGGTCTCGGTGATGTTCTCGGCAACGTTCGTGGTAACGGTATCAGCGTCGGCAGCACCATCCTAGGGCGCAAGTATTTCCGTCTCTGTCTCCAACCACGGCATAGCCTTCGTCTTCTCCTTCTTCTTTTTCGTCTTTGTCTCCTTCTTCATTTGCTTTTTGGTTCCTCTAGCCGCGTCGACCAATTTGGCCGCTTCTGATGCAGCAAGGGCGTTGGCACGAGCGATACTACGCGTTGCTGCGTTCTTCCGTGTCTCTTCCGATATGCGCATGACCGGCAACCTATGGCATCGATGTTTGTTGTTGCGACCTTTGACCTTCATTTTCGAAGGCCTATCCGGGACAGTGCCATTGCTGAATGGCATCATGCCTGCTTGGCCGGCATTGGAGGTCGCGTTGGACTCTGGATATTGCTGCCTTGTTTCTGCGGCTGTTGTTGCCAGATGGGAATTTGACGGCCACGGTTTGGGGTATCGTTTCCTGCTCCTTGCACCCATTTTGTTTCCGGTGAAGGTAACGCTCTTGGAGAGCCTGTCAATGGATTTTATGAGTTGGGTAGAGGATCGTCTGGTCAAAATATGTCAGTCTTTTTTGTTCGCTTGAGAAAAGTCGAGACGGAGAAAACGTTTGCTTGCCTTTGCCAGCTCTCGTTGCGCCTGACGGCCATATGCACGCGTGTATTCACTCCGCAGCAAGTCGCCCCATTAAAAGTCATAATATTGTCATGCGTGCAAGACGACGTGCAAAGTTGATAGAAGAGTGGACAGTATAACAACCCTTGCTAAGTGTACGAAAGTTTGTCGCGAGAAGCGGTGTGAACGCGATCAGACGAAGCGTATTAGCAGAAATGCCACTTCGGGAAGGAGCATCGCCAGGTCACTGCGATTGCACGACAAGGAAAGACGAGACGTCACGGCCACGTGATCACCAATAGACCAAACGACGTGACTACAAGTACAAACTCTTGGATTGAAGAACCGAAATTGATGGTATAAATTAGTAAAATAAAGGAAGAGTAAAACGTGATAAAGATCCGAGAGGGAATATCATATTCTTCGCCCTGAACGCCGCATGCTCTCTGCCATCCACATGTTTCCCCATCAAGAAGGCATATCGTACAAATTAAACGAACATGAAAGAACGGAGAAAGGTACAAAAGAAACAGGAAAGCAAAGCTTTGCGTCAGCCAGGCTTTCGTGCTTTACACGTCCATCCCAATGCCGCCCTGGCAAGACAGCGTCCCGTTGATGTTGGAAATGCCGGAGTCTGATAGACATTAGTTTCTCTGTCTTTTCCAGATACCTCTCACCTTCACTTGACTTACCAAGATCAATCGTCGAGTTGCTCTGTACCCCACTCAGCGTCGCGCACGAGCAACCCAGGCGCGTCCGCCCCACGACGTGGCAGCTTGAGCAGTACTCTGAGAACTTGCCGTAGATGGACCACACCAGCGCTGCAGAGGTGTAGTCGATGCCAAGGCACAGGTTTAGATCGAGTGTGCTATTGTGAAAAAGCGGTGTGTCCGTGCTGTTGATGCCGGTGCTGGCCCCGGTGGTCGTCACGCACGACGCTGTCAGCTGGCTGAGGAAGCCGGTGCGGCTTGTGTGCAGCACAGCGTTCTCGCAGGTCGTGGTGAAGTTAAAGTAGCCCGCAGAAGCGGTGGAGACGAGCACAAAGAGGCATTGAAGGACTCGGTGATCCATGTTGAACACGGCCATGATGATGGTGGTTCAAGATGGGAGAGTTTATTGCCTGGGCGGGCGTGATCGAGCGGTGAGAACGACAGACAGCACGATGTAAATAGTGAGATCAGACGAAAGTTTAGTGGCAGCAGAATAGATCTTCGGGTCGCGGGATGGGAAAGAGGCTCGGCTGTAGAGAAGAGCAGAGCCAGGGTCTTATTCAATTTGGGATATCGTCAACAAAGTAATGAAGAGAAGGCCAAGAGACACCGTTTAGCCTGAACGCGCTCTTTCCTAAACCATCTTTCACAAGAGCAGTACCATCGGGTACTGTCTGTCTTGGCGTGTGAATTGCTCTTTCCCAAATAGCCAGATTAAGGTACAGAATAAAAGGAAAAGTGCCCGCGAACGGGAGATGTTCATGGACGGGAAGGAGTGACCGTGTGCACTCGGTGGCACGTCGTGAGGAGAGGCCAGCAGACAGAGGCATCGCATACCACGCTTTAAAGTGTCACAACAACGGGGAAGACACGGCTCTGTCGGCTACCATGTCTCGACGAGATGAGACCGTCACTCAAGGGTTGTTTCATTTCTTCTGTTGAAAAGAGAAGAACGAATATCATTTGACTTTTTTTTTTAAAAAAAAAAATACATGTACTAGAAATAATGGAAAGGCTTTAAAATTATTTCTATCATCTTTGACGAGAAAAACAATTAATAACATAATACCGCAATAAAGAACAAAAGGAGGCAAGCTCTTTTGTATTAAGAGTAAACAAATTTCATATTTTTTTGGTGATAAATCAACTAAAACACTGCCTTCATAGGAGTAAAACAAGAAAAAGCCGAGAGAGCCGCATTATCCCTCGCCCTCTTCTAATGCCCTTTACATTTTACTGTCAAACAAGATAAATGAAGAACAAAAAAAAACAGATCCCAGACTGGCCACTCCGGCCTCCTTTTTGCAAGACTAAGACTTTTGGCGTGCACAGGCCCCGGCCTCTTACTGCACAATCTCCTCCGACTCCTCCAACACCTCTTCGACAATCTCCTCGACCACCTTCTCCTGGTCCGGCACCGCACCCAGGGCCTCCGTCTTGGCCTTGAGCAGCTCGTCGACGACGTTCTCGGGGATGTTCTGAATCTCGCGCTCCTCGGCCAGCTCCTCCTCCATGGACTCGCGGAAGCTGTACCACTCGGCCAGCAGCTCGCGGCGGCGGTCGATGACCTCCTGGTCGGCGCCGGCTATCCGCTCGGCGTCCTCCTGGTCGAACACGCGCGAGTACTCGCGTAGGTTCTTGCGGATCGTCTTCTGCTCGTCCTTGGACAGCAGCGTCGCCGGGCGCGGGCGCCACTGCAGCTGCTTGAACTTATCAATTGGCTCCTCGCGCAGCAGCTCGCCCTTGAAGTTGTACATGTGGTAGCCGTTCTCCATCGAGTGCTTCCAGGCCGACGCCCACGTGGCCACGTAGCGGCCAGACGGGTCCCACTCGACGTCCGTCACGCCGTAGTGGTCCGCCGTGTTCATGAGCTGCAGGTTGGCGGTCATGTCCTTGTCGGACTCGGGCTTCTCGCCCTCAAAGTCGACATCGAAGAACTCGAGCTCGGAGCTCTGCTGGTTGTGCACCGTGGCGACCACGACAAAGCGGCCCTTGGGCGACCAGTAGATGGCGTTGCTGTTCTTCTTCTCCAGCGTGCGCAGCAGCTTGAAGTTGCCGACCGCGTTGCCCTTGATCTTCTCGGGGCAGTAGAACGCCACGGACGTCTTGGGCGGCACGGCCGTCGGGCCCACGGGCTCGGTCGTCGTGATGATGACAAACCGGTCGCCCTTGGGCTCCCACGCAAAGTTGATGACCGTGTCCTTGATGGTGTCGAGCACCTCGACGGGCACGCCCTTCTCCTTGACGCGGAAGATCTCCAGCGTGGTGGCCTGCGACTTCTTGGACTTGGAGTGGCGGTCGACCTTGACGCACAGGTACGCGCCCTCGGACTGCCAGTGCAGCTTGGCGTCGGACACGCTGAACAGGTTCAGCGTGCGCACGATCTCCTTGGACGGGATGCTCATCAGGCCGACCTTGGCGGGGTTGCTGCCGATCTCGGGCGTCCAGTAGCAGAACAGCTGCTCGTACGTCTTGACACCCTCGCGCTGCGGCCGTGCGGGCGCCCAGTCAAAGTCCATGACGCCCTCGATCTTGATCGTCGTCTTGTCTAGCAGGTTCATGCGCGGCAGCTCGTACACGGAGATGGACTGGCCCTGTGTTAACCGCGCAACGTACTTGTCGTCGGACGACCACTTGAAGGCCGGCCACGGCTGTTTCCGGGGTGCCTTGGCACCGTCGGGGCCCTCGGCCGCACCAGGGCCCACGGGGATGTCGATGTTGGCAAACGACCGCAGCGGCTTGCCCGAGGCAATGTCCCAGATGACATAGTTCTTGCCGTCGTCGTCGATGGACAGCGCGGGGTGGCCCTCCTCGGAGATGGCGATGGGGCGGTTGGACCAGGTGACAAGGTAGTTCTCCTGCGGCGAGAAGGCGACGAGGTTGACAAAGGGATGGGGGAAACGGCCGACGCGGTCCCACTTGGGGCCCGCCCACAGCTGCACGCCCTGGATGTGCACCGACGTCAGGTAGGTGCCGAGCGGCGACCACTGCACGAAACTCTCGGTCCAGTTGGGCCGGTCGACAATCACCTCCTGGCTGTCCTTCTCGTTGTTCCACACGACGCCGACGTTGTCGCCGCGGTACATGACGAACTGGTCGCGGCCGCGACCGCTGGGATCGGCCAGGAATGAGCGCAGGTGGTCGCGGGGCGCGAACTCGTCAATGTGTGGCGGCTCGTACTCGTCGTGGATGCGGCCCTCGCGGCCGTACCGCTCAATGTCGGTCAGCTTGTTGACGCGCAGCGTGTGGCGCTTGTCGAGCGCGACGTTGTCGAGTTGCCGGACGGCGGCCGCGGCCTCGCCGGCGGACGAGTACTCGACGAAAGCGAAGCTGGGAGAAAGACCGGGTTAGAACAAAATAACAGACACAAATAACAGACACAGATAGCACATGCCCCCCCCTCGGAGAGTACTCACCCAAGAGACTTTCCGTCCTCGCCCTCCATGGGCATCTCGATGCTGTCCTCACGCGCGCGGCCCACAGTGTTGAGCTTCTTCAGCAGGAACTTGACCAGCTTCGGCTTCTGCTCCTCCGTGACCACGGGCAGACCGTCGATCACCACGAACGTGTCGAATCCCTGCTCCAGCTGCACCTCGTACTTTGCGCGCAGGTCGGAGATATCGACCTCATCCTCGTCGTACTCGTCGTCGTCGAGATCCGCCTCGCGGAGGTGGTCGAAAGAGGGCGCCATGCTGGGTGGTGGCGGCAGCGTGTGATGGATCGGCTATTCGTATGTACGGTTCTTGTGATAAATTCGTGTGTAGATTGTGTGTCGAGCGTCTTCGTGGAGGGTGCCGTTCTGCCTTTCGTGATGCTTGCTGTCCCGGATTTGGTAACAATGGGAGAGGCGTCGATTCCTATTTTTTTTGCGTTTTGCACGCCGCAGCCCACCACACTGTGCAAAGTGTGCAAAAGTGGGTCTGGGTTTTCTGAGCCCCGCCAAAATGGCCAATATGGCACCAGAGACCCCCTGAGCACGACTGCCCGCCCAACTGAACAGCCCCAATTTTAGGCTGGGCTTTGGGCCCAGTGCTGGCACGCAAACAGAAAGTGCGTAGCGCACGGATAATTGAAGCGCCGGCGCCGGAGGGGCTTGCCAGCGGCCAGGGAAGGGGCGAAGGCTGCAAAGAAAAAAACGGTCTGCCCGCCAAAGGTGGGTTGGGGTGGGTGCCCGCAATAGGGGAAGGAGCGACCAGAGAACGCCAGAGCAGGCCGTAGAAGCAACAGAGATTGGCCGCCGCCACGCCTGCCTACCGTAATTACACAGCACCTGCAGCACGAGCTCCAAAGCATCGCGACCTCCATCCAAGGCAACAGAGATTTGTGCAGCACCAGAACAAGCTCGCAGCTCACGACCCGGCGCACAAACAGCTCCAAGACATACCGGCATTTGCATTTACGACCACATATCCGATTGACGACTTGAATTCCATCCCTTCCTGCTGCATCTTCACATCTGAGCTATCGCCATGGTAAGGCCTTCTACGCAGATGCTCCCCTGAAAATAATAAATGCGTTTTTGCCCACACCTGGATACTGACTTCTGCTTCTGTTTCTCCCCCCAGGCTTCCTTCAGCCCGACCCAGATCTTCGAGGAGGGAACGACCGAGGAGAAGGGCGAGAATGCCCGTCTGTCGGCGTTCGTGGGCGCCATTGCCGTGGGCGACCTGGTCAAGAGCACGCTGGGCCCCAAGGGCATGGACAAGATCCTGCAGTCGGCATCGACGGGCGACATCATCGTGACCAACGACGGCGCGACAATATTAAAGTCGATTGCACTCGACAACGCGGCGGCCAAGGTGCTGGTCAACATCTCCAAGGTGCAGGACGACGAGGTGGGCGACGGCACGACGTCCGTGGCCGTGCTGGCGGCCGAGCTGCTGCGTGAGGCCGAGAAGCTCGTCGACAAGAAGATCCACCCCCAGACCATCATCGAGGGCTACAGAATAGCCAGCCGCGCCGCGCTGGCCGCACTCGAGGCGTCGGCCGTCGACCACAGCAAGGACCCCAAGGCCTTCCGCAAGGACCTCGTGGCCATCGCGCGCACGACGCTGTCCTCCAAGGTGCTCGCCCAGGACCGCGACCACTTTGCCGAGCTCGCCACCGAGGCCATCCAGCGCCTGGGCGGTACCGTCGACCTGACGCACATCCAGATCATCAAGAAGACGGGCGGCAAGCTCAGCGAGTCGTACCTCGACGAGGGCTTCATTCTGGACAAGAAAATTGGTGTCAACCAGCCGAAGCGCCTCGAGAAGGCCAAGATCCTGGTTGCCAACACGTCCATGGACACGGACAAGGTCAAGATCTTTGGCGCGCGCGTCAAGGTCACCACCACCAGCAAGCTGGCCGAGCTCGAGAAGGCCGAGCGCGACAAGATGAAGGCCAAGGTCGACAAGATCAAGGCGCACGGCATCAACTGCTTTATTAACCGCCAGCTCATCTACAACTGGCCCGAGCAGCTGTTTGCCGACGCCGGCATCATGTCCATCGAGCACGCCGACTTTGACGGCATCGAGCGTCTGGCCCTCGTCACGGGCGGCGAGATCGCCTCCACCTTCGACCACCCCGAGCTGGTCAAGCTCGGCCAGTGCGACCTCATCGAGGAGGTCATTATCGGCGAGGACACCCTGATCAGGTTCAGCGGTGTCGGTGCCGGCCAGGCCTGCACGATTGTGCTGCGCGGCGCCACCGAGCAGCTGCTGGACGAGGCCGAGCGCAGTCTGCACGACGCGCTGGCGGTGCTGTCGCAGACGGTCAAGGAGCCGCGGACGACGCTGGGCGGCGGCTGCGCCGAGATGCTCATGGCCAAGGCCGTGGAGAGCGCGGCGACGCGCGTCGAGGGCAAGAAGCAGCTGGCTGTGGGCGCTTTCGCGATTGCGCTGCGCCAGCTGCCGACGATCCTGGCGGACAACGCCGGCCTGGACTCGGGCGACCTGGTGGCGCGCCTGCGCAAGACCATCTACGACGGCATGTCGACGTACGGCCTGGACCTGGCGACGCCGGGCGGCGGCGTGACGGACATGCGCGAACTGGGCGTGATTGAGAGCTACAAGCTGAAGAAGGCCGTGGTGTCGTCGGCGAGCGAGGCGGCCGAGCTGCTGCTGCGGGTGGACGACATCATCCGGGCGGCGCCCCGGCGGCGGGAGCGGATGTAAGATGGGTCAGGGGTTTGGTGTGAGGCAGTGGAAAACAACAACAAAAAGAATGGGCCAGGCATAAGATAATGCACTTAAAATATGGTTGTATTTGTATGTGTTTCCTAAGGAAGCTGCATCTTGATAGACTCTTTGATTTTCTGCCATCTTTTGTCTTGTCTTTTTGCTTTTACATGGTGGTACACTACAATGGAAGACAAAATTATACGGCGAAAAGGAAAAAATAGGAAAATGCCACGCAGTTCAAGACAGGCCGTCGGCGCCCATGATCGACTTGACGCATACGGGTATGTTGCAGCGTTATGCCGGCTAATACGCAAACACTGAGCGTCCAGAAGCCGTCATCCAAGCTGCTGGGCGACGTCTCCTGTTCAGCCGAAATGTAGGCATAGAGCCGCATGCATGCCACCATTTGCAACACTTTGTCAATTTTTATCCTCATCTCGACAGTCAGAATGGACATCCTCGCCATGCTCCGCCAACGACCATGCCGACAACTGACGGTCATTGCCGCCGCCGGCACTCTGTTGCTGCTCTTCTACCACATCTATGGAAAGGTATCGGTTGATGATGTTCGCCTACGGGTGGCTGTCGCCAACGGTGGCTCATCCAACGGCCACCTCTTTGACGACCTGCATCTCAACGAAAAGCAGTGTCTCGCGACGTTCCCCGGCCTCACCAAAGACATTGACGCCATGGCCGCCCTGGGTCCGTTCCCCGTCGTCCCCAAGCCAGCACACTCCGACTCTGGCCCGCTGCAGGCCCGCCTCCAGAACGGACGCCTGTACATTGTCCACCACGAGGGCAAAGATACGCTGGACCATGGGTTCTTGGACGCGCGCATGGCTGCCCTTCACCAGCTGCACCGCGCCATTCTGACCGCTCCCGCAACCGATCCACCTCTTCCCGATACTGTCCTCGCCATCAATGTTCTCGACGGCCCTGCCAATGACACGCTGTCCTATAGCCGCCCAGCGTATGCGGCCGCGACACCCGGCAACCCGCCGGTCACGCGTGCCTTTCTCATGCCGCATTTTGCTTTCTGGGGCTGGCCGGCGCTGCCGTTTGTGGGCTCCTTTGCAAGGGCGGCAGAGGCAGTGGATTCTCTCCAGCGACAGCTGCCTTTTAACAAGAAAGACCCCCGGCCGATCTGGCGCGGCACAAAGCGGTACAACAGCGCGCAGCACCCGCAGATGCGGACGGACCTACTTAAGGTGGCAGGCAGTGCGTCGTGGGCGGATGTACAGGAGCTGGCGTGGGCCGACAAAGGGAGCGACAAAGTGAGCGGCCCCGTGTCCACCAATGCGCTGCGGATCGAAGACTTTTGTCGCTACAAGTACGTCCTGCACACCGAGGGTATCACGTACAGCGGACGGCTGCAGTTCCTGCAGCTGTGCGAGAGCGTGCTGTTGACGCCGCCCATGGCCTGGCTGCAGCACACGACGCACCTGGTGCGGCCGCTGTTTTCATCGGATCTGCTTCTTGACAAGACGGGTGCTCCGACATGGACCCCTTCGGACGGTGTGCGGTCCGTATGGCCTGTCCACTACACCGCTGCCGAGGCCAACGCCGTGTTTGTGGCACCCGACTGGTCCGATCTGCAAGCAACTGTGGCCTGGCTGGAGCGGCACCCGGACGTTGCACAGGGCATTGCACGGCGGCAGCGGGCTCTGTTTGTCGATGGCGGGTATTTCAGTCCGGCGGCAGAGGCGTGCTACTGGCGAGCACTGATTCGGGGTTGGAGCCGCGTGGCTCAGATTACTGCTCCTGCCTGGACGGGCGCGCCACGGGGTGTACCTTGGGAGCTGTTTGCAATGGGATATCAAGATGGAGTGGGGGGTAGATGAAATCAAGACAAGAGGTAATCAAAAAGATGTAAATAAAAAAAAACCAAAATGCTTCTCTATATGCACCGTGGAAATGCTATGCAGCCGATGCTGCCACTGATCTTGTGTTACCTGCTCCCCAGCATGCTTTGCCTAGCGACAGCAGATCGGCCCGCCGTTTTGCCCCGCCGTCGCCCAATCCACGCAGCAGACCGCGCCGGGCAGCCTCGATCGTGCGCACCGTATCAAGGCTGACGCTCATGGCAGGATCAAACGCCTTGAGAGTCGGCTCGCCCTGCGTTGCCAGTGCTGCCAGCGACAGGTACGAATGGTACACGTCGGGCGGACCGCCGGGTGTTTTGGAGAAGCCGCCAATGGCGTGCTGCATCTGTTCAAGAAGGAAGCGCCGGCTCGCGTCCCAGCCGGCTGTGGCATCGTCGCCGTCCACATTCAGGCCATGTCCATGCCGCTGCAAAATGGCCAGCGCGCTGACGGTCCACCATGTGTAGCACGAGTCGGCGTGCTTGTTGCATCGGCCGTTGAAACCAAGCAGCGGGTGGCAGGCCGGCTGTAGCAGGCTTTCGGGCGTGACGTCGGTGACGATGCTCTCGTGCCACTCTTCCTCCTCTTCCTCGTCAGTCTTGTAGAGAAAGCTGCGTGAACCCAGCCAGCGTAGTAGCCCTGGTAGGTCGGCAATGCCCCGGGTAAACAGGTCGTCGCTTGACGGCGTGGTCGACGGGTTGCCCTCTGGTGCGCGTCCCAACAGCTCAAGAGCCGCAATCGCACAAAACGCATAGCCGGCTATTCTGGTTAGCACAAAGAACACAAAAGTAGACCCATACGAAAAGAAAGGAAACATACCATGGCTCTCGTGCGTTGAACTTTCAGCAAACCCGCCGTCGTACGTCTGTCCGCGCCGCATGTACTGCACTAGCGCACCGACGTCAATGTCCTCCACGCCGCCACGGCTGTTTCCGCCGCCCAGCATCCACCGGATCATCGCCGCGATGTAGCAGTACCGCATGTCGGCACCGCCCCCTATCACGGGCCGTCGGCCACCAGCTGCTCGTGGGTCCACCACCTCTGACACATACTCTCCGAAACTGCCGTCCGCCCGCTGTAACCGCTGCAGCCACCGCAGCGTCGCGTTTCGATTCACTCCGAGGAAAGCTCCTTCTCGTTTGTCCTCGCTTTGCTCGCCATCTTTATGGTTGTCTGCCTCAGCTTCGGGCTCGTTGGCTAGCAGCGCCAGCAACTGCAGCGCAAACAGAGTCGCTGCAATGTTCGCCTCACCCGGCGCCCCAATCGTCGGCACGCCCGCCGCAAAATCAAACCCTCCGTACACCGCACGCGGGAAAACATGTGTCGGCGCGCCCGCGAAACCACCGCCCGGGTGCTGGCAGGCAAGTACCCACGCCCGGAAAGCCTTTCGGTCGGCAGGAGGGATAATCGAGGTCGCTGTCGGGCCCGCGGTCAGAACGTCGGCGGCCGCCACGGAGAAACAGCCCAGCGTCATACGCGTGCTGTCGTTTGCCGTGTACTGGTGCGGCAGCAGGGTGCGCAGACAGCGCTGCCAGTAGCGCAGGTGGCGCGCATTGTCGAGCGGGGGCTCCATCGAGGGAGGGCCGAGAGGAGACGTCGAGATGTCGAGAGGGGATGTCGACCGTCGAAGGTGTTGGAGCGTTGGGCGTTGAAGATTGGGGCTTGATGTTGGGAATGCAGACGCCGAGTTCTAGAAGCATCAGCCAAGAACGGACCTGAACAGACGGCCAACGTGCCTGCCCTCCCTGACCTCGAGCCCCGCTAAACCCAAGCTCGCTCTTGCCCCTGTGGGGAGGGTGTGGTAGCCTTATGGAGCTGCTTCACTAAAGCTCTAGTTGCAGGCAACGGCTCTCGTTGGCAAGGCTTCTTTTCCACTCCTCTCTTTACTCTACTAACTTCCCTCTCGACTTTCTTTTGCTTCGTTGCGACACATTCGCCTGCATGTTTGTGTGGCTTAGTCCGGCACATGAGTCGAGTCCGCGTTTGTTGGGATGCGCCGGGCGGCGTTGTTGGTGCATGTTTTTGCGTGTTTCGGAAAGAGCAACCCTGCCGGCTGCTCTTGCCCTGTGCTGTGACGTGTGCAACATTGGTGAGCCATTCCTTTGTCGAGACCCCTGCATTCTTCCCCGCGAAGCGAAAGAAAGTGGCGTTTCTGGTCGTTTTTGTCTCGTGTCTCGCGTGCTCGCGTTCATATTAATAGGCAGGCACTCCCTGCACGACATCGAGCCAATTCTGCTCTGCTCTGTTCTGCTTGACTGGTGACACGTTTGCTTTCTCCTCTGCTTTCTCCAGTTTTGTCCCCTTCGCCCCTTCCTCGACAGGAGACGCCAAACACTAAGCTCCACCAACACAGAGCAAATCCTCAAATAAAGAAGGGGCGATCGCTGCAGCTTCCCGTCCCGTGCCCCCTTCGTGTCTTCTTCCCTTTCCCTCCTTAATTGTTTGCTCTTTCCGTCTTTCCGCCATCTGGGCTGTTTCTGCCAGAGTTTGCCGAAATAGCAACTTTTTCGACTCTTAACATCTCTCGAGGATCTGTTGCGTGCTTCATCTGCATCTCTTGTTCCTCGACAAAGCATCTCGATACCACCCCACGACCGCCCCCGTTCTAGGCCTTCACTGCAACGCTACCTGCATCTAAATGCCGTTAAGCTTAAAGCCTCGACGACTGACATACTGAACGCCAAGTTACCGTTCTTAAAACCCACGACGACAAATCCAATCCACGCTTCACTGTCGAGACCCAAGTTGGGGACGCCATCTATTCAACACCGTCTCTTGCTCCCCGAATCCCTCTTGCCAAAAACGACACGCGCCGTCCACACGGCTGCTGCCCACCATGGCGCTCATCTCGGCGCGCACGATCATCACCTCGCTGTCCCTCTTCCACATCACGCTTGGCTTCTTCTTCTTGACCAGTCCTGCCTCGGTCGCCGACCAGGCGCTCGTGTACGTGCTCGGCGAGGCCATGGGCATGCCCTACTCGCGCGCCTTTGACGTGCCATCACCTGCGCTCGCCTTTCTGGCCGTGATCCTTGCGGGATGGGGCTTTTCGGACCTCATCACGCTCAGCATGCCCGAGGAGGTGTGTCTCGTGCACTACTGGGGCATGCAGGCGCCGCTGCGTGTGCTCGTGTCGATGGTCATGCTTTTCTACTCGTTTTTCTTTAGTGCGTCCTCGCCGCTGTACGGCGGCAGCAGCACGCGCAAGGCACGCCACCTGCTGTACGAACACGAGGGCCGGTTGGGATCGGTGGGCGACAACCTCAAGAACCGCGTCTTCTTCGCGTTCATGTTCATCGAGGCAGTGTCGTGGTTCTGGTTGTGGGTGACGCTGCGCGAGGAGCGCACGGAGCTGCTGAAGCGCAAGGCGAGCCGGCGGCGGAGCCACAGCTATGCGAGTTAGGCGGGCATACTTGTTTTGGCTTATTTTGGCTTATTTTGGTTTATTTTGGTTTATTTTGGCTTGTTTTTGGCTGGCTTGATTCTATCATTTGGTATTATTTTGTTGCGTTGTAGGTCTCTCCGGTCAAGAAGACACGGTTCAGTGGAGAGATTTGGATATACCCACCATTTGTTGTTACTTTGGAAGTGTGTTGTTAAACCATCCTATATATATGTTCATGCTTTCTTCCTTCTATTTTCATTCATTCCAAGTGATCTATTCCAGCTGAACTTGTCCCCAACCGCGGATGGTCTCCCGCCAGCCATCCAGCAGGCGGCCGGCCCAGTCTTCGACCGCAGCCGATCCACCGACTGCGGCCACGAGAGCTTCCGTAAGCTCTTTTTGTCCCTCGCCCTCGCCCGCTTTGCTCACTGTCTCTCCTAGCCGGTCCAGCCATCCAGGGGCACCGAGTGTGTCCTTGGTGGCCTTGACATGCGCCTTGATGTCGGCGAGCACGCGCGTCGACAGCGTCTTAAAGGCAGCCGCGCCAGTCAGGGCCTCTTTGCCGAGGCCAGACTTGCCGGTGCGATCGCGCGCGTTCTCCTTGTCGTGGAAGGCGGCCAAGAAGGCGGCGGTCTGCTTGACGGCGACGGCGGTCTCGCGCAGCATACCGAGGCTGTGGATGTCGGTAAAGGTATGGAGGAGGGTGGACGTGGTGGGGGAGGATGGGGCCGACGGCAGAGCCGACTTGCGAAGGAGGTCCACGGTGGTCGTCAGCGTCTGGGACAGTAGCGAAAAGACCGTTGGCGGCGTCGCGGCTGCGTCCCCCGTGGTGTTGCCTAAACTAAAAGCGACAAACGACACCAGCACAGACACGGCCGTGTAGTAGGTCCATTCGCCCGGAGTGAGCTGCACGGCCGGCTGCGGTTGTCCATGCAGCAAGTCATCCAAGGACAGTTGCAAGCGAGCGAGCGACTCGAGCAAGAACGTCTTGTCGCGCGCGGCGGCCTCGGCGGCCTTGGCCGGCTTGTACTCTTTGGCCGGCTTGAAAGTGATGACCTCGAGGTAGCGCTCGGCGAGCAGCGAGAGTTGCATGCGCGTGTTGGAGAAACCAGGGCCGATTGCCACCCGCTCGACAAGGTGCGCGCCGAACGAGCTCTCGAGGTTGGGGAGGGCGCCGTAGTCGGTGGCATTGTGGAGGGGCGTGTTGTCGCGTGCGAGGTCACTCGTAATGTCTTCGAGGAGGGCCTCATCGATACGGCCACCGAGCGCCCGCACCGCGCGCCGCTCCTCAACGACCGTCATAACACGTGTGCAGCTGTGCTGAAGACGCCCGTGATAGGCGGCCATGTCGAGGATGCTGCTGTAGCTGCCCGCGGCAAATGCGTCCCAGATTCGCACGGCCGACGGGTGCCGCAAAACGGTGCCAAAGTACTGCTTGAGGGGCTCCATCAGCAGCGGCTTTTTAGGAGTGCTGCTACCCGCAAACAGACCGGGAGCCACCGTCGACAGGCGGTCGTAAAAGAGCGGGCCCAGGGCGTCCAGGATGCTCCGCTTGACACCCAGGGGCTGCCACAGCTGCTGTGCGTGGCTTCCACAGCCGAGACGCAGGAAAACACGGACGAGGAGCAGGCGCAACGGGATATCGTCGGGGGTTCGGCGCTGTTGGGTGTCGAGGACGAGAGCGGCTTGGAGGAGGGGTCTTGCGTCTGCGCCGTCGTCGCCTGCCAGACGGAGTAGACTGCTAGTAGCCACGAGAGCGAGGTCGATTCGCGGATCCTTGTCCAGTTTGGGTACGGCCGCTACGAAGTCGGCGTCGTCAGAAAGCGTGCGGTGCAGCTGCAGGCTCCCCGTGGCGAGCTCTCGCAGGCAGTGTGTACACCCGTACGATGCGGGCGCCGCATTCCGGCAGACCTTGCACGCAAGCTCAAACAAGCTCGGGCCACCGTCACCACGCAACAGGGCCGCGTCGGCCTCGGCCTCGGTCTGGTTGTAGAGGACGGAGCGCGGGCACCGTGTCTCGGGACAAGTTGCCAGCAGGTAGCGCAGCTTGAAGACAAGGACCTTGCGCAGGGTGGTGGAAGGTGTGGTCTCGGCCAGCCGGCTGAGCAGGTCCTGGGCCTGGGCAAAAGAAAGAGGCTCAACGAAGGACCGCACGTCGTTAAAGAGCGACGCCTTGTCGAGGTTGGCCTCGATGAACGCCAGCAGCTGCTCGACTTGCAGCGACGATTGACCAGCGGTGGGTTCTGGAAGCAGTGCCGGCGGCAGGCTGAAGGTAGTCTGTAGCAGAGCGAGGCCGACGTTCTTGGCGTACGTCTGCTGCAATTTCGGAGACGTGGCCGTGATGAAGCGCGTGAGGAGGGCCTGCACGGTGTCGAAAGCGACCTCGACATTGTCGCTATGTTGCGCCGCGGCAATGAAGCTGTGCCAGACGCGCACGTCACAGGCCAGGATGGAGGGCTGGTCGTTGTCGCCCGTCAAGAGGGAGAGGGCCTGCCGGCAGAGCTCGAACACGGCGTCCCAGCGTTTGAACGTCTCCAGCTGCTCCAGGACCTCGTAGAAAAGCTGCTTGCGCCCGGCAGCTGCCAGTTGTGCTCCCGCGCCCGCTGTTTTGTGCAGGGCCCGCTGTGCATAGTTATCGGCGGTGCCGTGCGCCGCCAGCACCCGTAGGTAGAGCAAGAATTCTTCCTCGGTGTTTAGACTGCGGTCCGTCTCGCTGACGTTGTTGTTGTCGGTGACCGCGGCCGTGGACGCTGCCGCCTCAGCCGGTTCGGCTGCCTTCTCCAGCTGCTTCTGTGCCAGCATCCCGTAGATCTTGCGCTTCGACTCGGCCTGTGCCACATCGTTCGACAGGAGGTGCGTCAACAGGATGCCCCAGAACATGAACCGCCGGTCGTGCGCGTGCGACGACTTGTCGAGGATCGTCGCGATTTGCTGCGCGTTCGTCAAGTCCCACGCCTGCAGGCACGCGCGCAGACTCGCCGTAGCGGCCGCCACGTTGCGCGGATTTGCCTTGACCCAGCGGGCGCGCAGGACGCCGAACGTGGTACCGTAGTCGCTCTCGTTGCCGTCGCCATCGCACGCCCATTCCAGCAGCTCCACCGAATCCAGGTCCTTGGGCACCGCGCCGCTGCGCACCCAGCTGTCCACTAGCACCGCGGCCGCCGCCTTGTCTACCACGCCGTCGAGCCGTGTCTCCGCGCACACCTTGACCGCCTCGTAGTATGGGTCTTTGTTAGCCTTGTGGCGCTTGTCGGCGAGCCGGATCACCGTTGCCCAGTTCTGCTCGGCGAACGCCGCCTGCAGTTGCATGTCAACGCCATTCTTCAGCGGCGGCCGCTGGCGGGCGTAATGTGACATGTGTATGGGGATGGGATGAAAAGGGAGAGATCGGCGTGGAAATTAAATCGGACGAGAAAGAGAACGGGCCTATGCCATGCTCGTGGGCCGTGTCACCGGTCGTGGCTGTTCGGTTGAGCTGTTCGGTTGAGCTGTTGAAGCTTTTCGTAGCTTTGATGATGCTTTTTGCCCTGGCTGCGCTTTGCGGAACGCTAGAAGGAAAACGCACCCCGCCAGGGACCACCGTGCGGATATATGGCGCAGCGGATCAATTCACACAGTATGTCCTACCTCGAAGTCCTGGGCTCCTGTCTAGCAACAATAATAATGTTCTAGAAGATTAGATGAATTTTGATTCAAATTTGACTATTCTTGGATTGTTATTTCATTTTTTATTGCTTTTTTGTGTGTACGTTTCTAATAGTGGCGTGTTGGGAGGTTCCTTCGAGGTCAGATGCCCCTTTGTTTTCTCTTTCCCATCAGACCTTTTGTCGTCTCAAAGCCTTCTGTACATTGTACAGGGCTTTCCACTCAATGCTCGCTATTTTGAAGCCAGAAATATCGCCATATATACACTCATATCGTACATTCTTTGGTTATCGTCAGGGCCCTGGCGGCGCACCCCTTGTCAGCCTCTCATCAAATGCCCTTCAGCTCAACTAAACCAGCCGCCGCCCTCTTCCTGCTTCTTATTTCTTCTGTCCTCCAAACGCTTTTCTTGCTGTTTCGTGTCAGTATGGATATCTCGTAGTGCACAATAAGTTCTTTAAGTCTATGTCTTCCTGTCTTTCCACCTATCCGTTCAGCCACCGACTCGTCTAAACTTACCCATTGCTTTTTGCATTCGCGATATGCTCTAAATTTTAAAGTCAGTATTTCATGGAGCAACATAATGATACCAAACAGGGAAACGGCCATGTCAGAACGCACTGGAAATAGTCCTGGCACAGCGCCTTGTCGCCGCCGTTGCGGTGCAGGCACCGGATGCTTCGCGCGGCTGCCTCCTGGCACGGGTCCAGGTACTCGCTCTTGTGTTTTCTGCACAGGTTAGCATCTGTTGAGCGGCAAACAAACAAGAACTGCGTGCATGTGCGTACGTCTCAAACTTGCGCCGGACTTGCGGCGTCCAGACAGCGTCTTTGCTGGCCTCGGTAGCTGTGCCCTGGGCAGGGCCCTTGTTTGGATCCTCGCTGGACATGACTGCTTATATCAACAGAAAGATACAGTGTGTTCCTTGCTTTGCGTTGGTTTGTGTGGTCCGTTGTCCGTGGTCCGTGATCCTGCCTGGTATCAAAGACGCAAAGTTGACATGACCAGATGGGAAAAAGAGTGGGTCCGGCCTGGTTCGTTCCTGGCGCTGTCGATGAAATTGATGGTCCTGAAATCGGGATGAGATTGCACGTGCTAGTTCACGTGCATATATGAAAATGTTTAATAATATTTACAGCAGATACTGTCGCACTGAAGCTGGCGCGATCATCACGTCGATCTCCTGTCCTCTTCTAAAAAAAAAAATTTGACATCATGGGGACGCGTTTTCATCACGGAGTACGGAGTAAACTTTCCGATCTAATCAGTCTACTATTTACGTGGCTTGTTTGGGCGTTGTCTTTGTGTGCGATCGTTGGTCAGTGGTAGATCGTGGGGGAATCGTTAGGTGTGTGTAGTGACGTCACAACGCTAAAATGGTGGCAACCGCAAACAAGGGGGAAGGCATCACAAGGCAACACAAGCATCATCACTCTAGGGAAGGAATATGGTATGACGACTGTGGAGGGTAAGTTAAAGCGTCCTTGGATATATATAAAGATTGCGAGGAAGTCAAAGGCAAGGATTTAATTTCTTAAAAAAATCTTTTCCAAAATATTTCGACGAAAATACTACTCTGAATTTCGAAGCAAAAACAAAACAACAATACGAAAACAAGCAACTGCTATCCTACCCTTTCAACAAAATGGCTTCCTTCTCCAACTCCGCTGCCGACCTCGTCCGGTCCATCTACGAAGCCATTGCCGCTACTTTCGGCCTCATCTTCCGCGTGATCCACGGCGCGTTCTCGACCGTTGTCCACTCCTTCGAGGCCTGTCTCACTTTTGTGGTCGACATTGTTCGCAACGCCATTGCCTTTGTCGGCGGCGTTGGCAAGTTTGTGGCTGGTAACTTTGTCATCCTGGCCATCCTTGCCGTCGGCGCCTACTTTTACTTCCAGGCGAACCCGGAGCAAAAGGCCAAGGTCCAGAGCACGGGCCAGAAGGCCATCAACTCGGCCCAGGTCAACGGCAACCGCGCCGCCGCCAAGTCCAAGAAGGCTTAAATGTGAGATGCCAGACGCGGGATGCAAGATGAGATACGATGTCACAAGGGATAGAACGACGGGACTACTGAGGGAATGGGAAACACAAATGGACGATGTTATGAATGAAATTAGATACCCGTGTGGAGGTCTTGCTTTCTGTTTTTATGTGTTCCATAGTTTACAATTCTAGAATCTATTATACCCAGTTTACAAAACCAAAAAAATGCGTGCAATATGTAAATATTTACTTCGTTTCGTTCAAATCAAATTCCCTGCACCCGCAGCCCATTCGGCGTAGCTACAAAGTCCTCGGCATTCGTCAGTTCGCTAAACGTCGCCAGGTCGCTGAACCGCTGCGCCAGCGTGTTGACCGACGCCTCCTCCGGATTGCTTAGTGACCGGTCAAAATCGATCAGCGACGACACCCCCGCCGGCTTGCTCAGCTCGTCGTCGTGGTGCCGCCCGTTGGCCCGCAGCCGTGCCAGGCTGGACTGCGCCTCGGCACCCGTCATAATCTCGGCCTCCATGGCCATGGACAGGAAGGCCTGTGTGAATTCGCTAAAGGTCGGGAAGCACATGTAGAGGTCCGTCCAGGCGCGCACGCATAGTAAAAAGTACATGCGGAGCATCTTTTTGTCGTCGGCGACCTCTCTGGGTGTCTGCTGGACGATTTCCATTTCCTCGTCTTCATCGTCATCGATGACGTAGCTATCATTGGTGCTACCGGTGGCAGTAGCATCCACGAGCATCTCCGACGACTGCGAAGAGATGCTGAGGCGGCTGCTGGGGGTCGAGATGCGGTGCTTCTGCCGGTAGCCCTGGATCATGGCGTGGCCCACGAGCACAAAAGCCGCATTGAAGAAGCCCGAGAGTGGGATGCGCGGCAGGTTTGCGAGGTAAATGTACACTAGGTTTTTGAGCTGCTGTACGGACGCGTCAAAGACCGTCTCTGGCGAGCCGTCCATGGCGGCAAACGACCGTAGCGGCCGGGGCCGCGGCGTTTTTTTCAGGCCCGGTACCCTTTCGTGCAAGAATGGGCGGAAGATGTGCAGGATGGTGCAGTGGAACCAGCACTGGCACACCAGCAGCTGCCACCTCTGCCGGTCGTCGATTACGTCCACCATGGTGCCGGCCCACGCCAGCAGCTTCCGGTATTTCTCCTCAGCAAACGCCACGGGAACCTGATCCGCGAGCGGCCGGCTGCGGTCGATGCGCTGGTTGAGGTATACGACGGCCACCTCCTGCGAGATGGCCCAGAACTGGGAGATGCCGGGGAACGACTTGCTGGTGTATGTAGACCATTCAATGGTCAGGCCGAGCTTCTTGAATTCATCCGAGTAGTGCTCTTCGGTGCTTCCGGGGGCGGGGAGGTTGGGTGGGTGGGCGATCGGCTCGCCGTTGTAGTAGAAGACATGGGCACTGGTTGTTAGCGATTGTGTCAAAGGAAGCAGAAGCAGCTGCAACAACTGTGAAACGAAACATACGAAAGCCAGTTGTGGACGCCCCAGGCGGCATGCGACGCGGCCCGTAGCCACTTGGGCGACTGCTGCTGGAAGTGGCTGATGGTGGCCGGGCTGTACTGCGCGATGCCGAGCAGCTCCATCTTCTCGGCCATGCGGCGGCCCTGGATCAGCGCCTCAAGGGCGTGGCTGTCTTGACCGTAAAAGTAGGAACCCATGGAAAAGATTTCGCAAGCAGCTATGCTAGGAAACGAAGGCACGTTGCCTTGGCCCTGCCACAGCATCTCAGCTTCGCGGAAGAAGGCGTGCACGAGCGGCGCGGCAGTAGAATCGATGGCCGTATACGCTTGCTGGTCAGAAGTTAGCAATGGATCCCTCTCTTTTTAGTTTCGATTCCGACTCCATTTGTGACATACACAGGCAAAGAACAAGACGCTGTTGACGAGAAAGGCGGAACAAAAGTCCGAGCGGCACTCTACCAGGTCGCTCAGAAATAGATCTGTATCGAAGATGGTGAAAAGCGTATGGTCATACTCGAGGTAAAAGGACAGGATGGACGCAGCCACCTGGTTTGATATCGGCACGCTTGTCCAGTACTCGATCTGGACCATCTGCAACCGGTCGTCGAGGTAGCGGCCATTGCGACGCGGTGTCGATTGTGGCGTGGGCGACGCCATTGAGGGCGTAAACGGAGCGTCTTGGTCCTTGCCGGCAGAGCTCGGTGTTGGTGTCGCGGAAGACGACGCATTGTCGTAGGAGGTCGCTGGCAAGCTGCCAACGCCACCGAAAACGCCACCGCCGTCGCTGCCGCCCTGTATAACGATCAGAGATTGCAGGCTCGCGTCGTCAACGGGTTCCAGCGGTGCATACACCGCCCGGTACCGCGCTGCCAATTCAAATTCCAGGTGCGAGTACGTCGGCGGCGACATGCTACGCGACGCCCGGTTGTCTGACGGCCGCAGCCGCGTGTGCATGCTGCCATGCAACGATGCCAACACCGAGAACGGCTCCTTGGTCGTGCGCAGCAGCCGCAGAATATCCACTGCCGCCTCGGGTGGCAGAGCCGCCAGCGACTGCACCATGTCCGCCTGATCGCGGAGCCGTGTTTGCAGCACATCGAGCTGCCGCTGCAAAGCCTCGGAGGCTGCCGCGTTTGCACCCGCCGCCGCCGCATCACTCGTGCGGTAGTTGGTGCGGTAGACACAGCGCGTACCCCGGTCGATGCACAGCGCGCAGGATGGCCGCGCGCGGTCACATGCCGTCTTCTTGGTCCGGCACATGTTGCAGGCGATGGACGCCGTGTCCCGCCGCCGCCGTTGCGTCAGCGGCGTCGACGCTTTGGTTTGGCCGAGCACATGGTACGGCGGCAGCGGTCCGTGCAATTGGGTCTGCAGAGGTGTTTGCAGTGGTGGTGTCGGCAGGGGCAGCGAGGGTTGTTGTGTAAGTTGGCCGTAACCCCCTGGCGCAGCCGATGGGGTTAAATTTGGAGGAGGGCCCCTGACATCGTTGGATGCGGCTTCGAGGGGCAGCAACGGTCGTAGCGGTCGGCTCATAATAGTGGCGAGCCCTGCTGCAGAACAGCCAGCCGCATTGCAAGGGAAACTGCGATCGGCGTGCGCAAATCGTGAGGAAGGAGCAACCTTCCTATGGGACGCGAACAGCTTTGAAAGCAATTAAGAAAAAGAAGAAAAAAGCTGGGGCAGGGAAGGCACGATGGGGGGCCAGCACGGAAGAAGAATCCGGACTAAAAACCAGGGCTGGAGTCGTCGGCCTGGCTTACTTGATCACAGTCGACGACCCTGGAGGTAAAATGAATAAAGTGACCGAGCAATGGAGGGACAGGGCCCTAGGGGAGGGGGGATTGTCCTACTGGCTAACGGCTAGCTGTGATGGAGTCGCCAAGTTGGATGTCAAGACACGATGGGGCCATGAGGCGTATGAGGGGAGAAAAGATGACCATGTGAAAGGAGCGAGAGAAAGAGTCGAAAAGGAGAAGGAGAAGGAGAAGAAGGAAAGAGACAAGAGATGAAAGATAGGAGAGAAGGGACCACAGACGGCGACGAACTCAGTCATTGCTACGGCCAGGAAGGTGCGAGGTAGTGCTGTATGGGGTGAAAAGCCGAGGAAACAAAGGAAGCTAGCGATGGGCGTTAAAAAGGTCTGGCGATCGTTTATCTTTTTGATCTTTTTTCTTCTTCAGGAGCTCCACGTATCTTTCTTCTTTCTGTACGAGTATTCGTACCTTGGCAGCCTGGCCCAGACCAGTCGATGAAAGACCAAGGCGTTCGCTCGCAGTTGTTGTGATGGATGGACGTTTACGGAGCCGCGATAGTGGCTGTTGGCGGCGAGAGCGAGAGACATCGCGGCGCAGGGAAGGAGCCATTGAGCCGGCTGACGTTGCGTGGCCGCACACGCCCGTACGAGACGCACCCGAATACCATGCATTCGCCGGCCGATCACCAAAATTCTGTGAGGAAATTTTCAGCAAAGAAAGGCAATGGCATCGATGTGAAATGAAGTGAACAATGGGGAATTTGGAGGGGTTGTTTTTTCTTGGCCTTGGCGAGAGCCGCCGCGCCAGTGCCTTCGGCGTGTCGAGCTAGCATTGTTAGCATGGTGTGAGACCCGCGCGGCCGCTCATGCCCTTCTTTCCGACTCGTCGCAGAGACGCCTCAGTGCAGCCGGTGGACGATGTGGCCGCGAGGACGGTACACAATGCCGACAGGACTGGATGCGAGCACGGGGCAATCGTGTGTCCGTCAGAGAGCCAACGCGCTGGACAGGGCAAAGCGGCGACGGGCGCGTAATGGCGGCACAAATAGCGAGAAAGAACTGGGCAAAATTCTGTGGCCGCGCCTTTACCGTAGAAAGTGCGCACCTGGCATCTTTTTCACTCTGGACGCAACACCCTCCAGTCAGAGAGGCTCAACTGTCATCTGTGAGTTTGTTTACTGCATACCGGCTTGGGCTAAGCCATTCTCGACAGCTGGCAGGACCAGACCGTTGTTGCTGCCAGCCGCCAGCAGAATCCAGACTCATCTTCATGGGCATTTTTCTGGGCGCGTTCTGGGCGTTTGCATTTGACGTGCAAACATCACCGACGCATCTACGTGCGACACGAGCATAGTTTATTCACCATATGGCCTTGCGATGGGTACGGAGTATATTCACGCCTGGTGGCGGCTTGCTGTGCCTTGCGCTGGCCCCAATCTACTCCGTACGTGAGATCGCAGCCATTGATCCATTGAGCCCTTGATTGGGCCAAGCGGCGCCACTATGGAGCGCTGCGCACTATGGAGCGCTGCGGAGCACTGAAGGCTAGGCCGTAGCGCTACGGAGAATTCAAGGCCCCTGTGCCCTGACGGAGTTGGCGGCATCCCGCGTTCGTCAATTACGCAACGTCTGCCATATCGCGTTTTCTTTCCATCTACGTCGTATTCCTTTGCTTATTATGACTTCCAATTCCTTTACTTCCTTTCCATCTCACATGGCACGACGTACTTGTACGCATATTAACCCTCACCACTGCCCCGTGCCATTCCAGCGCACTCGGCCCTGGCTGGGCCTGGCCAAGGAATAAGGATGCAGCAGGCAGGAGCGCATGGGTGATCAGTTCAGCCTGTGTGCCACACGGCACATCAGTCGCCGACGCCAACACCACTTGGCCAGGCTAGGCAAGCTCACCTGCCAGGAACAGGAACGGCACCGACACCCAAAGAGGAAGGATCAAAGGACTGAGGACCGACTTATGCATAGATATGGCGGTATGGCGTTGATAGATCGCCCAGCTTTCCTCCCCTCTGTTTCTGCTCCGCACTACTCCGTACCCTGTATTTCTCATGTGCCTCGGTCGTGCCAATAGTAGCCGTTTGTTCGCCTTACTTACATACTTACCCCTGCATGGACTTGCGGTACTACCCACTGCGGCCAACAGCCCAGTAGTTTAAAGATCAGAGTCGCAAGATTGCCACAGGGGAGAAACTAGATCTCTTTTGTGGAACAAACCCGCCCTGGCGTGCCTGGCGCCCTGGGTCGGTTTGTTGATTTGCCCCTTGTTCCGATTTTATTCATCTGTTTAATCCGTAAAAGCATCAGAGCCTCTGATCGTTTATCCCTCTCCTCCGAGCCTCTCTCACCTCTCCTCTCACCAGCACAGCGCCTCGAGCGCCTGCCGCGCATCGTTGCTCCTGCCTTCCCCACTGCTTCTCGCCAAGCCTGAGAGTTGTGCATATTGGTCGCACCTTCCGTGCCCTGCAACCGCGCCCCTGCTCCCTTCTCCGATGCTTCCTAATTGGGAAATGCCTCGCCCGCATGTCGCCATCAGCGTCGGTTTGCACCTGCCGCGCAGCGCATCTTATTGCCCGCTCTGGAAGCTGCAAGCTCCAAATTGGACAATCTACACGGCCTAATCCACATGGAACAATCTACTACCGCACAGCAGGAACACTTTCTGCCCCCAACCTTTTGCTCCGTCGAGGACCGTCTTGGCTAGAGGCAGTGCTCGCGGTTCTTAATGGCCCTTTACTTGGCACCAGGTACAGGTAAGAGCGATGCAACGACGCAATGCTGGATCCATACTTGCAATCCGTCGAGGACAGGGTCCATACCGCCATCCCGCCTCTTGCCTGGTCGGTGGCAAGAGCAGAGGAAGAAGTAGATCAGTAAAGAATTGCGGAGAAGGCTCTTGGCCCATGCCAGGTTCCGTAGAAAAAGAGGTAGAACGGGAAGGTCCCAGTGGGAGATAGAGTACACGGTCGGCCTTCATAGGAAGGAGCAGGCCGAGGAAACAAATACACTGTTCCTCCTTCCTTCTTTGACCAGCTTCCTCCTTCCCTCATCCTTTTTGTCCTCTCCGCACGAAGTACTTTTATTTATTTATCCTCCCTGCGTCTCCCTCCCTTCGACCTCACCCATCGCGCCCTGTCTTTGTCACTCTTTGGTTATCTTTCCTTTTGCACCCGTTCATTGACGCGTTCTCTCTCATTTCGCCCCCATTCTCGCCCCATTTCCTTTGCCTGCACCCGTGCCACCATATCGGGCTCCTCTCGTTTTGTTTCCCAAGCTCTTCAACCACCACCACCCAGTCTCCTAAGCCTTTGCACCTTACACTGTCTCAGCCGCCACCATGTTGGCGCCATTCCTTCTCTTTGCCTCCGTGGCCAGTGCAAAGGTGTTCCACAGTCTGCCCGACGTCCCGCAAGGCTGGAGCCTCGTCCGCAGCGCGAGCCCGTCTGATGCCATCTCACTCAAGATTGCGCTGCACCAGCGCAGTGCCGCTGACCTCGAGCGCGTTGTCCTCGAGGTGTCAACACCCGGCCACCCGAACTACGGCATGCACCTCACACGAGACGAAGTCCGCTCTTACACGGCCCCGTCAGAGGCTGCCGTCGACTCCGTCTCCGTCTGGCTCCGCGACAACGGCGTTGACTCTTCTTTCGACAACGACTGGGTGTCGTTCACAACTACTGTCGACCGCGCCAACAAGCTGCTCGACACGCGCTTTGACTGGTACCAATACGAAGACAGTGATACACCTGTCCTCCGCACACTGGCGTACAGCGTGCCCGATGCCTTGACCGACCATGTCGACCTTGTCCAGCCGACGACCCGCTTCGGCAAGTTTAGCACCCACAAGTCGACCATCTTCAGCATGGAGTATGTCGAGGATCAGCAGGACAGCAACGTCAAATCTACCCTGGCTGTCCCGGCCCAACAGAAATCTCTCGCCGTTTGCGACGCCGGTATCACTCCGGCCTGCCTCAAGAACCTGTACCACATTAACTACACCGTGACCAACCCCGCCGGGAATCTCGTTGCCTTTGCATCCTACCTCAACGAGTACGCCCGGTACAACGACCTGAACCTGTTCACCAAGTACTACGTCCCCGCTGCCAAGGGTCAAAACTTTTCTGTGTCTCTCATCAACAATGGCAAGAATGACCAGAACTCTGCACTTGACAGTGGTACGTATCTCCGCCCAGATGCTTGCTAATGCAACCAGGAGCTGATACTGACCAAACAGGCGAGGCCAATCTCGATGTACAGAACATAATTGGTGTCAGCAACCCCATTCCAATCATCGAATACAGCACCGGTGGTCTCGGGTAAGTGATACATATTTCTCGTGATAACAAACGGGCTCGTGCACCGCTCTCACTGCTAACATACTTGCCACAGCCCACTTGTCCCTACACCTGACGAGCCGAAACAGCCCGGTAGCAACGAGCCCTACCTGGAGTTCCTGACATACATCCTGGCACTGAACGATTCCGCACTCCCGCAAACACTTTCGACGTCGTACGGCGAAGAGGAGCAGTCCGTCCCCGCCGAGTATGCTTACAAGATTTGTAACCTGTTCATGCAGCTTGGTGCTCGCGGTGTCAGTGTGTTGTTCAGCTCGGGAGACTCGGGCCCCGGTGATACCTGCGTTCGTGTCTCGGACAACAAGCCCTACTTCCAGCCGACCTTCCCGGCTGGCTGCCCATACGTCACCTCGGTCGGAGCCACGTACCAGACTGAGCCCGAGCTGGGAGTCTCCTTTAGCTCTGGCGGCTTCAGTTCTCTCCACCCCCGCCCTGCGTATCAGGATGCTGCCGTTTCGACGTACCTCAAGTCCATCGGCAACACCTACGCGGCCTTCTTTAATGCATCCAACCGCGGCTTCCCGGATGTTGCCGCACAGGGCAACAACTTTTTGATTTTCGACAAGGGCCGTCAGGCACAACTGTCTGGCACCAGCGCGTCATCGCCTGTTTTTGCTGGTGTGGTGGCCCTACTGAACGCGGCTCGCCGCAGCAAGGGCCTCTCGCCACTCGGCTTCCTCAACCCATGGCTCTACAACAACACGGCCACACTGAACGACATCACCGGCGGCGCTGGCGAGGGCTGCACTAACACGACTTACTTTGCCAGCCCGGCCCTGTGGAACGCGACCGTCGGCTGGGATCCCGTCACGGGTCTGGGTACCCCCAACTTCCCGGCACTTTTGGCAGCAGCGGCACCTGGCGTGGCCAACCAGTAGAGACTCGACTGAGAAAGGGCCCTTTTGACAAGGAAGAAAACGAGGGTAGTCGTGGTGGAGGGAGTGACAGGACATCGATTAATGCAATTCACGGTGAAAGCAGTGCTTCAGCCGTGTTAGACCATTGGAAGACGGCTGAGAAACGCGGCTCTTTCATATAAATTTACGTTGATTTAATGATTTACCAGCAATATCCCCGACATGCTCGTGACATACATCAAGGTAACTAGTTGGTGTCCTCATATATCCATTATTTTTAACCCTCTTTATCTACCCTCTAAGTCTAAACAGATACAATACAAAATGTGACACGCTCCACATAACCACCCGCTAACTATACATAGATGACACCCTCAAAGACACGTCTTGCCGTGCGATACACAGTGACACCGGCTGCCTCTTCGCCGTTAGCAGCGATATCGACCTCGACGTCGAGTGTGCCGCTCCGGTGCTGGATGACGACCTTGCGACCGGTCTCGTGGCTCTGTGTTTGGGACTCGGCCGCGTCGGCCGCTGCTAGAGGGCTTGTTGCGGACTCGCTCTTGGGTGAGCTCGAGAGGCTGGACAGTGGTGGTGTTGGCGGCAGCGCGTCGCTCTGTGAACCTCTGCGCTTCTTCTCGGCGAGCAGGTCCGCGGCTACGGTTCCATCCAGGCATACCGAGGCACCAAGACACACGGCACCTGTCAGCTGGAAACTCGGATGTGCCTTGCCCATGCTGTACGAGAATACGTGGATATCGGAAAGGCTGTCACTGTCGGGGTCTGCTGCCGACAAAATTGAAATCTTGGGCGTTCCCCGCTGCAGACCGGCGGTGACCGTGTTGGCGGCGAAGCCAAAGAGGACGGACGCGTGCCGCCGGATGGCCTCAATGGTGGTGATGGAGATCTCCGAGTCTGGGTTGGCGGTGTCATATGCGGCCGGCATGGTCTTGGCATCGACAAAGACAAACGGGTTGGACACGTCGACGAGCGATGCTGTCACATCAAAAGGCACGGCTACGCCGTCGGTGACGTGCACAGTCTGCTGGCGCAGGCCAGTGGGGAACGTCTTGCCAGTCATGCTGCCGCCGGGCGACACAAATTTGACCTTGACGAGCGAGCCGGGGCCCTTGACGCCTGAGATGCGGTAGTCGCCAGTGGGGTCAAACAGGCCGGTAGCCGGGTCGACGGCGATTGTTTCCTCGAGCTGCACGTCTGTGTTGGTGTTGTAGACGGACACTGTCACCTCTGACGACCCGGGTTCGGACGCAACGAGGCCCTCGTCCAGGGCAAATGCCGCCACGCCGCTCGCCATGTTGCCGCAGTTGCCCGTCAGGTCGATTACCTCGGCGCCCACCGTGACCTGCACAAATGTGTACTCGACGTCAACGCCCGACCGGCTGCTGGGCCCGACCACGGCTACCTTGCTCGTTGTAGAGGTGGCGCCGCCCACACCCTCAAGCTGACGCGGGTCACCGAGGCGGGAGCCCATGGCGGCGATGAGAAGGGGGCCCCAATCGGCCTTGTCGTCGGGCAAGTCGTGGCGGTGGAGGAACAGGCCACGCGAGGTGCCGGCACGCATGAGGACGGCAGGCAGACGGCGGCGCCGAGCACGACCTTGATGTGCAGCTGCCGTCTTGGCGCTCTTGGCAGGTGGCCGAGTATCGATTATTGCTGTTGACATGGTGTGTTCGTACATGGGGAGGAGGTGTCTGGTATTGATTATGTCTATGTTGCTGGTCGTCGTTCTATGCGTCTATGGTGTCTTCTGTATATTCAAAGCAATACACCTTTTGAACAGTCCGTCTACGTGATATGCAGAACAAAAAAAATATCTTAGCTTGTATATATCAACAAGACAGCGCCGGCGAGTGGCCGGGAGGCGTGGACAGGGAGCACGCAATGATGCTCCGTAGTGCAAGCTGGATTTGCCTCAGGGGGGTCGGCCTGACCGTGCAGAATCGGTGCCGAGCGTCATCTTTGCAATCTCTCCTTTGTAATATCTCATCATTGCTTGTCATTTTTTGCCGTTGTTTCCATGTTATGTTCTCTTCCTTTTTCGGGTCCCCCCCCTTTTTTTTTTTTTTTTTTTTTTTTGCCTGTTCTGTATGGTGCTCGTGTAAGTGGCGGCCACGGAAACGACGAAGCCGTGGAAACTTGAAAACTGTGGAACCCTAGTCTAAAATAAAAACAGTGGCACCATTGGGGGCTGCTAGTCGAGCAAAACCCCTGCAACTTGGACAGTAGGGCGTGTTTTGGCGTGTAGGCTTGGGGCCCCGTGGGGAACCATTTCCGGACATTAACCCCGTGCGAGATTTGTGGTGTGGGAAGGGTGGAAGTGAGGAGCCGGCGCAAGAAAAAAAATGCGACAATAGTGAGAAAATACGAGTGAGAGTCGAGTCAGAAAAATAAGTCGAGGCAAAAGGGATGTATGGGGTAGATGCAACCCGTCACAAGCAAGGCCATTTTTGTGAGGGTTCCCCAGAGATAAAAGAAATCGAAGGCCCTTCCCCCAGACTCTGCAATGGTGGGATATGAGGTGTTGATGCTTGTCTGTTGTTTGCCTTTGCTTGCCTGAGAAGACCGACACGCCTCACCATTTGCTCGCTTTATCTCACCTCACTCGACCTCGCCTCACGCCTCACCTCAAGCCTCACCTCACGCCAACACCTCACGGCAACTAACAATGGGGGCCAAGTACTTGGGCTTCCGTGGCCAGAAGCTGCACCTGGCGATGCTCATCCTTGTGGTTGCACCCAGCTTCATCCTCTTTGGCTACAACAACGGCTCGACGGGCGGTATCGCCAGTCTGGCTTCGTTTACCAAGGTGCGTAGCAGCGACTATAATATCTTGGATGGCAGACTCACTAACACCGCCAGCAATTCCCCGACTACAACACGACTTCCGGCACTCCGTCTGTGAATGCCTTTCATTCACGTGTCAAGGGTAGGTCTATCTTCTATACACACATGATAGTTGCCTTCATCTCACTGACATGACAGGTGTCGTCACCGGCTGCTATGATCTCGGCGCCGTTGTTGGCTCGCTGATGTGTATCTTCTACTCCGACAAGATCGGTCGTCTTCGCACACTGCTCACGGGTCTGCTCCTGTCCATCGTCGCCCTAGCCATCGAATCCTCAGCCTTCAGCCTCGCTCAGTTCGTCGTCGGCCGTGTGCTTATCGGTGCGGCCATCGGCACCATCAGCGCCGTGATCCCTGTGTGGCAGTCTGAGTGCGCGTCCTCGGCACACCGCGGCACCTTTGTCATCGTTGAGGGCCTGTCCATCAGCTTCGGTATTACGTTGTCCGAGTGGGTGGCCTTTGGGTTCTCCTTTGTGTCTAATGAGGGCGCACAGTGGCGTGTGCCACTGGCCTTCCCCGTCATCTTCGCCTTCTTCGTCATCCCCTTCGTGTTCATCATGCCCGAGTCGCCGCGCTGGCTGGCACGTGTTGGCCGTATCGACGAGGCGCGGGCCGTCCTGGCGGCGCTAGCGGACGAAGATGAGGATGCTCCTTCCGTGCAAGAGGAATTGCGTGGTGTGGAGCATTCTCTGGCGCTCGTTCAAGGCAACCTCAGTGAACTTTTCCACAACGGCGAAGAGCGCGTTCTTCATCGCGCATCTCTGGCTTGTATGGGACAGCTAATGCAACAATTTTGTGGAATTTCGGCACTGGTTTTTTATACGTCTACGGTCTTTGTCAGCCTCGGCTTCGAGGGTGTGAATGCGCGGGTGATGGGCGCGAGTCTGACGACATTCCAGACACTCGCGTCGACCGTGCCTATTTTTCTTATCGACAGGGTTGGCCGCCGCAAGCTGTTCATGGCAGCAGGTGCGGGTCTCGCCGTCAGTTCTGCCATCGTGGCAGGTACGGGTGACCTCAAGGGCCATGGCAGTATTGCGGCCGTCGTCTTCTTCTTCGTCTACGACTTCTTCTACCCGCTCGGCTTCCTCGGCCAGACCTTCCTCTACGCCAGCGAGGTCTCCCCTCTGCGCTTCCGCGTGCCCATCACCGCCATTGCCAATGCCACGCAGTGGCTGTCGCAGTTCGTCGTCGCTCAGATCACACCGCCCGGAACCGAAAACCTTGGTAACAAATACTGGATTATCTTCGCCGTGATCAACGCCGCCTTTGTGCCCATTGTCTTCTTCTTCTTCCCCGAGACCAAGGGCCGCAGCCTCGAGGACATTGACATTATCTTCCGCCACACGACGAGCATCTTCGACGCTGTATCCGTGGCCAAGAATATGACCAAGGAACAGGTGCGCCAGGAGGAGGCCACGGCGGCCGGCGAGAACGAGAAGGAGAGTGTCGCGTCGGCGAGCGAGAGGGAGACGGTCGCCGCCCAGACCATTGTGTAGGTGAAAGGATGATCATATTGTCGGGAGAGGGAATGTTGGTCTTGGGTCTTATTGATGCATAGCTTGAACGAAATTGAACATTAAATTATACTGGTCGTTTCTTTGATGTCTGTCCTTCCAGAATACAATGGAGATGTTGATTCTCACGACCACCGATGGCGACCAATCAAATCGTGCCAATTTTATACAGCCAAATGCTTGTAGCTGGAGAAGGAGTAATTGCGAGGAAGGAACTATTGTGAGGAAGGAGGTATTGTGAGGAGGTATGGAAGGGAGGATTGCGAGGAAGGAAGCATTGCGAGGAAGGCGCTATTGTGAAGAAGGTGCTATTGTGCGGCAGGTGCTATTGTGAGGCAGGCGCTAGTTAATATGAAGCAAGCGCTATTATGAGGAAGGACTACGGAGTAGAGGTTAGGAAGATGCGGGTGAGGAGGTCAAAACGAGGAAGGAGCAAACGCGAGGAGCGAGTATTGAAATGCTTACCAAGGTGAGGCAAAATTTTATGTGATTGGGTAGGACCCCCCATTTCTTAACCAAAACTAATGTTTCCCCCCACAGATCCGATCCATTAAGTCTCGAAATCCATCACACGGCCGTTCATACGAGTGCCTCCTTTTCCCCCGACTGCCTACGCTTTTTGCTGGCTTTCCTCGAATGCGGCCCTTGTCATCTCCACCGCGGGCGTCCTAATGGAGTCCGCCTCACCCCTTGTTAACACCTCGACGCCGCCAACGAGCGTGTCATTGTCGAAGCATGCAAGCTATGAAGACGACTACACAATATCCTTTTCTAACGTCGTGGAGCTTTTCCGAACGCTGAAAGCACAAAATGGCGACTTCGTTGTATTTCAAGGTATGATCCGATCCCAGGAGATGCTAGAGTTACAAACGAGGTTATTCTAATACGTTTGGTGGCTTAGGCATAGAACAGGACACATTCCAGAAGGTGAAGGTGGCACGCGAGTGTCGAGGTTCTAAGATCCGTTTCCATTATTACCCTACGCAACAACGACTCCTAGTCACGATCCCCAAATTTTCGCACGAAATAGTGAACGGCAGGTTAAGCGCTGGCATTTACCGTGACCTTGACAACATGGGCCTCTCTGAAGACGACCTGGAGCCTTACAACTCAACCGAGTTTATCGGTGGTGGCGGTAGCAGCGGTGAGCCCGACGCTTGCTTTATGCCACCGGCGCGCGTTAATGACCCGGACTGGTGGCCTACGATGGTCATCGAAACAGGTGTTAGCCAGTCGTTGGCGAGCCTACGCACAAAACTGAGGTGGTGGTTCACGGTTTCAAACGACACCGTGAAAATTGTTCTACTTATCAGAGTCTCGCGAGCGTCACGAACCCTTCTTCTCGAAAAGCACATTAAAGATGTGCCACAGACTAGACACGGGGCGACGAATACTCGAAACATGCCAGGTCTAGCTCCGCAATTACGCCAGTCTATTACCATTACACCGCAACTTGGCAGCAATCCAGTCGTGTACGATGTCCTAGGCGGGCCGTTGGTCTTAGAGTTCTCTCTTTTATTCCTCCGACCGGCAGACGCAGCGCGGGGGGAACGGGATATTGTGGTAGACACATCCCGGCTAGCAAAACTGGCGGAGCGCGTGTGGGCTCGCGCGTGAGTGGTTCTTGTCATGGCTTTTTCTGTTTCTCTTCAAAAGTCAATTGGCTATCGCGGCGTCCAGTTTCCCACCCCGACCTCGTCATCATGGACATCGACAAGGCCATCGGCAGCGTGGCCGCGCCGGCATGTGAAGCGGCGGGCGTGCAGGACAGCGGTGGCATCGACATGCCCCTGATCGATTGCCTAACCGCACAAGCAGCTGAAGCCACGTTTGCGACCGAGACTAAGGCGATCGTAAGTTCGAAAGACACAAGCAAACCAAAGACCAACGTACCACCTGCGCCCACCGAGGCTGATGAAGAGGAGACGCCGAAATCCTCACGTCGCCGTACATCTGGAAAGAAGGATGGTCAAGACACTGGAGAGCGTGCTCCCCGCAGAGTCAGGTTGGCCAAGCAGGAGAAAAAAAGGAGGTCAGCGAGGACGACCACACCGACAATACTACCGAGGACTGGCTGCAAGTGTTTGCGGATCGAGGGAGAATGCTGGGCCGGCCAACATACGATCATACGCACTCACCGGAACGTCACCTTTCGCCCGACCGTTTAGTCCCGTGGCGCGGATGGCCGATAGAAAAGATGTTGCAAAACAAAGATACATGGGACGCCGCGGCGCAGGAAGGCAAAAATATCGGACATGAGGAGGATACAGAGGAGAGCGCCGTGCAGGATGACCAATGATGGAATGCCCATATTTTTTTGTACGGGTTGATAAAGGAGAAGAGGGGCAGTAACAGTTTCTTTAAGGCACCAATAAAAAACACTCAAAACCGTTATTCTGAACGTTGTCTGTGGCTCTGACATGTGCATGCATCGCGAGCAACAATCGGCAGCACTCTTTCAGTATATCCAGCGACGGTCAGTGTCAATTGACCACTGATACAACCGCTGGAGTATATGTGACTAGATGGCTCTCTACCTCTTGCCTTGTGGGCTTCTTGGAAGAATAAAGAGGTTGTTCCAGGACGCGAAATAGCTCTTATAAGAATAAAGGATAAGAGGAAGGAAGCATAATAGACTCTCGTGTCTAACCGAATGAAAACAAAACACGAAAGAACGCTTGCAGTAATAATACAGCACGAAGAGTAAGAAGAACACGCCGTGGGAGACAATCTGTATGAGCAGAATAAAACAAAGCAAGCAACAAATGGCAATTGTTTTTTTTTTCATAGATGACGTCGGCTGGACAAGTCGTAATATCTCCCCTCCTTTCTTCTTTTATTTGTGTCCTTTCTTTCCTCAGTTCTTAACTACGCAAATATCAATCAACACCGAGCATAAAACAGCAAGGGTCCAAATGATAAAATCGACGGCCTCGATTTCAAACGTGAAGCACAGTCTCTTGGGGGGCCATGGCTCACCAGAGCTTTGTGTGCATTTCGTTGTGAAAAAAGGAGAGAATGCTGACCAGATGTTTATGCACGGTCTCGACAGTCTCCCGCAAATCCGCCACGAAGTGCCGGCAGCCGCGAGCACGGACAAGAAGTGCCTACAGGGGTCACCAAAGGGAACAACGAAAAACGCGACACACGACGTCGTGGCCAGCCACCTCGTAATTTTTTTTGTCGTTCGCCGACTTCGCCTTCTCCTCCGGTCTCGTCGGCTTCTCCATGGCCCTGGTGTGCCTGGTGTGCCTCGTGTCGTCTGCGTGCCCTCCATGCGTCGTATGACAGACAGCCGGTCGTCAGAGTCCGTGTTCATGCACCCCGCTTTCTCCAACGGGAGACAGAGAAACCTGGAATAAATGGACCAAACAAGAGGAGACAAAAGAAGATAAATCCCAACTCCTGTCACTGGACCTGGACGGCGCGGCACTAGTCTAGTGCAGCTGGCAATTCGGCAGGCGCAAGTTGGGCCAAGTGGGAAAACGGCAAAACGGGCGCCGGCAACCGGGCGCTCTGATGTCGCGCTAACGTGAGAAAGTATGGGAATATATGGGAATACCACAAAACGACACCAAAACGACACGCAGAGACGGCACCAGACAACAAGCAGGTCGAACCAGGTCGTGCTAGCTCCTCCTGACGAGACTAGCAACGGAGAGTGAGATCCCGCGGATCTGGACAGCAGACGACGTCTTTTTCCCTCTTGCTCTGGTCGTCGTTTCCTTCCGTTCCATGCAATCTTCTCTCCCAGCTGGATCAGCAGGAGATTTGCCTTTTGACAACAACGGCGTCAGACTGAAACACACAAACGAAAAAGATGTCTTCCACGGGACGCGAGGCGTCTGCGCGGGGCCGGCGGGCAGCCAAGGCATGCTCGTTTTGCCGCCTGCGGAAGGTGAGAACAGACAAGCAAAGACGAGTGTTCGAATCCTTGCTCACAGATAACAGTTCCGCTGCAACAGCCAGTCACCGAGGTGCACAAACTGCATCCAGTACGGCAAGGACTGTGTCTATGACGACCTACCAAAGCGGCCACGACCGTCCTTTGCGCGGCTAGCGGCTCTCGAGGAAGAAAACAAACGGTTGCAGGAAGCACTTCGTGGCGCATCGACGGCCAGTCAGAGCGGGACACCATCACGAGACACCCCGAGAGAATTCTCGGGAGACAGATCACAGGACACGCCATCCAGGGACAAGGCGCGGTCACGCGACGGTAGCGAGGAGAGACAAAGCACAGCACCCGCCAAGTCGTCTCCACGGCAGACCGAGTCCATCGAACGCGACGATGAGTTGTCCCACGACGAGGACGATGGGGCCGTGGCTCCAATCGCTGTGCCTGGAACGCCACTGCAGTCGTCGTCGCCTGGCGTGAATGCTACGACGACACCTCATCCACGACCGCCGCCATCACCACCGCCGCCGACAATCGAGGTCCGACACACAGATCCCCAGACACCGGCTGGTCCGAATGTACCCGGTGGAACAGGTGACCGCCTTGGTCGCGGCAGTGACACACGCTACCACGGGCCAACGAGCACGCTCTTCGACGAGACAGCTGCACGCGAGGCCCATGGCCGTCGGCAGCACGCACCACAGAACAACACCACTGCGGGCGCCGCATCGTCGACATACTGGGTGCAAAAGAGCCTGTTTGCTGAGGCCGCATCACAACGACACCGCGAGACCATCAACTTGGCCGCTGGCAAGCTCGATTTTGATGGTGTCGACCCAGATTTAGGGATGCACTTGCTGCAACTGCACTGGAACCGACAACACCACTCGTTTCTGATCACGTACCGGCCGGCCTTTATGCGCGATATGGCCTGCGGTGGACCATACTTCTCTCGGCTGTTGCTAAACGCCATCTTCTTTGGCGCGTCTAAATTCAGCAACCGGCCCGAGGTGCGGCGCGATCCCAACGATGTGCGCACGGCCGGCTGGCTGTTCCGCGAGCGTGTCCGCCAACTGCTCGGCAGTGCACTCGACCGCAGCGACATCACGACGATCCAGGCGCTGCTGGTCATGACGTCGAGTCTGTTTGCACTGGGCGACGAGCGGTCGGCGGCGTGGCTGTATGCAGGGACAGCCTTCCGCATGATTATCGACTTGGGGATGCACGTCGACGGCAGCGGGAGTGTGCTGACACAACGGGGTGGCGGCGGCCTCACGGAGGAAGACGTCGAGATTCGCCGGCGTGTCTTCTGGGGCGCCTTTGTCGTGGACAAGATCCAAAGCCTGTACCAGGGCCGACCCGTCAGTCTCCAGGAAATCGAGACGAGCGTGCCGCTGGCCTTCAACGACGAGTACGAGGAACTCGAGAACTGGAGCCCGTTTGCCTACTCGTACGCCGGCGGTGCTGTGGCGCGAGACTACCCAGGCCGCCCGGCCTACAGTGTCAGCTGCTTCACGCAGCTGTGTCGTCTGTCTCTCATCATGAACGGCATCTTGAACGCCGTCTACGCCGAGCGCAGTGTCAAGAAGAAGCCCGAGGCGCTGGCCGAGGACCTCCAGCGGCTGCACGCTGACCTCGTGACATGGAAGGCTGAGCTGCCCCCCCATCTCGACTTTGATCTAGCGACGCAAAACACGCCCCCACCTCACGTCCTCTCGCTCCTTGCCGTGCACAATGTTCTGCTAATATTGTTACACCGCCCCTTTGTGTCTGACGGCCATCTGCACGCCAACCTACGTGCACTCTCGACACGCTCCTTCATGACCTGCGCTCAAGCGGCTACGGCCATTGTGGCCCTGCTACGCTCGTACAACGCAGCGTTCTCAGTGCGCCGTGCGCCGTATCTGATATCTTACGCAACATACGTGGCTGCGACCATTCACGTACGCATTGCCGCACAGCCTGGGTTTGCTACAGAAGCCAAAGAAGCACTGGCGATTTGCCTCATGGTCTTTGACGAGAACTCAGAGACCAACTGGGCCGTGAAGCGAGCCAAGGCCGTCGTCGGCGGGCTGATGCAGCGTATGGGCGTGAATGTCGAGGCAGCCAATGCAAACAACGCCAGTGCGACAGCGGTACACACAACAAGCAGCACCGAAGATGCTGCTACTCTCATGGCGTTGGCTGAAGCCGTACCAACGACGGCAGCGGCACCGACCACGGCCATCCCTGCATCACCGCAGACGCACTTTCCTCCGCGAGCCGGGTACAAACCGTCCACCCAGAGCCGCGACAAGGACCTCCTAAACACACCACGTCGACGGCAAAGGAAGCGGTTGCGGCAGGAAACGTCTGGAACGTTGCCAACAAGCAACACTAGCGGTGCAACGTCCATCCCTATGGAAGCCACGTCCAGCGGTGCGAGCTTCACCAGCGCCAGTGAAGGCAGTCCGGCCGTGCCGGGCGGCATAAATCCTCCCAGCAACGTCCCACCCACAGCCGAGGCCGTGGCCGCCACTTTTGATATTGATGCCATCATCTCCAGCTTCATCTCAAACCAGCAGCCGCCGTTAGCCGGGGCGTTCAAATCACTGCCGAGTCCAGACAACGGACAGCAGACACAACAGCAGCAGCAGCAGCAGCAGCACCCTTCACAACATGCAGCCCACCACTCCCACCTTGCCCTTCAACCACAGCGGCCACAGTCCTCACCCGGGCTGCCACCCGGCCGACCATCCTATGCCGAGCACTTTTTAACGCCCCAAGGTGTGGCTACGGCGTATCCGTCTCCCGCCCAAGCACCGACACCCGCAACCATGCCCACGCCGCATACAGTGCCGTCGTCGTCAACAGGCCACTACCATCAACCACCGCACCTACAACAGCCCCACCCTGGTGGAGGCAGTCCATGGTTTGCACCGCCCGCACCACCAGCACCACCAGGCATTCCTCTCGCATACCACAATGCCATGCTGCAGGCGCCGCCGCAGCCACAACAACAACAAGCTCCGACGGTAGCAGCTTCTCCCCGATTTACAGGCGTCGACCAACAGCAACAGCAACAACAACAAGGACCATGGCAGCCTGCGTCCGGTGGCAACGGCGGCATGCACGCGAGCGACCTGCTGTTTGGCTTCAACAGCTCCGTCCTGGACGGCGTCGGTTGGGAGTTTGACGATGGAAGGTACTAGTGCAGTCTCGTAGAAAGAAATAAATGAAAAATAAATCAATGCATATGTGCGAGGCTCAATCTGTTTCTTCTTCTTGCTTTTCGCCTCCATCTAGTGGAAAACTCGTCCAGTCCTCCCACCACGGCCCAATCTTGTTGGGCCACAGGGCCAGAAACGCATCCACGGAGTTCTGCGCGTCGTACTCGTAATTGTCTCGGCCCGTGGCAATGTACTCCCACATAAAGCCGGCCTTTTTCGTTGTCTTTGGGTCCGTTTCCGTCACAACGACGTGTCCGTCTAAACGCCGTTCGCACACATGCGGCCGCGCTAGCCACCGCAGAAACGCCATAAACGTCGAGTCGCCCATGCCTGGGTCAGTGAAACTGGCTTCGCGTGCAATGTCGAGCCGGAGGTGGCGTAGACAGCCGCTGCCGTTGGAGGTGGAGGAGAGCACGTCGAAAATCGACCTTGCCAGCGTTGCGTCCAGCGCGCAGTCGGCGAACGCCTTCTCCAACACATGCCGCGGGATCTGTCCCGCATTCTGCACCTTCTCCCACTCACGACGAGCCCTTTCGTCTTCCACACGGTCCTCGTCCTCTTCCTCGTCTTTGCTCTCTTCCTCGTCCTCAATCTCGTCATCACTGTTGTCGTCAGCCTCGGCCCCGACCCCTGCCCCGGCGCCGGCACCACCATAGCTCACAGCCGCACCATACCCAGTCGTATCTCCGCCCAAAAATGGCGACTGCTCTTGTTCCACATATATGGGCTCCGGTCCAAGGCGGTACCAGAGCCGCAGCTCCAGACGCTCCAGAAAGGGAAGCTTTTCATTGCTTAGCGCACGGTACACGCCAAGCTCACATGCATCGCCACCCGTCCGCTGCACGTCCAGTGCCAGCTCCTCCAGGTGCGGGCAACCGGCAGCGAGCTGGTTGGCCGCCGCCTCATCGATTTTCAAAAGCCACAACTCCGGATAGGGGAAACTCTCGGGCGGCTTGAGGGTCAGCGACAGCCTCCGCAGCGTGTGGCCGTGGTGCCGATAGATCTGACGGGCCGTACATTGGCACAGGGTGCCTTCGTATTGCAGATGACGCAACGGCGGCAGCCGATGAAACATGCGCATCAGCAGGTTGACCTCAGCAAAATCTTCGTCGACTTGTGCGTTCTCATCATCATAACATGTGCCGTCCGGGTAGTCACCGTAGTAGTTGTTGGGATCAGCTATGATGTAATGGCCATCTCCGGCGTCCATGAGCCTGAAGCTGTCGAGCGCCGCGAGCTGTCCGTCCATGGCCACGTCAATGAGTTTCTCGATCACAGTTTCGTCCCAGAATAGGGAAAGGTTGCGGAGGTGCGAAAAGTCCCCGCGGTGAAGCCAGCTGGTCACGATGGGCGGTGGCACATTGTTCCAGAAGACAAGGCTAGTCAGAGGCGTGCCGGTCCGTGGGCGTGTAAGTGTCTCATTTTCCTTGCCCTTGCCCTTACTCCCATCGCTATAGTCCGCACCGCCGTCTGTGTCTACGCCCTCGCCGCCGCCGTCGTCCATTGCTGCTTCTTGCCCAGGATAAAAACCCTGCCATGGGGCATCGCCTTCACCGGCGTCTCCCCCATCGCCATTGCCGCCGCCGTCACCTAGTTCTCCTCCAAGGTACGGGTTATCTGGTTGTCGGTCAAACCACACATGGCGCAGGTTCGGCGACCGCCCGCGGCCCAGCATCTCTCGCAAAATAGCGTCCCCGGTGTAACTGATGCGGTCGAGGATCATGCGGCCCTGGACGGTCGCGACAATGCTGAACAGGTTGGGCGAGATTACCAGCGCATACTCGTCTGCATGGATGGGCGATTGCGTGCGGAGAGCGCGATACTGCGTCAGGCTGTGCAGCGCAAATTGGTGCATGTGGATGCGGCAGCCACCGCCGCGGTGTGCCGGGCGCAGCGACGGCGTCTCGTGCACGGCGTCCAGTACGTGCCGTGGCAGATAGCTGGTGGCATCCCAGACAAGGTCGCGCAGCCCGGATAGCTGGCGCACGAGATCGGCCAGCGGCAACCAGGCGTCGTCGGCGCCAAACGTGAACTTGACGGCATCCGTGCTGATGGAGGCGCCATAGACAAGGCGGTCATGCCGGTCGTTTCGTGGACGGCAGAACGAGTGCAAGTCGTCGCCAAATACATGTCGGATGTCATGTCCGAGCTTGGTGTGCACGACGCGGTCCACTTCGCCGGCGTCTCGGTCGTCTTTGGTCTCCGCGCGCGCCTGTTTCATCGCCAGCGGGCTCGGGTGGAGCGCCCGCCCCTGTGTCGCATGCTCCTTGGTCTTAATCAGGTGTGCCTCCTTACGCGACATGCCACCCGACACACGCAAGCGGCGCACATGGCCAAATCGCTGGCCATGGTCAAGCGCCTCGTCGATGCAGCGCTGCACGCTTGCCGCCATTGTGTCGGCCGACCGCAGGCGCAGGTGGATCTGACAAAAGCGCTGCACGGCGGCGGCCGCACAGCAGCGCCGACTTGTCAGCGAAAACGCCCACAGGCTGCGCCGGAGGTCATCGCTGTTGCCCTCATCGTCAATGTAGAAGCAGATTCGCTCGAGGGCGAGCAACGAGAGGCACTCGAGGGACTGCGCCGGTCGATCCATGGCGTCGATGGGTGCGAAGAGACAAGGGAAAATCGAACAAATTTCTGCTGGCACCGCGCGACATTTGAAGTGCTTGTTTCAACACAGCGTCGTGGAGACTGTAGAGTGCAAACGCTGCAAGTCGTGCACGTCTTTCAAGTCGCGCACGTTGACGTTGATGTGACATTACAACCTAGGCGGTCTGCAGACTGCGCAGCCCCTGCAGAGTTAGTGGGAGCTGCATGTGGGCGCGTACTTGAGCCTCAAGTGGGGTAGAGGGGAACAGCTGGCCGGCGATGGGTGGCGCATGTTAGAAAGAGTATGTCGAAAATGGTTGGATGCAATTGCAATTCAATTGTTTGTTTTGATTCAGGGGCAAGCTTCCATTGCAATTGACGTCTGAAACGAAGTGTGCGATGCACGTGACCCAGTTTGCCACTTTCGGTGGCATCTATTTATCCTGTGCATTTAGTAGAGATTGTCTCTTCAAACGCTATTCGCACGGTAGTCGTGGCCACATTACCACTCTCTGGTACTTTGAATTTCCGCGATGCACAGAGGACAAAAAGAAAATATAATAATTAAGTAGTGTATTATTAGATCGGGTATATATGTATGGTATGAAACAACATCCGAGAAACTCTCCCTCCGCGCCTCTGATAGCTTCAGATCACTCCCCATCCCCCAGCACAGCCAATATTTGTCCGAGCCAGTCGGCTTAGAAGACGGTACCCTTGACCTGGGGAATCTTCTTGACGTTGATGTTCTTAATGAAGAACATCCAAATGAAGGCGGTGGCCATGATGGCAGTACCGGCAATCAGCATGCGCTTCTGGGCGTAACCGTAAGCCTCCTGGATGGCCAGACGCGTGGGGCTGCCGACGGCGTAGCTCAGCTGGGTGTCGAGGTCGTTGTAGATGTCCTCGATGTTGTCCATGGCCTCAGCTGGCAGGTACATCTCGAGGGCGTACTCGAAGGTGTTGGTCCAGATGGTGCCCGAAATAGTGTTGCCAATGGCGCCGCCGACGTTGCCGACGACGTACAGCAGAGCGAGCACAGCAGCGACGTGCTGGTGGTCGACGACGGACAGGATGGCCAGCTGCTCGATCATGATGAAGATGGAGCCACCGAACGAAATAAAGATCTGGCACATGACAATGTAGCCAATGTAGCCGTTGGGCGAGCGGAAGTGGATCATGAGACCCATGCCCAAAATGTACAGGGGCACGGCAATATACAGCAGGTACTTAAAGTAACCGTTCTTACGGATCAGGAAACCGATGCCCAGCAACAGGATACCCGACAGTACATCGAAAGTGCTTCCGACGTAACCAGCCTCGGCCAGCGTCAGGTTGTTGACGACCTGTAGGAACGACGTAAAATAGCTGGCCCAGCAGTAGTACGAGATCTGGTAGGTGATGTCGATCAGGCAGGCGCCGACAACGGTGCGGTTGACCAGCAGGCCGATGTTGAGGAAGGGTGTCGGGGCCAGCAGCCACTCGTGCAGACCAAAGATGATCAGGACGACGGCACCGACGACAATCATGGCGATAATGTAGCCCGTAGACCAGCCATTGGGCGCCGAGTCGGCCAGCGTAAATGGCAGCAGGAAGACGGTCAGGCCGCCGGCGAACAGGAACACACCCAGGAAGTCAAACTCGACCAGGTAGTGCCAGATATTCTGCAGCAGCGTGCGGCCGCTGGGCTCACGGATCAGCATGCCCTGCTTCTTGGCCTTGCGCAGGTTGACCTTGAGCACAATGAAGAGCGGCAGGGCCACGATGGGTAGGATGATGCAGAAGGTGCCGAAGCCCCAGCGCCAGCTGATGTTGTAGTAGAAGTCGTCGGAGGCTTTGGGGCCCGCGAAAGCTGTGATGATGTACGGCGACGAGGTAAAGGCGTACGCCAGGGCACGACTCTTGAGGCGCGAGGCGTCGGCTGTGATAACGTCAATGCTGTAGGTCATGCCGCCGAAACCGATGCTGTAAAAGACCTGCGCGGCGCAGTAGGTCGACAGGCTGTTGCTGGTGGCCATGAGGATCAGACCGATGGTGGCGAAGAAGATCATGAGCGCAAAGCCCTCGGCACGGCCCCACAAATCGAGCATCTTGGCCAGCGGGATGTAGATGGCGGCAGTCATAGCGTTGGACACGATGCCGATGACGGTCAACAGCGAGTGCGACTCGAACGCACTGGTCACGTACGGCGTCAGGTTGTAGAGAATGGACGCCTGGAAGGCGTTGACAAAGTAGAGCAGGAACATCCTGGGCGTGTTAGTAGATGAGCGAGCAGTATATGAAACAATCAAACAGCGTGTCTGCCAACATACAGAATGAAGACCGCAATCAGCGACGGCTTCGACCATGTGAGGGTCACAGCCTCGACATCCTGGACACCGGCCTGGGCAGTCTCCGTCGGCAGGTCCTCGGCGTCCTTGCGCGGTAGATCATCGGCCTCAAGGTCAACATTGGCGGGCGCAATAGTCTCGGCGCCGGCCGTCTTGGGCTCCTCGCCAACGGTGGCCATGTTGACCGAGGTGGTCGTAGCGGCAGAGGTCTCGGCCTCGGGCTCCGAGATGGCGCTTTTGTTGAACCGGAACTTAGGAAGGCCCATTGTTACGGTTGGTGGTTCTGTGCTGCTTTTGTCGGTGAAAAGGGCAGACAAGAGAAGGGTAAGGTGAGTCGTCGACACCGGGCTGGATACAGAAGAAGGGAAATCAAACGACAACAACAGGAAGAAAACAAACGGGAGGACGAGCGCCTCTTATATGCCGATCACGACCAACAAGAGAATCCAACGAGACTAAAAGAAAGTGCAACCACAAGTAAAAGTACAACCACGCGGTCGACACGCGGTCGAGGTACGAGGACGAGCAAGCCGCAAGCTCGGCTACCACGTAAAAGTAACACCATGGTCCGTAGCAAGGGCCCGCACGAGCTACGAGCGTAGAACGGAGAACGGACGACGAACGAAGAATAACAATAAAAATAAAGAGAACTCGACCAACATGGACCCAGTCGAGCCAGTCCGTCAACGGCGACCCATCCAGCCCTTGTCCAAACCTTGTCTCCAGCCCTCCCTTGCTTGCCGAAGCCTGATACCCACCACTGCCAGGTGTGGGTACGCTGGACCAGGGCGAGCATCGTAGCGCACTGCGGCGCCCCGCCGTCGGCTCCACGTTCGCTCGTCATTCGACACCATCTATGCTATCACTATCAATCTATGCTATCAGATAAGATTAGATGGGTACGGTCAATGTAGTTCAGGGCGAGGTTTGGGTGGAAAGGACTTCGTTGACAAGGGTGTCAGGAGATGGTGGGCACTGACAGAGCCGCCAAGACGTCGGAGTGCTCGTTTGCGCGCTTGGCACGACCTCCACCAATGGTCGGCGGTTGTTCTTGAACCATTATTGTCTTGGCGGCAAAGGAGCGAACCAGCGAACGAACGAGGGAAAGAGAAAATAAAGAAGAAAAGAATTTAGGCGGGAAGACTGAAGAGACAGAGACGGAAATTCTGCGTGGCATGTGCTGAAGATGGGGCTTGGCAGTGGCCACGCGTGACGGGCCAGACCAGAAGGGGATACCATTCTTGTTTACAGATGTGATGGATTTTCGAGATTCAGACATAAGGAATATTAAAGAAGAAAAGATAAAGGCTCGCGGGATTCGTGGACGCGGCATTTACTCGGGGTGTTGACTCGTCCACCTTGATCAAATTGATCAAATTGTTGTCTACCGGGAGTCCATATTCCCCATTGAGTAACCGATCAGTTATGAGCTCAAATCAAAGGGAAATCAACAAAATGCAAGCAAATTCAAATAGGAAACAGAGACGTGGTTCTTTTGCAGAGTTCTTTCCCCCGCAAGTGGGCCGCTAGAAAAACTCTGCTTGTTCTGGTCGTTCGAGGGAGACCTATTTGCCTTCGTCGAGATTTTATCAGATGGAGACGCCGGCAAAGTAGACAACAAAGAATGAGACCCAACAAGACGACGACAAAATGACAAGAGACTGTGGCAACCAAGACACCATAAGCAGCCAAGATTCGGTCCACGGTCCGCCGACCTGCCGGGTGGGAGCTGATCATGGGAGACAAGCAACTGTGCTCTTCTGGGCATTCAGTTTGCGGGCAGCCCTATGGAGATGAAAGGCCCTGCAGTCCACGTTTTGGCCCAAGTACGGGCAGGATTATCGTCTTGGCCAGAGCTAGGAGGGAAATCAAGGCGTATGCACATAATAAAGAGAATACCAGCGGGAGGCAAACGACACGCGTATTTTTTCTCCGATATATTCGTAACTACGAACTTGAGTTCTAGTTAACATGCTACCGGACAATAACATTGTCTTGTGGTGCACAACCCAGCATCGTAAGATACACCCGAACTCGCCACATATACCGCACTTGCAACATCGCCAGACTGAAGCATGTCATTTACTTTCGCTCGTTCACTTAAGAACGTCTGACATCTCACTTGCACGTGGGACCAGTTACTTTGGAGAATGGAACAGATAAATTTACCCAGTAAGGGAAGCTACGGCGTGGATAATGCGCCAAGACGTGGCCTGGCGGTCAGCACAAGGGACCTTTTCGTCACTTACCTGAATAGTGGACAGTGGGTTAACTGCATGTTGCTACATGCTGGGAAAGACGAGGGAAAGACAGAGAAGGAAAACTAAAAGAGGAAAAGAAACGACCAGCAAAAAGACAAAAGACATAGAGAGACAAAAAGAAATTCCGTCTTCGCAGCATGTGGGCCGTCGGACGCTTCTCCCGCACTGCTGCGACGTGATCTTGAGGGAAAAGGCACGAATGGGCTAGCTAGATGGATCAGATCAGTGCGGGAGACGAAGCAGGGAGTAGCTCTTCCGATGTCGGTTAGAGTTTGGCAAGGGGTGGACCAGAACGAGAAAGGTGGAAAGGATTTTTAAGAATGAAAGAAGGCGGGCAGTTCTGAATGAAAAGAACTCTTGAAAAGGACTGCATACGCGTGCCGGTGAGGCTCAACGATGGCCCGAACATCGACCAGAAGGAACAGAAAGAAAGGAGAGCCCCAGAGGCGAGGACGAGTAAAAAAAAGACAAGACAGGTAAGACAGAAAATGAAAAGCATTTTGCCGCCAAATCTTCGACTCTGTTTTCTTTTTTTTTTTTTGTTCTGTCTCCTGTCCCTGCCTTTTTTCTTTCTTTCCTTTCTCCTTTCTTCTTTCTTTCCTTTCTCTTTTCTGCTTTCTCTTTTCTGCTTTCTCTCCTTTTGTTGCACCCCCACATACTACGCCAGAAGTGGACATGCTGGCCAAGCGAAGACACTCATACGGAGCACAAAGATGGAGGGGAGTACTTTGCCAAGACGAAAAGTGAGAAATTTTCATTGCGGTGCCGCCAAGCGAGCGTGTGCCAGTATTTCCATGTCTCGTGCAAAGACCAAAGTGACAGAAAAATGCGGGCTGCTTCGTCTTGCTCGTTGACCTATGTACGATCTTATTCGCGTGCATTTACGTAAATATGTGCTTTTGAATGAAGACGGGAAGGAGCCTTTTGATCCGGAAAGGAACGTCCTGGTTTTCCATTCTTTGCCCCTCGCTCTTCGCTTCTTTTCCCGCGCATTTGCCGCCGCTTGCCGTGCGTCTGCCGTTCGTTGGCCCCTGCAATATTATCTGATTGATTGTTGCTGCACGCAGGGGTTTGTTTTGGCCCTTGGGGATTTTTAGTGGCCTTTTTAGGGGCCCTCTAGCAACTTCCAAGAGTGCTGTCTGTCTAGTTTTTATCTGATGGATAGATAAGGCGGGTCGCACTGTGCAAAATACAGTTGATACGGTGCGACCACACAATTCCATCCACACTGCGACGCAACCGCAAGACTCGGTCCGCAAAAAAAGAAACAAAGGAAATACGCAGAAACGGGGGGCAGAGTCCGTGTTCATTTCACCGGTCTGCAAGCACGGTATCCTCAGAAAATGGAGTACGGAGTATGTTGTACACAATACGACTTTACTTGTACGTCGTACAAGAGAAGTCTTCTGATTCTAAGATCCTCCCGCTAAGGACATCCTCTCGCCGGCATAAGACTCCCCGTCAAAGCCAAACTTCGCAACGGGAACATCTACAATCCACATGTGCTCACATGCCTATCCAGTAACACCAGTCGTGGTTTCGAGCTGCCTCCAATGCACGCCAGGGGCATCTTCGCCAGGTCTATTTCTATCGTTTGGTATCGTATCTTACGTGGACGGGCATCTTCCATCGTCGTCATTCCAAGCCTAAAGCCTTTAAAAAACAACCGCCAGGTCAAACTCGCCCGCCGCGTTCTTCTCGACCGCGCCCTTCTCCGTCACAATCACGTCGATTAGCGCGTGTGGCGTCACGTCAAACGCCGGGTTCCACACGTCGATGCGCTGGTCTGCCGTGGCCACGCGCACCGCCGGCTGCGACAGGTCCACCGTGCCGTCCGCACCCACCACCGGCCCCGTCACCTGCGTCAGCTCCTCGCGCTTGCGCTCCTCGATCTTGATCTGCGCGCCCGTTGGCGTCTGCAGGTCGATGCTCGTCGTCGGTGCCGCCACGACAAAGCGGATGCCGTGGTGCCGCGCCAGCACTGCCAGCTGGTACGTGCCGATCTTGTTGGCCGTGTCGCCGTTGCGCACGACACGGTCGGCGCCGACAATCACGGCGCGGATGTTGTGCGAGTCCTTCTTGAGGGCGAAGAGTGCGGCCGCCATCGAGTCGGTGATGAGCGTCGCCGGGATCTTCTCATACACCAGCTCAAACGCCGTCAGCCGGCTGCCCTGGTTGTAGGGCCGCGTTTCTGTGCAAAAGGCGTGGTGCAGGGCGTCGCGGGCGTGCAGCGAGCGGATAATGCCCAGCGCGGTGCCGTGGCCAGACGTAGCGAGCGAGCCCGTGTTGCAGTGCGTGAGCACCGAGATCTTCTCGGATCCAGACGCAGATGTAGATGTAGAGTCACCCTGCTTCAGAAGCCAGTCTGCGCCGTGGTTGCCAATGGCCAGGTTCGACTGCAGGTCGCGCTGCAGGATCGCCTCGGCCGCCGCCACGTACGCATCCACCACGGCCGCTTTGGCTGCAGCGTCGTCCAGCCCCGCCACCTGCACGCTGCGCACTTCTGTCTTGAGGAGAGCAATGGCGTTGGCCAGGTCCACGGCCGTCGGCCGGCTCTCCAGCAGGTAGTCGAGGCGGTCGTCGATGAAGGCAATGGCCTCTTGTGCAGAGCCGCCGGTCTTCGTCTGCGTCGAGGCGGCGCCCAGCTCGACTGCCAGCGCCAGGCTGGCCACAATGGCAATGGCCGGCGCGCCGCGCACGCGCATCGACCGGATACAGTCGAATGCCTCGGGACTCGTCGAAACCGCGTCGTAGTGGTGCTCGTGCGGCAGCCGCAGCTGGTCCAGCACGTCCAACGAACCGCGCGTGTAGCGGATGGCCTCGAGCGTTCCGGACATTGTGAGAGCCTGTGAGGGTAGGTGAGGGAGGAAGTGTCGAGAAACGGGGTCGAGTTGAGTGAGCAGTGAGAGACTTTAAGACAAGGGGCTGCCGAGTGTCGCTTGTCGACTCAGTCGCACCTTCCTAATGTTCTTCGCACCTTCTTTTGTACTCGTCGTTTTGGCGCAAAATGCCATCATCAATTCTGCCACCTGCCCCGCTACGGTAAGCTGATGGCTCACGGCTCACGCAGCGCTAAGGTCCAATCGCCTCCTCATGTGGCCCTTCACCGCCTTCCGCTTCAGGCAGCCCGTTGAGGAAAGCTGGCCCGTGCCTAACCCACAGCTCCCCTGAAACGCCGTCAACAACGGCTACGGCTGTCTACTACTGAAAGCAAGCTCCAAGCGCACCTCACGATGCGCATTGTCGCATCCGCCTCGACATCCCCCTCACCACAAAACGCCCCCTCCCCGTGACAATGGAGCAGCCCTTCTCGACGTCCAAGGTGACCGTCGAGTACTATGACCCGCATGGCCTCTACCGATTGCTGGCCCCGGGGCTGCTGGCGCGGCTGCCCCTGAAACACCTGCACTGGCAGTCGCACTCGGGGCCCCTGCGGTCCATCGACACACTGCACGTCGAACTGGTGTCGGCCGAGTCGAATCCGCCCATCGCAGGAGCGGCGGCAGCGACGGCACCCAAGCAGACCGGCCCCGGTGGCCCCGCCGACGCATCCACAGCCGACGATGGCTTCCAGACCGCTACCGTCGGCGGCCGTCAAGGCTCGCTCGAGTCGACAGCGACCGCAACCTCAACAGCTCCCTCCTCCTCCACCCCACGGCCACCCGAGCGGCGCCACCAGATCCCCGGTCTGCGCCGCACGCCCTATCTCAAGCTGCTGATCGTGCGCTGCGATGACACCGACACCTACAAATCACAGACGCGCGCCGAGATCCGCGACTGGGTGAAGAAGAACACCAACCCGGGGTCATCGGGCAGCAGCAACCGCAAGGCCAGCATTGCGCCCGTTGAGAACCACGATGCCTTTGAGTGGATGATTGTGCACGTCGTGCTGCCCAACTCACCCGCCTACAGCCAGCCGCGCACCAGCAAGGCCAGCAGCAGCGGCGACGGCACGGGCAGCGACACCACGACCACCAAGACAACGTCACGCTGGGGCAAGAGCTCGTCGACGCTGCTGGAGCGCCTGCGCTCTGACTTCAACACGGCGGGCGACTCCAAGAGCAGCAGCAGCAGTGGTGCATCGGCATCGGCCGCCGCCATCGACCGTGTCTCCCAGATCCGCGTTGGCGTCAACGACGTGCCCTACGAGCTGCTCCCGCGCGTACAGTCCACTGGCAGTGGCACCACGCCCCCCAGCGGCGGCTACGTCGAGTCCGAGCGTGAGGCGCAAGCCGCCTGGGCCGACGTCGTCGACAAGCTCAAGAGCCGCATCCTCGCGAGCTTTGACGTGCGCGTGTCGCAGTACGAGGACGACATCCGCGAAAAAGATGTGCAACGTACTCTACCCGGCTGGAACTTTTGTACCTTTTTTATTCTCAAGGAGGGTTTGGCGCGCGGCTTTGAGAGCGTCGGCCTCGTTGATGACGCACTGGTTGGGTACGATGAGTTAAGTGTCGGCCTTGACACGGTCATCCAGGAGCAGCACGCGTTGACGGCGAGCACACTCCTGAGCTTCACGGAAGACCTCAAGAAAGCGGCCCTGCAAGCCATCCACGGAGACGACACGGACGAGCCCGTCAATCTGCAGGCGACCAACGCTTCGTCAGACGCAACCACCCCGGCCATCCCCATCAGCGCCACCAAAAAGCCCTACCGCGACCTCATCCTCGCCAACAACGTCTCCGTCTTCGACTTCCGTTGCTACATCTTTGCACGCCAGATCGCCCTATTGCTGCGTCTCGGCAACGCCTGGGCCACGCGTGAGGAGCTGCTCACCAAGCTGCAGGAGCAGCAGGAGGCCACCATGCACCTGACGCCAGCCGCCGCTGCATCCCATGCTGCATCCTCTTCGTCTTCGTCCCGCCTCAGTGACGACCCCGAGAACCTGTCCATGCTGGCCGAGATCTGCCGCCGCACCCTCGAATTCGTGCCCGCTGTGTCGCAGGTCATGCGCGAGGACCTCTTGTTTTCGCTAACCACCGACGGAAATTCTCTTCCCACGTCCTCGCTGCACGTCATCGACAATATGGTAGCCTCATTCGCCTTTTCCATCGCCCAGCAGATCCTCGCGCAGACATCGACCCGCGCCCTACCCATCCCGCCCTCCACCATGACCTTCGCCTCCGACAATGCGCAGGAACCCAAGGTCTCTATCCCCGAGCCGAAGACCATGATGCACCCAGCCCGGACCTCGTCGCTTGAGACACGGGGTCAGCAGGCAGGAGCCGGAAGAGGAGGCCGGCCGCCGCTGAGTCCAGGCATCTTCCCCGGCCCTGGCCAACCACAGTCGGGAACCCATGACGCAGAGACAACACGCTTCCTCAAGGCTGGCTTAGAAGACCTTGCCGCACGCCGTGCCGACCTCTACATGCTGTCGCGCAACATTCTGCAAAAGGGCGGCGAGAAGCGCGGGTGGTCCGACGGCTGGTCAACGGCGCCGGTCCTGTCGGAGGTAGTCGACGATGAAGACGGCCTGGAAGAGGTCGATCTCGATGACGACACCAAGCCCACCCCGCCCACTTCGTCTTCTCCCTCTCCACCATCCTCCTCCTCCAACCCCGTCGCTGGTGTCGACGACTTGCTCCTGCGCACCGCGCTCGAGTCCAACACCGGCTTCTGCCGCCTCTACGAGGTTCTCACCGACAAGGCCCTACGCCATTACACCGTTGCCGGCCACGCCCACGCCGTCAACGCCAACTTCGCCGACCTGGCTGTTCTCAAGTATCACCTTACCGACTACGCTGCCGCCGCCTCCTTTTTCTACGAGACCACGCCCTTTTTTGGCGAGAACAACTGGGGGCTGCTCGAGCTCTCGCTGCTGCTCATGTACGCGCGCTGTCTCAAAGAGATGGGGCGCAACGATGAGTACGCCTGGCGCCTGCTAAAGTTCTTGACCAAAGCCGCCGAGGCGGAGCGCCAGCGTCTTGAGGAACGGGCCTCGTTTGGGCGGGCAAAGCAGCTTAACGAGAAGCAGGAAAAGAAAAAGCAGCCGCCTGTCTCCGCGGTCCAGGGCTGCCTGGCCGACCTACTCTCTGCGTCCACATCCGTCTCCGGTGAGATGCGTGTACCATTAACCAACTTCTTCCGCCGCGTCGCCGTTGACGGCCCGCCGGTCTTTGCCGATCGCGAAGACAGCTTCTCCGTCACGCTGCGCCTCGACAGCCTGCTGGTGGATGCCCTGCCGGTCGACTCGGTCAAAGTGCGCCTGACGCAGGCCTCGAGCCGCGGCCAGGCCCGCGAGATCTGGCTCGAGACCACAGAAGCCAGCATTCTCGGCCCTAGCACTGGGCGTGTAAAGCTCCACAGCCGCACCATCATCCCCGGCATCTACGCTATTGATCAGGTGCGCATCGCCAGCAAAAACCTCGTCATCTTCCATGACCGCGATGGGGCGCACACCGTGCAACAACTATCCACGGTCGGTGCCGCTGCTGCCGCCGCCGCGTCTGCGTCCACCGCCTCCACCTCCATCACCAAAGACATCCTCGCCGAACCACACCTTGTGCTGTACCAACGGACCGATGCGCTCGATGTGCAGCTATCCACATCCAAGGACCTGCAGCTCGACAAGAACAATTTCCTCGAACTGGCCCTCCTCACCGGCTGGAACCACATCCAGCAGTGCGAGATGCGCATCCGGGCCGCGACGGGCGGCCTACGGCTGATCACCACCGAAGCCAAGGTGCTTGGGTCCACAGGCCACAAGTTCGCCAAACCCGTTGAAGGCGGCATCGTCTTCTTCGACGACGTCCCTGCCGGCACGTCATTGGCCATCTCGTTTCCCTTTTCGATTGAGCAGGACGTGCTCGAGTTGTGCCTCAAGGTCGATGTCACGTACACGACGCGCAGCGGCGCCACTTTCCACTTCTCCAAGGCGCCGTCCGTCAGCACGTCGCTGTCCCTTGGCGTCAACGTGCAAGACGTCTTCAAGCACGATGCCCTCTTTTCGCGCTTTACCGTGTCGACGGCCACGGCCAGTCCGCTGCGCGTCTTCCGTAGCGAGCTTCTCGAGTCGGACTTGTTCACTGCGCAGCTGGGCACGGACGCCTCGGAAGACGCCAGTGTGGACCACAGCACCAACCTGCCCGTTGTCTTCCCGAAGCAGCCCGTCAGCCTCCTGTACAAGATTGTGCGCAAGCCGACGTCGACACCGCTGAACGCGCCGCCCAGCAAAGACGCAAAGCGCACAATGTACATAAAGCTGCACTACAGCGTGTTCCAGGACCAGCTCGACGCCGCCCTCGAGGCGTCGCTTGGCGAGGCATTCCGGAAGACATCCGCACTGGCGCAGTTCGCCAAGCTCGCCTCCGCCTGCGTGCTGCGGCACGTTCACGCGTCGATGTCGCCATACGATCTCGAAAAGATTGCGCTGCTCAATGAAATGTCCACATCCGTGCTGGCGCACGTCAACTGGGCCCGTGAATTCCCCGGGCTGGGGCCAAGTAGTACCGATGCCTCCAAAACGAAAGCAAACGACTTGGCGGCTGTGATTTACGAATGGCAGAAACAGCACACCGTCCTCGCCATACCGCCAGCCGATCCTTCGGCATCGACCAACGTCCGCACCATCCTTATCCCCGTAGACATCCCCAGCATCACCATTGTGCACACGGCCGACATCCAGCTGCAAGGACCCTTTGGCGCTGCTGTTTCAGCCGATCGCTTCCCAGCTGATGACGAAGACGACGACGGGGAGGAGGATGACTCCAGTGTCAGCATGCCCATCTTCTGTGTCAACCAGCTTTTGCCAGCGACTCTACATCTTCGATGGACCCGTATTTGGGATACAGGTGACGCGGACGCCTCATCTGTTGATGCCTCCGCACCCGCCTCCTCGCTTCTCGACGACCTCGAGTTCAGCTTCGAGGTCTCGGCGCCCACGGACGCCTGGCTCATCGGCGGTCGCCGCAAGGGCCACTTTGTCATCCCGGCACCGGACGCGGACGGAAGCACCATCGGCCTCAGCTCGACGCCGGCCCTCGAGGCCGCCATCCCTCTCATGCTCATCCCGCTGCGCGAGGGTCGTCTGCCCTACCCGAGCGTCGAGATCCGGCAAATCTTGTCCGACGCCACTGCCAGCGGCGGCGGCCACCACCACGCCGAATCGTCCATCAACGGTCATTCCCAAGAGCCCCCGGCCGGCAACCACCATTGCGAGACCGATTACCGCAATCTAGGCGAGACGGTCCACGTCGTGGCCGACCGGATGCGCCTGACTCTGAGCTTGGATGCCAGTGGTCCCGGTGGCGGGCCACTGGTGCTGGAGAGCGAGCGGGCCCGAGTGGTCGGGCGGGTTGTTGTGTAGGGAGGGAGAAACATTGCTTCCTTAATGGTAATATAGATATACATAGTTTTAAGGATTTTATGAGCAATCTTTTGATTCAGATTCGTGATATCTTGATGTAATAACGCAACTACGGAGTGAGAAATAATGCAGTCATGATTAAGTGCCATACATTGTTTTCTCGTACAAAAGACTTGATATATTTGACTTAATAATTAATAATAGTTACCTTCCTTTATTTTATTTAAATCTACATAGATTAAATTTGTATCATAAAAAACAACTCGTCTAAAATACTCAAATACATATAGAACAATTGCCTATAAAACTAATCATCGCTCATGAAAACATTCCTTACGGAGTACACGTACTGTGGACTTTGACAACGGCGATGAGGTCAGTCTGCTATTGACATCACAGCTGAAAAATAAGCATAATAACACCCGCCCTATCGCCAATTAAAAGGGATGCGCCAGCCCAATAGCAGCACGTGCAAAAGACGCCACCATGCAGGGGCCAAATAGGGGGAACGTGCCTCCTTCATGTTCCCACAACTCTCCAACGGGGCGCTGCCCCGCTTTCGTTCAGCGCGCTGCGTCGTAACGAGTCCTCTGGGGGCGCAGCGTCACAGCCAAAAGTCGCGTTGTTCTGGGCCAGAATCAGGCTAGTTTTAGTGGTTCTGTCTCCATTTGGTGCCATTCGTAAGATATCTTATTATTGGGTGGCGCCCTTCGGTGCCCTGGGGCTGCCGGGCCATCCACTTCCACGAGCCAGGTTAGGTCGGCGTCGGCAGGGCCAATCTAGACCCCCTAGCCTCACACAGCGCCCCAAGGAAGGAGCTGGACATTCGACGAGAAAGGACAAAAAAAGCACAAGGGCACAGGAAAGGACAGCACACCCAGAGGCTGCGACCAGACCGACGACGAGACGAAACGAAGAGACGACGAAGCCAGAAAACGCGACACGCGACAGTTTGTGACCTACCTACAAGCGATTACGACGACTCTTTGCTCTTTGCTCTCCCGTTTGCGATTGGCCCTCGTCCTCCCTCGAGCGACTTTCTCCATTGACGATCCCTTCACGCCCGGGTCAACGTCAACGTTTGTGCGACCGCAACGACCATCCCACCCTCCTCTGCCGACGACAACGTCCTCCGCCATGACGCGACCATTGCGCCTCGGCCTGCTGGCCACGGGCTTCATCGCCTTCGTCACGGTTATGTACCTGTCGTTCGGCGGCAAGTCTGCGCCCGCTTTCCAGCCTGCGACGTCTTCGGAGCCGTTCGGCGGCAGCATTGGCAGCCTGGGCCTGTCCGAGACCCTGCTGACCGGCGGCGCCATCGCACCCAAGCTGGAGAATGCGACAGCCAAGTAAGTTCTTAGTCCTCGCTTTGGTTGAGGGCGATGGCTTCCGGGCCTTTCTGGTCGCTTCACTGTCACCATTTGTTCCACTTCGTTCGAAACTCCAACTCAGCTCGTTCGTTTGATCGGCTCGCTAACTCGTCTACCTACCCCCCAGAGCAGAACTCGGCCGCTCCTCCTGGAAGCTCATGCACACCATGATGGCCCGCTTCCCCGACACGCCGACCCCCGACGACAGCCTCGCGCTCCAGACCTACATCCAGCTCTTCGCCCGCCTCTACCCCTGCGGCGACTGCGCTTCCCACTTCCAGCTGCTGCTCCAGGAGTATCCGCCGCAAGTGTCCTCGCGCAACGCCGCTGCTGGCTGGGCCTGCTTCGTGCACAACGAGGTCAACAAACGGCTCAAGAAGGAGCTGTTCGACTGTAGCAAGATTGGCGACTTTTACGACTGCGGCTGCGGCGAGGACGGCAAAGACGGCAAGAAGGGCGGCCACGGCAAGGTGCCCACCACGCCGGAGAGCGGCGACGACGTCGACGAGGATGGCAACGCTATCGAGGCCGAGGCCGCGCCGCCGCCTCCGTCGGCGCTGCTGTCTGGGACCCTGGGCGGCGAGGCGTCTATAAAGCTGGAGAAGGAAGAAGGGTAAGTCGGCTCCGAGCAAACTGATCGGATAGAACTGTCCGCCCATTCGGTATTAGATACGGCATTGCTAACATTTCGCAGTCTGTCTCGCGGCGGTTGAGTTGCTACAGCCATCTGAACTCCTTTCTTTGTCTGTTGTATTTGTCTTTGGATTCCCTACATCTGGCGTAGTTTTGTCAATATGGTTTTGTCTTTCCTAGAGGTTGTTTTTTTTCGTTTTTGTTTTCCATTCTTTTTAAAGTCTTCAGTCTTCTTCTGCTCTCCTTTCTTTCCCTGTATGTTCTTTTTGACTATGTCGTACTTTCTCCACTACTATCGACGCACTCTACCGACGTCTAATACAATCCCTGCTGTAATATAGCCCTTCTTGCTATGTATAGATCACCTATGTTTCTTGCCACACGATCCTAGAATGAAAACAAATGCATTTTCTTCCTAAACGACGCTGATGTAATTGTTTTGTAAACATAAAACGGCAACGTGTTGTAAGTCTGTTGTTGTTCGGTGGCGATCAGTCGATCACCAACAGCTAGAGGTTCGACCGGTCACGTGACACATTGACAAATACTGCCAGGCGGTCAGCACCTTGGCAACGCGTTACGGCAAGCTGCCTGGAGCTTGGTGTTTGGAGCTCTGCATTCGTCAACCAGGCCGCCTAGCATTGACGTCCACATCGACGACCACGACGCTACACCCACATCCACACACCCACGACGCGGACCTCACGACGACATTGAATCCCAAGACATTCCGAACCCCCCCCGCGCACATTGCTTCACGAGCGACGAGTTTACAGACGACCTGCTGTTGACACCTAGCAGCCTTCTTCCCTCCCAACCTCTCATAACCGCCTCCCTCCTCAACACCCATCACGCACACACACGATGGAGTACGGCAAATCCGGCCAGCTCCGCGAAGGTTTGTTCGACAACATATTCCAGAGGCTATGATGCCATGATGGTGCTCTCTATATTCCCGTACAAGGTCACATACTGACTCGGCTCCAGATGGCATCCATGTCGACATGGACAGACTAAAGAAGGGCGAGGTCAAGTACGTCGCATTGTTCATTTGTCGCATCTCTTGAACACAGAACATCTGCTAACAATCATTTTTGCACAGCCTCGGAACGTCGATGTAAGGCTCATACACATTCCGCACCCTCCACTTGAGGACCAATTCTAACAACAACAGCATGGCGATCACATTCAAGGACGGTGTCATTCTGGGTATGCTACGATGTTTCCCATCTTCTTCTTTTCCACCTTTCTTTACGCTAACACCTATGTCCACTCCCCAGGCGCCGACTCCCGCACGACAACTGGCGCATACATTGCCAACCGCGTCACCGACAAGCTCACGCGTGTCCACGACACCATCTGGTGCTGCCGCTCCGGTTCCGCCGCCGACACGCAGGCCGTCGCCGACATTGTGCAGTACCAGCTCAACCTCTTTGCCATGCTTAACAAGCAGTCGCCCACCACGCAGACCGCTGCATCGATCTTCCAGGAGGTCTGCTACGCCAACAAGGATGCGCTGAGCGCGGGGCTCATCATTGCCGGCTGGGACGAGCGGTACGGCGGCCAGGTCTACTCGATCCCGCTGGGCGGGTCGCTGCACAAGCAGGCGTACGCGATTGGCGGGTCCGGCTCGACGTACATCTACGGCTACTGCGACGCCAACTGGCGCGAGGGCATGGAGGAGGCCGAGGCGGTGTCGTTTGTCAAGGGCGCGCTGCAGGAGGCGATCAAGTGGGACGGCAGCTCGGGTGGTGTGATCCGGATGGTAGTGCTGACGGCGGCGGGCGCGGACCGGCACCTGTACCTGCCTGACACGGACTACGCGGTGCGGCATCAATAGAAGAGAGGGTGTGGTTGGCAGATGGTGGAGAGTTGTCGAAGCAGGCGTTGGTGAGGGAGTGACAAGCGGATAGATGACGACATGAACAGCGAACGGCAACGCGCCTCAATGACAGCACGGACGCGGCTGACATGGCGCGGTGTGCTTTGCGCGCTCTACTTTGGTTCTTCCCTCTCGCCTTTCCTCTTTCGCCTCAGCACTCTTTGGCCCCTCTGCTGTTCTCTTTTGCGGTTGTGTTTTTGTTCCTTATGTATACTACCATTGCCATCGTTTGTCGCAAAAAGAACGGATAAACTTCAGCACGAAATCGGATCATTGGTGTGAAAGTGAAAGAGTTTGGAAGTCTACCGATTGTCAATATATTTACTGCTCCCACGAGCGATGGGGCTCATTGACACGCTGTAGTCGTGCCTGCCCGGAGGCTCGGTGTGCCCCCAAAATGGCAAGACCACCCAATCGGCACAGCGTGGCTCATTCTCGAGAATCATACAGTGATTGGCTAGCGCTGTCCAGGGGATCGTTCGGGCCAGCTCCAGGGCAGTCCCGCCACCCAGACCAAACCCAGGGGTTTGACCGCCCCTTCCCTTTGCGGCGAGCGACCTGACCTCGTGGCCGTCTCGCGCACCGAGATTGGCTCGTCGTCCACGTTGTTGTCCATGTCCATGTCCACGCCCACATCCACTGCCCATTCCCAACAACCTTTCAGACGAACCCTAAGCTCCACTGACATCACAGCGGCCAACAGCTGGCCGTCTTCTGAACCATTCGCAGCTTCATCCTGATCTTGACCGCCATCCCATCCGACACGTCCGCAGTGTTAGGCGGTTTGTTGTTACGATGCTGGCACGTCTGGATGGTGTAAGTTGTCTGACCTTGTAATATGACGCCTCTGCAACTATCATCTCTCGGGCCGCTCACCGTCATCCATTCCCCTGTCTCCCCATCTCTTTGAGTCCTTGCCCATATCTCCCTTCCCCTTTCCCCTGCGCAAGGGCGGCCCCGCGAAAGGGCTAGGGATAGGGAATGGTTAGAACTGGCCTGGAATGGTTTGGAATGGCGTGGCTTGGCCTCTCGTAGGGTCTGTTCTGTCGTCTTTGCTGGCCAAATCCCATTGTCTGTATAACGCATGCTGCATACATCAGCCTTTCAGCGTGTCGTCATTCGCTATTGTCCCATAGTTGCCGGCGCGCCTGCCTCTTGGAATGGCCTGTAAGACAACCTGTGAACCGCGCCATCCTTTTGTCACCATCGTCAACCACGTCCACAATCTTGCAGCATTGGGCCGCGTGCACTGCAGCGTGCCGCTTTTTCTTTTCTTCTTTCTGTTCTGTTCCCTTTCCTTTTCCGTCCCTTCCTTTTCTGTCCCTGGTCTCGGGTTCCACCGTCTTTTCCATCTCGCCTTTTTCATCTCGTCTTTTTCTCTCCTCTCTTCTGGCTCTTCCATCTCTTCTTTTCTTGCACCACCCTTCCACTTCCTTTCTCCCTTCTCTTCTCCTTTGGTTCCCCTACGTTTATTCTTCTCTTCTCTTCCCTCGATATTGCCTACCCTTTGTTTCTCACGACCCAACGCACTAGTTGTCACTCCCTCCGCGAGGCTGAGGAGGGTACTTGGAGCTCGGCGTTGCTGAGGGCGTTGTTTCGAAGACCATTCTCGAGCTCGTTTTCAAGTCGATTCCAGCCGACTCGTCAATTCAAATCTTACCAGTTCTCCGACGAACCGACCAACACGCCCAGCTCTTCTCCAAAAGGCAGCCCCAGGCATAGTGCCCACTGTTCAGCATCCACGGTTGGCGCTAAAGCGGTCTCGACTCCGTCTCCAAGAGGCCCAGGTCGTCAAGTCCCGGTCCAGGCCCAACACTGCGTCGTAATACTTGTATTTTATATCTCGCCGTCTGTTGATTGTCGTTCGCATCTGTTCTTTGCCGACTTTCTTTCCTCATCACGACATCGCCCCTCAACACGGCCCGCGCGCATTGTCTCACTGGGCGATTACTTGACGTGGTTTTGGATCATTCAACGGCCACCCTCGAACCCACTGAACTGGTAAGCACATTCTTTTGTTCTTTCTTTGCTCTCTCTTCCCGTTTGCCTTTTCGTGCCTCGTGTCTTGTCCATCGTCTTGTTCCCTCGTGGGGTATCTGCGATGCGCGGGGGTGGATCAGGCAAGCAAAAGCCCTCCTCCGTTCTTACCGTTCTTTCCTTCCTTATCTCGTCCATATCAGTATCGCGGTCACTGTGTCGCCTGTCTCCTCTATCGCAATTACAACCCCCTACACTACCCACTCTCCCCTGCTTCTGTGCCGATCCGTGCGCCATGTCGCCCTGCGTTGTGCAGTTCGTGCGCCATTGCGTTTTCTTGCGGTTCTTTGTGTCTTTTTCGAGAAAGATCTGTCATTTTTTTGGGCTGTTCTTATGTCGTTCAATCGTTCTTTCCTTCTGCTGTGTTTCCTTCTTCAATTCTTCCTCTTTCCTTCTGCCTCGTAGTTGTCAAATCCCCTGTATGAGCCTATCGCTCCTTCCCAAGCCCGCTGCCGCAATCCACAATTCACAGTCGCCTCTCGTCCCTTCCCTATCTATCGTTACCGCTTGTTTGCTGCGCCAGTGCCCTCGCGCGTAATCCGACTTTGTCAGGTTCCGGCCTTTTATCGCTTCGCTTTTTACTATTATCGCGGGGCACGATAAGGCCCGCCGAGCCTCTTGACGCCTGGCCACCGAAACTTTCAAAGAGACCCAAGGCCTGGCCAAAGCCCAGGCGCCAAAACGTCCGCCAGCGCGCTAATCACGTTATTTCTCTTACCCAGCATCAGCGGTTCCCCCCTCCTTCACTCCTTCCCTCTTCTCTGAAAAAGCACTTCTAAGCGCTCTTTGTACGGAAGGAGCGCCCCAGGAACGCCCAACGCAAAACGCAAAACATTCACTGCACCTCGTCATTTTCACGAGGCAACAGCAACCAACAGTCATTCTGACTTTCGCCTCTTGATCCTCGACCTTTCTCCATCGCTCTTTCCCCAGACTCGACCCCCAGACAGCCATGCGACCGTGAGACCATGGCCACCTTGATCGGAGACGTGTACGGTGCGGAATCTTCGCCATTTCACAGTCGAGCCCCTACATCGGGCGTTGCCATCACGGCACACCAGCAACCACAGCATCAATCGCAACATCAACAGCAGCAGAGCCACCAGTATATCCAACATCCTCAACACCCCCCATCACCCTCCCAATCCCAAGAGCGCCCGATGCCCACATCCCCCGGCACGACGACCACCCCTCATCACCCTGTGTCGCCGCCGCTCTCCTCGTCCAATAGTTTCTCATCGCCACCGGGGCAGGCCACGCCGGGCATCGCGGGCAGCGCTGCCATCGTCGGACAGAACCCCGCACTCCGCAAAGACACTTCTGGCGACGCGCGCATCCCCACGCCGCCCGATTCGTCGTCGCCCAGCAGCCCCCAGCAGACCAGGGATGGCTGCGCAGTGCAACCCATGGCCACCAACAATGAGACGATCACAGGAACTTCCACCAGCGACCCCTCTTCCTCCTCTACATCCTCTACCTCCTCCTCCTCCCTTCCCGGCTTCCCGGCCTCTTATATCCTGCCCGTCCCGCCATTACCGCAGCCGGTACCCGAGCAGCGCGCCCAGCGCACGATCCTGATCCGCGACCTCAACCATATCCAGAGCCTGACGCAGGCGGACAGCACATTGGGAGGCGGCGGCGCCGGTCTGGGCGGCCCACTCGGTGCCGGCCTGGGCGGTGGCAGCATTGGCCTGGGCGGCACGGCGCCACTCCAGGATGTCAAGTTTGAGATCAGTGCGATGCCCATTGGCGATATCATCGAGATGGTCGCGGCACTGCTCACCAAGATCACCACCACAAACGACCACCAGCACGACGCCCTGCACCGCAACGCCTCGCAGCAGCGCCAGGCCCAGGTCCATAACGAGGGCGGTGCGGACGGCAGCAGCAACGGCCACAGTGGCGGCGGCGGGCACGGTGCCAGCCCATTTTCGGCGTCCGTGCTCGCATTCCACGGCAAGAATGTGCCCGCGATCACGATCCTAAGCTACCTGTCGCGCATCCACAAATACTGCCCGACGACGTACGAGGTGTTCCTGAGCCTGCTGGTGTACTTTGACCGTATGACAGAGCGGGTCAACGATCTGGTCATGAAGCAGCAGCAGGAGCAAGAGAAGCAGCGCGAGCGCGAGAAGGAGAAAACGAAGCCACACGAGGACCTCGCAGACGACAAGGACGTCGTGATGCACGACGACGGAGACGGTGCGAGCGACGTCGACGAGACAGACGAGGGCCTGGCCGATAGCAGCGACAGCAGCAGCAGCGAAGACGAGGACGACGAGGGCGGTGTGCCACGAAGCGATGCTGCAACAACAGCAGCGGCAGCAGCGGCATCCTCAAGAACAACGCCTGCTCCTCCTCCTGCCTCACCTGACGTCGCCGGGTCCCACTCGGCTGCTACCTACTTTGTCGTCGACAGCTACAACATTCATCGCCTCATAATTGCGGGCGTTACGTGTGCCAGCAAGTTCTTTTCGGATGTCTTCTACACGAACGCTCGCTATGCCAAAGTTGGTGGGCTGCCGCTGGCCGAGCTGAACCACCTGGAGCTGCAGTTTCTGATCTTGAACGATTTCCGCCTTGCTATCCCCATTGAGGACCTCGAGGCATATGCCACCATGCTTGTCGAATTTTACGCACGCGAGGTTGTGGGCACACGGCCGCGACCGTCTAGTGCGGCGGCAGGCGGTGGTGCACCGACGACACAACCGGTCGGCGGAGGAGCTGCGACAGCGGCCGCGCCTTAGTACAGCCGATTGATCACCGCTATCTTACAAGTCGGACCGCCCGAGTTTCCGATGCTGCTTGACGAGACAATGGCCCGAGAGGAGACGCAAGAAGCAGCGCCATGCGAAGACGAGACAACTCGCCAACTATGACCTGACGAGTTATATACCACTTAGGAGCACACATATAATGTGAGAGGTGGGAGAGTTTAATACGGAGAGAAAGACTGGGAAGCTCGTTGGTGTTTTTGGAGAGGGATTTTGACATCGCTCACTATTACGGCAATGACCGAGAAACACACACCACCTCAACACCAACAACGATTTGAATGAGCTTCTATCTTTGCGACCGTGCATCTTTGCACATATACCAAGACGCTGCGCCCATACAACCCACCAACACTTTAGACGGCAGGACTCGCTTTTAGAAACGGAGAGACTCAAAGACGTGAGATCACTCGGTATCTACTGCAACAGCCGAGTCGAGGCTTACGCCACGAACGACAGCAACCAATGACATACCGGGATACGCTCCTAGATGAGACACAATGGAGGAACAGGGCATGGTTACGACAACGACGGCTATGGTTAGAACCGCGGGGTCAGCATTTTGTGCCTCCCGGCGAGAAATAGGAATGTTTCTTTTAGCATTCGGGCGGGACTATTTTGTTACGGAGCTGTTTCTTTTCTCCGTTTTGCTCCTCCCATCTGCCTATTTTGTTTTGCTACTCCGCCTCTTCATAATGTACATCTTGCACCTCTTTCTCCGCCATGTCCTTTCTTCCTTACTGTTTTGTTTCTGTCTTTTTGAACTTTTTTGTTTGCTTTACATTTTGTCTTCGTTTTTGGCCGTTGCCTTGTCTTTTCACATTGCTTTTTGTTTGGCGTCTGGCTTATAATATAAATAGATAGACTTTGGCGTTTCAATTTAACGTAATTCCATACACATCACATCGATTTCTTCACACTGCAATTTGTACACAAATTGTACACATGCCTACACGGAAAGCGTCACTTGAACGACGTCGAGCGCCTCATCCCGTGTCCCCGTAAACCGTGCCTCGGCCGTCGTCCAGTTGATAATCTGCCACACGTTGTCAACGTAGGACTGCTTGCCGTTGCGGTACTGCAGGTAGTACGCGTGCTCCCACATGTCGATCCCCAGAACCGGCACCGCATCTACTACAGGGTCTTGGTCTTTCGTCGTAACAATACGGAGGTCGTCGCTTCCGTCCGTCTTTACCAACCAACCCCACCCCGACCCCTGGATGCCCAGCAGTGTCTTTGAGAACGCCGCCCAGAACCCGTCCAGGTCGCCGTACTGTGCTGTGAGTGCTTTCGTCAGTGCCGGCGCCTTCTTTTTGGGCTTCTTGGCGTCGTCGCTCGAAGCCGGCGCCAGTGACGGCCAGAACAGGGCATGGTTGATGTGACCACCGCCATGAAAGCGCAGCGCCGGCTGCAGGGCAATCTGGTCTGCGACGCGGCCCTGCGCGACGGCTGTCGAGTAGTTTGTGAGCAGGGCGTTGAGGTTCGTGATGTAGGCCTGGTGGTGCTTGTCGTGGTGAAGGGTCATGATCTCGGCGGAGATGTGCGGCTCGAGGGCATCATAGGCGTAGGGCAGAGGTGGTAGCGTATAGGAATGTACGGCGGCCTTGAGAGAGAAGAGGGCTTGTCAGTACTACGTACTCTGCACGGCATCGGATCCCATTTGCAGCATGTCGGTGCTTACCATCTCGCCAAAGACGACCTGCCCGGGCACCGGGACACCGGAAATATCAGCCATTGTGATTATGTCGCAGAGGCAGACGATCAGGAATAACAAGAGATATGAAAACTGTTTGTTCTTGGATCGCAGCGCGGTTTCTGAGAGAAGCTATGGTGGAGTTGTTGTCGTGAGGTTGCGGTGTGAGCTCCTGCGATGACGTTATTAGCAAAGCTGGTGGACTAGGGCCACGGTGTTTCTCCGCTTTATCCGTTTGTGGGCGGAAACTTTCTGGCGCTGCCCGCTGTAAATACAGTGGACACTCTGCAGTTAATACTGCGCAAAATTTAGAGGTGGTATTTACACATGTGAAACGACATGGATTGAGGTGTGGTTATTGAAAATTAGACATTGATAAAAACTGGCGTAAATGATGAAAAAACTACAAAGTGATATCAACTGAAATAACGAAAAATGTACCGAAACGGATAAGAAGGTATGAGAACGAAAAAAAGGAGAACGAAAGCAACCCAACTAAACAGTCCTTGCAAAGAAACATCAACATTACACATGATGACTGCCATTCTCAGTCTCACACATCTACTTCCCCTTGTCGTCGCTGATGGTGTGCTTGTGCATGGCGCTGTGCAGGTCCTTGATGCGGGTAGGATCTTCGAGCAGGTCCCAGGCCAGTTCCTTTTTGGTCTTGCGATGGCCGTGACCGCCGCCTTCTTCGGTGTGCTCGCCTTCCCCGACCATGTCGCTCAGGCGGCTCTCATCGGACGAGCTGAACGAGCTGCTGGTTGGGCTGCGGTTTAGCACCAGGTGCATACCGCCGCCCTCGCGCTTCTTGCTCTCGTGCTGGTCGCGCTTCATTTCTTGGAGCGTCTCGTCCTCCCAGTGCATGGCAACGACTCCGAGGCCGGGGAAGTTCCTCTCGAGGAACTCTTTGAGGACAGGCAGCAGCGACTTGTCGGGACGGTAGGTACCTGAATCATTGTCGATGATGAGCTGGTAGTAGCCTGGCTCGTGGGTTGGCGGCTCCTCGTCGGGCGGTCCACCGGCGAGGGTTGTGGTGGGTGGGTGTGTGGGCTCGTCGGGCTGGGGGTCAGAGCTGCCTGTGGGCTTGGCCAGACGCCGGATAAAGAACTCGCCAGAAAAGGCAATGTAGGTGGCGACGTCCGAGTGCATGGTGTGTTTCGAAAGCAGGTCGATGCCAAACTCCTTGCCGGTCTCGGTGAAGCGGAAGACGCCATCGAGCGAGATCATATAGGTGAAGATGCGGCCACCCTCGTCAAAGTGCGCAAGCTTGAGGAACTGCAGCGAGGCCTCGTCGGAGCACGGTGAAAAGGTGCCGTACTCGGTGGAGCGGCTAAAGTTGTAGACACGGTTGTGCTGCTTGTGCAGGGCCTTGTTGAGAATGCGCCCGCGCAGGCCGTGCGACGAGAACATGCGTCCGATGATGGGGCGGAACTCGACATAGCGGTGGTACAGCTGGGCGGGGACAGGGCCCTGTAGCTGGATCTCGTTGGCCTGGAAGTCGTATTTCTTGGTGCTTCCGTTAGTCTTGTCGTTGTTGGCGTCGCCTTTGGCGTCTTCTGCATTCTTCTCCTTCTCCTCGTCCTTTTCGCTCTTCTCTTTGACGTCTGTGGTGTTGCTGTCGGGTGCGGGTAGGGGCGGGCCGTGCTCGTCGGCGCGCTCGTCGCGGTTGACGAGGGTGTGGGTGATGCGGCCGATCATGGGCGAAAAGTGGCGCACAAAGCCGGTCGGGCCGACGGTGTAGATCCGCGCGCCCTTGTCGTCCTCTTCCTTGTGCAGGTCCTCTCCGATGACAGCAATGCTGAGCTCCAGCGTCGGCGTCAGCTTAGTCCCTAGAATCGCTGCCGACGCGGCCTTGAGGAGGTACGCCCGCTTGCTGCCCATGCGCTTCTTGACGTCAAAGGTCACGTGCTCCAGCCCGGCCCAGTTGCGGCCTGTGAACGACGGTACCTCGACGGTGACGTTGCCTAGGCGGTCGTCGTGATCGGCGGAGTCTTCGTCGTACAGCCGGCATTTGAGCGTGAACCCCTGGTTCGACGCAGGGATGCCGGCCACCACCCACTCCTCGTCCCACACGGGCTCCGTCGTCTTATGAATCGTGCGCGTGCGGTGCACCATGGCCGGATCCTCATCGTGGCGCGTGGCCACGTCTGGCACAGTCAGGGTAGCGCGGATAAAGGGGTCTGACGACGAGTTGCCGAGGTCGGCTATTGGTAGATTGGTTGCGCGGTGGAAGGTGAACTTCAACGTGTAGGTTGGCCCTGTGGTCGTGGGCAGTGGCGTGTCATCGTAGCCACCGGGTGGGCTCTTCTTGTCCCGCAGACGCTCGGTCTTGTCAGTGATCTTGTCCTTTTGTGTGGCGATGCGTGTCTTGATGTGGCCGGGAAGACTATGGGGGTGGTTGTCGTTACCGGCGGGCGGTACTTCCGACGAGGAGGAAGGAGGCGCGTTCTCCGTACTCGTTGGTTGAGGTGCTGGGGTAGCTGCCGAAGCAGGCTGTGTCGCGACATCGGCCATGGCAAGAGCGATTGTGAGTGTTTAACTGGGAAGGAGCGATCAGACAGTGCCAAGCGGGAAGCTAATACTCGAGTCAAAAGGACCGGGCCGTCGCAATGGCTGTGTTTTGACGTCGTCAAAATAGACGACGTGCGCTGACAGGATGGCGAGAATGTTGACAGATATTTGCCTCCCTGCCCGCGAGATCGATTGTGGTGGTTCTTCTTGGTGTACGTTGATATCAGATCGCGATGCGACTGACGTGGTGTAATGATTCGTTGATTGTGTCCTTTTTCTTCTCTTTTCGCCCCTTTTTGACTAAAATTGACACACAAAGGAACTTATCTTTATCGCAAAAGCCAAGTCTTGATCGTCGCACCACGACAAACTTCCCCTCCAAGTGTATTTATTCCGTCGCGATGGCGCGACGTCGGGGCAAATGCTTGGCCATGCGCTGGAAGGATCCCGTGACGTCAGATTGGGTCCAACAGGAAATGACCAGAGACGTTGGGAAGGGTTCGGTGCTGGTCTGGGCCACTCAGGGCACGTTCTGAGCGCGTTGGGAGGGCGCCCGTCATGCTGGAACAGGCATTGTTGGGCGAGTTTGGCGAATCTGGGGCATTTGGGCGAATGAGCGAGCGTTGCTTGTCCGAAATAGTGGGGTATTTGCCAAGAGCAACTGAAAAGGAACCTAAGAAAAATAATGGAGTGCGGAAAGAAAAAGAGCGGGCCAGAACAACTTGGCAGGGAGGTGACGTAGGACAACATAAACGACGGAGAAAGATGCAACAAGGGGAGGAAAACGAAGCAAAAAAAGAAGAAACGATCTAAAACGACGAAGGGGAACGGGCACGTCTTTCTTTTCGAAGATGTTGGTATGGAGAAAGGAACTGTCCTCTGTTGAAAGTTTCGGAGGTTTGGGACGCAGCGATTGTGTGCCGACGAGATCCACGCCCTGCCGAGGCAAAAACAATTGGGGTTCCCGTCTGCACCGAACCGCGCCTACCTCGTCATGATCCTTCTTCTTTTTGGCGCACTTTCGAGAAGCGAATCGACTCGTTTGCCTATTTCGTGATTGCGAACATCGCGAACAGATACACAAATGAACAGTTACGTCTTGTCTTGTTGGGACAGGAATATAGACTAGAACGGTGTCTCCGGTAGTGATTACATCCTGCGTCCTACGACATACCTCGGGCCTTTTTTGAAAGTCATGTTGGGACCTGGCCAGTGGCAAGGCAGTTCTCGATAGATCGAGACATCGGTTTTGTCAGCCCTCGAAGATGGCGATAGGATGCCATTCTACCCCTCACTGTTTCGGACATCGTGGCCGACGCGGTGTAATGAGTCGCGGCCTTTTCAGTCGGCACACATTTACCGATTGCGATGAGGTTAAAGAATCTGCGTTACACACGCAACGCAGAGGCATTGGCCAATCCATGGTTGATGTGGGCGGAGATGCGCCAACGGCCGCCATATTTGCCGGCAACTTGCTCGCCGATTTCCCCGCTCAACAGCCTTCCACTATGAAAGGACTTGTCAACGAATTGGCAAACAAACAATACTCAGCACCCTCGCATCATTTAAAATCCTCTCTTTTCCTTCTTGCTGAGTCAACGACCATGGGTCCAACCTTTGATTACCCCGTTCTCCCTACCTGATTGGTGTTGACGTTGGCTTACTCGCCGTACAGAGCTCCTGTTGTACCGTGTTAGACAGATGAACAATGGCTGTGGTTTACCTACGTGGCATTGCTTACATATTATACAGAGCTGTGAACATCATTGTGCGGGGAGTTGCAGCTTTGCTCGCGTACCTATCTACCCAATCCCACCACAACCTTGCCATCTGCGGCTAGGATCGCCTCGTATGCAGTCGCCGTATACGAGCGTCCCTGAGAGCTCTCGTTACGATATCTGCGTTTGGCATCAAGGCTGGTATCGTATTTTGTTAGTGACATCTTGTAATTTTAGACATAGTTGGTAAGTTTTGCTATGATGAAGACACAACATGTCTCTGAATATGTAGTTGAGGGAGCTGTATATAAAGTCAGCGTTTGTCCTGGACAATACAATCTATCCTGCTTCTCGTTCTCTTCTTTAAATCTTCTATCCCATCACCTTTGTCTACAACGAAGACAAAACAAAGTCTAAAGGCCCCTCGTAGCCGTCAATTTCTCCACCACCATGTCTATCCTTGTCGGCGAGTATCTGTTCCGCCGCCTCAAGCAGCTGGGTGTCGGCACCGTCTTCGGGGTGCCTGGCGACTATGAGCTCGCTCTACTCGACCTGCCAGTCAAAGAAGGGCTTGAGTGGATCGGTACCCCTAACGAGCTCGTGGGCGCTTATGCAGCCGACGGCTATGCCCGCTACAAGGGCTTCGGTGCGCTGGTGACCACGTTTGGCCCAGGTGAACTGAGCGCGCTTTGCGGCATCGGCGGTGCGTTCTGCGAGTTTGTGCCTGTGGTGCACATTGTGGGCTATCCAACGACGGAATCGCAGCAGAGCGGCCGCATCCTGCACCACACCCTTGGTGATGGGAGCTATGAGTATGTCTGACGAAGAAAGCCGAACTGCCCAACATTTGCTCAACATAATCAAGCTAACTGTCCAGTCACTACATCAAAATGTCTGGCGAGCTGTCGTGCGCGACGGCCGTTCTCAAGAACGCGGCGACGGCAACTGCTGAAATCGACCGTGTGTTGACAGCCATGCTGACGTACTCGCAGCCGGGATAGTAAGTGACCCCCGACACCAGTCTCTTAATCTAACCCTTCTAACACCCGACCTACAGCATCGGCATCTCCGAAGACATTGCCTATGCTAGCGTGCCCGCCGCTGGGCTCAACACACCGCTGACCCGCGCCCTACAGGAACCCAACGATGCCGAGTCCGAGGCTGCAGCCGTCGCCGACATTGTCGCCAAGGTTGAGGCTGCGAAGCGTCCCATCATCATTCTTGACGGTGGAGCCGGCCGCCGCGACTGGGCCGACATCGCTGACCCTTTTGTGGAGGCTGCCCGCTTGCCCTTCTACGTGACAACCCTGGGGAAAGGTGTAGTCACGGAGACCAGCCCGCTCTATGGCGGTGCCTACTGCGGTGTTGGCTCTCCTGCGTCCGTCATCAAGGCCGTTGAGGCTGCTGATTGCATCCTGTGGCTCGGCAACCTGCCGTCGGATTTCAACACGTATGTTTTGGCCTCATCCCCGTCTCTCGCGTTCGTCAGTTACTAGCTCGCTCACACCACTCGTAGAGGCATGTTCTCCGAAAACGTCAAGACGTCCAACATTGTCGACTTTCAGCGCTTCACCGTAGCCGTGGGCCAAGCAAAGTACGCTACCAAGATGGTGCAGGTCCTACCAAAGCTCATCAAAGCCTTTAAAGCGAGCACCGTCTTGCAGGCACGTCTTCCTAGTGCCGCACCGGCTCGTACGCCTCACCCGCTTCCCAAGAGCAAGATCATCACCCAGGACTACCTGTGGCCCCGTCTCTCTGGTTTCCTTCAGACTGGCGATCTCATCATCACCGAGACCGGTACATCCCAGGTCGGCTTCCTGTCGACAGACCTGCCCGCCCAGTCATCTGTGTGGACGCAAGCTGTCTATGGCAGCATCGGCTACGCAGCGGGTGCGGCTGTCGGTGCGTCCGTCGCTGCCAAAGTGACGGGCGCCTACAAACGGCTTGTTCTGATCACGGGCGAGGGCAGTCTGCAGCTCACGGTGCAGGCCTTTTCGATCCTGGCCCGGCACGGTCTACCGTGTGTCGTGTAAGTCGGTATTCCTGTATGGGTAGACAGCAAGTTAGCACAGTGTGGTCGGACTTTTTGTTGTTGTTAACATTCCTTCCCTTCCACAGCTTCGTCCTCAACAACAAGGGATACACAGTGGAGCGCTACTTCCACGGTTTTGACTCCCTATACAACGACGTCCCGCTCTGGGACTACGGCGCACTCTTCAAGGCGTTTGCGCCCACAGTCGCCGGCATCCAAACGTACAAAGTGGCCACGACGTCGGAGCTGGACGCCTTGCTCGACGACAAGACTTTTCGCCACGAGGCTGTGCCCAAGCTGGTGGATCTTGAGTTAGCCTATAATGACGCGCCGTACCTCCTGAGGGGGCTGTTTGAGGCCAAGGCCAAGGCAGCCAAAGAGGCGAATTAAACACAGCTGGGCAGCGACGTTACGATGAGCCATCGTCTGAACTTGAACCAAAGGGAAGGAAAGGACATAAATGTGAAAACAAAATTGCAAATATCAGGAGACTGGAAGAAAGATGTAGCAGATTGGCAAGGCACACTTAACGCGCGCGAGGTTTATACTGACTAAAAGTATCTCATTGAGTTCGACACTAATACACAATTGCCTTTTTATTCCTTCTACACCCGGATGCCCCTGAATCCGGTCACCGCCACCCGGGGTTTCCCCGAGTAGGTGCTTTCGCGATATTTCCCATATTTCTCCTACTCGTATATATCTTGGTTCATTTCACCTCCTTGTATGCGGTATCGTTCCGTATACCATCTTCATCATTTCTCGTTTCTGAGCCTCTTATTTCCCTCATTTCCCTATTCAATAGTCTGCATACGGTTTCCTCCTTGTGCATAATCTCGCTGGCAACTATCCCGGGCCCGATGCACAACAGCGGCCAATGCGGTCATTGCGCTTCTCGAGTGGCTGCCTGGATACCATCTGGCCCGTCTGTTCTGTCAGCCCCTGTACCGTTATTCTTCGCTGCTCTTGGCCACCGCCACTCCTTGCCTGGCCTCAAGTATACGCAAGGCAACTAACGGTCTACGAGAACGCTCATAGCCTCTTCGGACCACGCGATCGCTTCTCTCGATCGTTCCTAATGAAATAAAAAACCGAGAGACGTCCCGGACACCAATCCTCCGACTCGCCGCGTTTTTATTTTCATTTTTTTATTTTTGGCCATTCCCGTGGTTTGATCGGAATGGCCGTCTGTCAGCTCGCCTCAGTCGCCTGTCCAGCTGCCCGCAGCTGGCGCTTTTTGACGATGGTGCAAATGCTACCCTGCACTGCCCAGCGCCGCGCTCCGTCTTCCACTAACACTGCTAATACGACCCACTGATAGCATCCACCCGAACGGCCATAATTTCGCCTCTGTTCGTGCATCTGCCCGCCGCATGCAGCCAAGGCCAGCACAGCATGAGGGCCGGGTCTGGGCCCTTTTTAGAGTCTTTCATTTTCTACGTGTTGTCGGGTTTGCTGTGAGCCAAGCGTCACTACCGAATCCCACAAGCCCTGGACAACAAAGACCAGCAATTAATTGTGAACATGTGAGACATTCTCTAAATCCTTCAACACGAAGATCCTCAAGTACCGCAGCCCGGGGTCCTTACACAGCTTTCTAATCTTCACTTATCCCTTCTTTCCCTCCCCGGCATGTTCCCTTCTCCGATTCCCGTGTCTCCGACATGCGCGTGAGTCGGGGTAGATATTATGCCGGCCAACAGTGGTTTTGCGTCGCACGGAGTACGGAGACATTTTCCACATTGCTCCCATTGTCTCTTGATCTACGTTTTTGTTTTAAGTTTCAAGTCTGCCTCTTGCGTCTTTCCACATTCACTGTCAAGCGTAATGTGCCGTTTCTACCATTCAATCCAGAACCGACCCCACCACACAAAAGCATCTGATTACATCCAGTTTGGGTGCTAGCCGCGACAACACAAACAGCCTAAACGGTTGCAAAAGTGTACAGAGTCAGCATATCGGCTTGTGTCTCGCCACACCCCAGATTCGGCCAACGGTCAAGTCGCACAGGTTCTAACGGCCCTGTCATCGGTCCTGTCAAGAGGCAAAGTAGCCAGTTCCCTAGTACCGTCGGCGAACAAGATTTGCATTACATGATTTGAATTCATACATGTTGCCTGCCGGCTAGTTATCTGCTTTTCATAACTAGCCACCACCCCCTTCTGCACTTCGTAAACATTGGTGCCTTGTGTAATTTTCCCCTTCCTCGCCCTTCGGCCCACAGTACGACATACCCACCTCCGAAGATGTCGATCGTTGGCGGACAAGGGATGTTCACAAAAATCGGTGATGGTCTGGATGCCGTTGGAGTACGGTGTATGATCCGTCTCTTCGTTCTGTGCTTCCTGTATCGTCTCGGTTTCTGTAGCTCTTTCTTTGTTTCTCGTCCCGTGTTATCCACCCAGGTCGCCAACAAAGAGATCAACACCAGGGGAGGTAAACGGACATGAGGAAACCGGTAGCAGTTGTAGTTAAAATCCACGCGGTGCAGTGATTAGTGTCCAAGGAATGATGTGCTTTAGTGGCCGTGCCTCTTTCTCGTACATTGTGCAAGGCGCAGCCCTTGCTATCGTCGTTTATCTTTTATCTTTTTCTTATTTTCAATGCTGGACTGTTCTCATCTCTTCCTCGTCCTTTTTTTTATCTTTCCCTCTCGAGCCTCCCACCAATTCGCGTACCTTGCGGCTGTGTAGTCATCCAACACATTCTCAAAGCTTCTTTCTTTTTAGGGCGTAGTTAAAACTCACGTAGGGGGCTCTTAGCCCACTAAGCACCGCTAAGCTCCACCAAGTCCACGAGAACCTCCCCGAGACACCTCCCTCGCCTCAACCCTCAACCGTCAACTGCCAACAGTCGCCGACCGCCTCCTCCTCGAGCTTTCTCCAACAGCCCGAGGCCGCTGACAGCTCCGCTTTTGCATTTCAAGGGACCGCCGCCCCCACTTGTTCTTCTCGTACCGGGGCCACATTGGCCATGCTTTTCGGCCCATCGGTTGTGTTACCACACTTGCAGCACAGGCCCTGGATACCAATCATCTGGGATGGCGGCCCACCGAAAACCGAGGAGGGGCAAGCTTTGAAGAGTTCTGAGAGGTTCTGACAGGCTCGAGAGTGGCAGGCTATTCTGAAAGAAGGTCTTAGTAGCCTGGTCGCTTCCCTTCCGAGCCTCCACTGCTCCCTACAAGGCCTGGATGGCGGAGGGCGGAGGGCGGAAGGGAGGCCATTGTGCCAAGCCGTCCCACAGGGCAGGCTCCAGGTGGGAAGGAACCTGCCCCTCTGTTGCCCTTCATGAAGCTCGTAATCAACACACTAGACCTCAAGCGGCGATCCGCCGCTGTGGTTGAACGAGGAGGATGTGCATGGACCGGGCAATGAAAATAGCAGACGCTGCTTGAAGAAGGAATGGACAGAATTAAAATCAAATAGAAGGCTAGTCAAGAACGGCGAGGTCAGGACGGCGACGATGTCAATGTAGATGACGGCGGCCTGGCTAGGTGCATTCGCGATTCTTTGAACTTCTTTTGCGTTTTCGACTCCCGCGCCCCGCGACTCTCGCGCTCTTGATTCTCTCTGTTTCCCATCTTGCGCGTCGCCATACTTACGTGGTGCTGTTGTCGCACCCCTCCCCCGCCGTTTCGTTGGTCACTGTCGCGTTCCCCGATTTTCTGCATCCTTCCTTGTCGGCTTTGCCTGCCGTGAAATGAAACCCGCCCTCAACACGGAGGATTGCCTCCTTTGTCTTCCCGACGAGAGCTAAGAGCAAGCAACAATCAAGAGCTAGGAGGCATTTACCTTTTCTGGCGACGGCTACCGATGCCTCCATTCGTCTGCAATTCCCACCCGCCCATCCTTCAGCAAGAAGCCACCGCTACTCGGCAGCCCCACTTCGCTTCTGGCCTCGCACCAGTTTTTTTATTTGGAGTCTTTGCAGTCCTTACTACCCAACGAGGCATGTAGTAGTCGTACTCACCCGACCAAAAGAAGAAACAGGTCAATTCCACCCGAGTGGGAGACGAGTAAAAAAGAGAGAGAAAGAATAAAGAATCTCATCTGGTGGCGTTGGCGTTCTCGAGAGGTAGCGGTCTTGGCTGTCCTTAGCTGTCCTTGGCCTGGCGTATCGAGGAGGTCGTCTGCCAGGTCTGGAAGATTCCGTCATGGTTGTGCATTTATCTCTTCTTGGTCCATCATCACAGCAATCCTTACAAGGCCTTCACTTCATAGCGCTACGAGTTTGCCATCGGCTTGGACTTTGGGGCCTTACGAGAAACCACAAGGGGGACATTAGCGTCATTAGCTACACTGAAATCAAAACAAAATAAAAAGAAACACATCCAAAAATCAAACACGAATTTCCAAAAAAAAATACCCCAAAAAATAGAAATAAAAACGCAAAAATAAGAGGCAAGGGGCGAGAGGCAATGCCGACCGTTTCGAAATATCGACGTTCCTCCATGAGCACCCCACACACATTACGCAGTATTACCTAGAACAACCGACCCCATACCAAGTCGCTCCTTTATCAGTCGTTTGCAGCCCGTACTCTGTTTTGACATCGCGCATACTACACTCATACAACGTTCATCGCGCATTACTTCTCCCGGGCCCGTCCAAAGGTGCAATTGCCGTTGCATTGCAGTCTTGGATGACTCCCGTGTTCTTTTTTATTTTATCTTATTTTTTTTGCAAAAAGAGAACTGTTTTTTTTTTTTTTTTCGCTACCTCGATCTTCCACACTTCGCCATCTTCTTGGCATTTTTCGACCTGTCTATCCTGCATTGCAAACCCTGCCTACCACACCAACCTTATTTTGTTTCGTTACTGCTTTCGTCTTTGTGCGACTTTTCCGTTATATTTCCTATTTTGAGCTTTCTGGCCTCGAATTTAAACTTACTTTTTATATTATTTAAACCTGAGCGGCTATATTCTACCACCCCCCCTTCTCACCCACTACCGCTTCACACAGCCCTATCATCCCATCATCGCACCATCTTCGCCGACGGGATCTCGTCTCGAGGCTTTGCTGACTGACACTTATATCTATTGACGATTATGATCTCTGGCATCAGTATCCTTCACATGTCGCTTTATTTCTATTTATTTTCTTCTTATATCCCTCTTTGGCCACATCGACGTTGATATTGCCTCCCCGGAACGCCATATCTTGGTCCTCAAATATATTGCCCCCCTGAGCCCCCTTACCCTCCCCCCCTTACCCTCCCCCCCTTACCCATATTGTGGTTGGCTGTTTTACCTTGTGCATCACTTCCCACCTCCCCCATCCGCACACTTATGAGCACTCTCCTTCCAGGCCTTCCCCCGACTGGCCACATCTGCGGTATTTGCCTCGTGCTATCTTGACCCGGTGCATGGTCGGTGCTTGGTTGGTGCACTGTATCTGCATTATTGCCATCGTCTCTTGTTGTTGGTTACTATCCCACCGTTACTCTGATCATCACGGCTACGCCCCTCCCCCCCCCCTGCTGGCGGTTATTTGCTCGTTTCTTTGACGTTGTGTCGCCCCTTTTTATTTTACATTATTTTATTTTATTTTCGGCTTCGTTTTTCTTTTCTCCGGCAGCGATAGCTCGACGCCACACCCGACAGCCGTGTCTCTTAAGGCGTGGTTCGTATATCTTACGCCGGCTCGGCACACAATACGAAAACTGGGTGGTCTATCCTTTTCCGCTTGTCTTCTCGTGTCTTGTCCTCTACCATCATCACAGTCTACGATCAACTTGTTAGCAACCGGACAACAATATCGACGACTTCATCTGACGACGACCTCTAAGTTGACAATAAAAAATATCTGAAGGTATGAAGTGAGATGCGATATGACGATGCATACTGTGTTGTAATGGAAGGGAATACGACATTGAGGTGGATGGTGATGAAGGGCGAGAGGATGGAAGCAAGGAAAGGAGATCTGCGGCGAAGAAAAGGGGTGGCTAAAATACTCACCTGTACAGGCTTCCGAGACTTGACGACCAACAAGGCACGAAAATCTGCAAAAGGTCAGACAAGATCAGGCGGGATCAAGCGAGATCTGAGTCGAAAAGATTAGGAAAGGAAGTGCATACAGCCTTCGTCAACGAGCCCCCGCCCACGTCCCACTATGGACCGCACGCAACCGCCACGAGAGCGACGACAGCCACAGCTGTCACGGCAGCCATCGACGATGCAGGCAACACAACCAACACCCACACCGATGCAGCCAGCCGAGTCGACGCTGCCGCCCAGACGACGGCGGCAACACAAGCGCAGTCGCAATGGCTGCTACACCTGCAAACAGCGGCACATTCGTTGTGACGAGCAAAAGCCTATCTGGTGAGTGGGAGAGTGAGGGGTGAACGCGGGGGACAGTGTTCCTTTATGCTATTTTTGCGTTGCTTTTTGCGTTGCGTTCGAGGATCGTGCATTTTCTTGATTTGTCGTCCATCTGTCGTCTGTATCGCCTCGCGTCGTGCACTGGACGTATGCGTCTGCGTGTGCGTATGCGCAACGGAACCGGCTTCGTGTTTGAACGTGGCGTTTCCTGTTCTGTCCATTTCTTTTTCTTGATTCATTGTTTTGTCGTTTTGATTCCTTTGAAACTCGGCTGCCTGTTTCCTGCTACCAGTTTACCATCAAACCCGTCGTCCATCCCTTTATCTCTTCATTGGTTTTTCCCATCTCGTTGGGTGGTCAGTTATTGGCGGTTTTGTCCCTTCTCATGGCTTTGTTGATTACTTTGTTCAGGCACTATCAGTATCGCAAGGCTTTCGTTTCGGTGCATTGGTGTGTATAGTGCATCAGTGATGGGCTACAGAGGAAGAAAATAGAAAGAGCAGAAGGGGAAATGGAAAGAACGGCAGAAAAGGAATTTACAAAAGAGAGAAAGTGTTGGACTCTCAGCATCTAAGCTTTCTTTTAGATGGTTTGATTCTTCTATTTCTTGGCTTTTCTCCATTTCTTTCCTTTGCTCGCCTCCTCATTCACCGGCTCCTTTTTCGCAACTTCTTGCCAAAGTTTTCTACTCTACTCGCAAGTTTTCACAGCATCTCTCATTGCACTTTCTGGCACTTTCCAGTCTTCAGTGTCTTTGGGGGTGGATGCCTTCTGAAGCAGTCTGCATTTCTGTGGCTCTTCCTGTCTTTATACGAGGCGTGCATGAAGATGCGCCAATGCACACGAACAAGGCATATGGACAAATCAGGGGCAACAGCCATCATACGAGGCACTGGTAGCCCTGGCCACTGCCATCTGATGTTCGATCCAATGGGACAGGCGCCGTGGTGGTTCTCCCCCTGCACTTCTGATTCCTATATCCTCTTCCACTTCCCAACCTTTCTTGATGTTTTCTTTGTCTTTCATTTTTTACCATTTTATACTATTTTCGCAACTTTTCTTTTTTACCTCACCTCTATCTTCTTTCACTATCTACGTGACCACACCTCCTCTTCCTTTTGACACCACTGACCTTTCGTTAGCACAAACTGCCTCGTCCGCGGTGGTGCTTGTGGCTACCCCGTCAAAGCCAACTCTGGACCGTCCTCATCCACCGACAACAAGACCAACCATGGCGACACATCGTCGAGCCACACGAGCAATTCGACCGTCACGACGACGGCAGACGCGCGAGACCTGGACTTGTCCGACCTCGTCGCAAGCTGGCCGTTTGACGACCTTGGAAACAGTAACAGCGCCGGCGACAACCTGAACATGTTCGAATTCGAGCTGCCTTTCCGACCGCCCTATCTTCCCTTTCCCTCTCCGGCCCTCTCTACATACCAATCGATCGACCCATTTGACAGTCTGCCGGTAACGATGCCTTTGCGGTCCATGGAGCTGTTCCATCACAGTGCGTTCTAATCCCGCTTGTTTCACTTTTGTTTTTGGATTTTCTCTGACAAAAACAGTGACCCACTTCCGCATCTTGACACGCTCGCTGGTGCCCAAGAACCCCAGCAACTCGTGCATTGCAATGGTTCTCCAGGACGCTGGCCTCTTCCGCGCTTGCCTTTTGCTGGCGGCCATGCACTATTCGTGGATCAACGGCAGCCTGGCCGACATGGAGGAGACCTACCTGTACCACAAAGTCGAGGCGATTCGGCTAGTCAACGAGCATATCTCGGACCCGGCGTGGAGCGAAATGTGTGCCAACGTGATTGCAGCTCTGGCGCTGGCGGAAAGTGGCATCGGCGACATTGCGGCGGCCGAGGCGCACTTGAACGGACTGTTCACGCTCATCAATTGGCGCAAGCCAGAAGAGTGGCAGGGACGACTACACGGACTATTCCAGCGGCTGATTTTGGTCGCCGGCACGTTCATCTCGGCAACCAAGGGCCGTGACCTTGACGATGGGGGGCAAAAAGGCACCGGCAGGAGCGCGACCGACAAGCCTCCCTTGCACTTTACACGTCCAACAACCGTCCACTTCAGCGCGGCACAGTTCGATGCCACCAAGTTGTCGCCGTTTTATTTCGTCACACCGCCCGATTACGAGGCGTCTAATGCCGACCTCGAGGGCATGGCCATGTCCAACGCTTTGCAGAGGCTATCGTCGCTGCCGGAATGCGACAAACAGCTACAGTCCGCTCAGCCAACCCAAGCACACGCACACCCAGCGTCCTCCTCAGCAGCATCATCACGAACGAATGTATCTTCTCCGACAGGCGCACAAACTTCACAAGCTACGGAGGGCATGAGTATGAGCCAGGAACTGACGCAGGTGCTGCTACTCGAGACCGAATCGTACCTGACCTCGCTGCTCTTTCGGCCTCACGCACCACCCGTGGCCATGTCGCTGGGGCGTCAGATGTACCAGCCGCCAGAGCGACTTACCTCATTAAACAACTCCCCTCATCGCCAAACAGCGGCAGTCCTGAGGATGGAGGATCACACCACGCCCACACGTACACGCTCGCAGGGGCTAGCAGACATGACCGACATCATGGATCCCTTTATGATGGATTTCGATCCTCGGATGCCCTCTCCCAGCGTGTTTATGGATGCCAACAATAATATCACTAACAATAACAATGGCAATCATAACAATACTGCCAGCGGTAGCATGGCATCGACAGTGCCCAGTCCAGCCACGAGCCACGCCACCATCTCAACAAACCACTCTGCCCATTCGGCTCATTCAGCTCATGCAGCGTATTCCGCCGCAGCAAGCCCACTCGTCTTCCGCACGCCACCACTGGCCACAATTCTCCCGTCAAACGCTCACCAGCCGGCCTCTTCCACCTTTTCGTCTAGCTTCCCACCCTACACCGGCCCCTTTAATGACGTCTCACCCGCCATTCTACCCTCGGCCTCTCGTGCCTGGTCTGCCGGCGCGTATCTGTACCTGCACACGTTTTTGGCGGACCTGTGGGTGCCGCCACGGCCGCCCAGCTACCTACCCCCGAACTTCCCGCCTTCAACTCAGGGCCACATCGACCGGGACCTGCTCCGTTGGCTGTTGGACACGCTGTGCGCTAGTCTCGAGTGCACGCGTGAGGCTATGCAGTTGGGCGCATACAGCCGCGAGCTGTGGATATGGCAGGTCCTGGTGGGCGCCTATGTGGTGGCAAAGACACGTCACGAGGGCGGGCAGGCCATGGGTGACAAAAGAACTCGTCGGCCGACGCCAGCTACACCAGAGATGGCGGAAGGCGCATACATAGATCCGACGCTGCTCGACCCAGCGGACATGAACTTCGAACGGTACAGGATATCATCGGCCGCCATGCCGTCAGCATCTCCAACAACGGCGGCGGCAAACGAAAAGCCGCCCGAGTATTACCTTGGGGCATGGTTCCGTACGCAAATGCGCGTCTGGGCAGACGCTCTCGATGCACCACACTGGAACGATGCAAAGCGGCACGCCAGCACCGTGGCCTGGCCACAGAAATCGTGGCCGGGCGAGGCCGTGATAGAGGACTTGTGGTCTCGGGCAATGGCAGGGCAGGGGTCACCATGAGGACGTCAGAGTGTGTGCGCCCGAGTCTTGGGCGCACAGAATTGGCAAATAAGTGGGTGGCAGCACTAATTTCATTTCTTTTGGTTTTATTAGTTCTTTTCTCGTTGTCCATACACCTCTCTTTACTTATTTCCCATATAGAGCATACATACGTCAGGCCACTCAATATACAATGAGCACATATTTTTCAAAAGAACCATCTAATCTCCATTTTCATTTGATTTTGAGACATTTTCTATTTGCCCCCGTCATCATTGCCTGATGCGGGAATGCCCTCTGTGCCCCGTCCGAGGTCCTCCTTGAGGATCTGGCCGTCTTTGGTCCGCGGCGGCTCGCAGTCCTGAAGGCAGAACACCATGCGCGACCACTTCGTCGTGCTCGGGTTGCGCCACGCGTGCATCGTCGCCCGCTGCACCATGACATCGCCGCGTCCCAGTGTGACTGTCTGGCCAGAGTCCAGCTCGCTCACCACTCGGCCCTCCAGCACGATGCCATAGTCCACGGATACGGTCCGATGCATCATGCATGCGTATCCCGGCGCAAAGTCCACGTACCGCAGGACGGTGCCACCGCCCACCACCAGGCCCGTTGCTCCCGATCCTTGGGCCATGCGCGCGTCGTGTGCGGCCACGTCGCGATCGTCGCTGAGGTCGGCCGGGAACGACGCTGTGGTCCAGCCAACGGACATTTGCATGGCGCCCTCGTCGTACGTCGCCCACGTCACCGGCCGCCGCGAATGTAGTACGGCCGTACCATCGTCAGCGTGGCCTGTGACAAAAACGGTCGGGCCAGGAAGGGCGGTGGCTCGCTGGTTCTCCGTCGGCGAGCGGATAAGGGGCGGTGAAGACGATCGATCGGACATGGTAGACGTTGTTGTGCGTTTCTGTTTTCAAGTGATTTACTCAGTGGCTGGGTGCTTTCTTGCGTATTCGATGCCGATAATGTCTCATTCTGGGGCGTGGCTGTCTGCTCGTGCCTCTTGGCCTGGGATGTGCCTCATTTTATCTTCGGAGTTTCTCTGTGCTGGTCTTCTCGGATGTCCGGTGATGCAAGAGCGCATTCTCCCCGCCTCTCCGAAGACTGTCTTGCCTTCACCACGTGACAATCGGATCGCGGGCAGCTGAAGCAACAGAGGCCGACGTACAAGGACGGGTTCGCAGGTAAAAACTCATTATAGGAGTTATCCAATGCAGTCCAACATAAATACCAAGTCCTGCAGTGATCACAGTCTCGATATTGTGCATACCACGAGCCGTAGTACTAAGGGTCGGAGATGAGAATGACTGGGTACAACGCAGCCTCAAGAGGTTCAGAAAGCGGATTTCATGAACCTGCGCAAAGCATAAAATATTGTACGCGGTTGTGCAAATGCAATACAGGGCACCGTGCGAACTACGTTCAAAAGTCGCCGGAATGGGATGAAAAGTCGTGAAAGGGAGAGAAGAGTATCCCTGCGCAGCACGGGGTATCCCTGAATGCTCCCTCCCAAAAGGAACTGTGAGAGGCTTCACCGCTCCAGTGAGACACGCGCACTGCTTCCATTGTGGGCGCGCGAGGATCTTCCCGTTTCGTTCCTCTCTTTAACCAGTCTCGCCATTTCTCCTTTTATTTTTTTATTTTTTTTTTCTGCGCCCCTTTATTCCTCCCCAGCCCCGTTAATTTTGCCCATTGTGCCCATCGTTGGAGACGCACACACGTGGAAAAAGGTCAAGGCCAGGGGGACGCGTCCGCGTCCCAGGGGGCCTGTATCTGGCTGTTGAAGGAATGGAGCGTGATGGGTCGCCCTAGCTGTGTCCAGTAAGCTTGTTTTACACTTTCATGGCGCGTTGTCTTGCGATGGGCGGTCCTCGAGCAGCAGAAAATCAGACGATGGTAGTGAAGCACTTCAAATTTGCAGAATCGAATCAAATGAAGAAAGAAACATGATGGAGAGCATGAAAATATGACGATAAATGTACTCCGTAGTTGCGCTGTGCATCGCGAAATTGCAACCTTCGATCGCCCTGACCCAACCTTGATTCGACCCTGCCTTTAAGCTCCTGCAAGGGACAGGGCCTGCGGGGGCTGCCAGCCCGGGCCGACAATCTTGGCTTTTGCCCTCTTTTTGCAGCCCAGCCCGAGCGCCGTGCCTAGCACATCCCAGCTCCAGGGCAAGAACAGCGGCTATGCACTGCAACGACACATCGCCTTTGCGACAGAGTGGGTGAGTCGGCACTGCGCTTCCAGCTGCAGTCCACCAAGCAACACAGATATCGACTGGGGGCGGAAATCAAAGAACGAAAATCAAATCAAATGGAAACTACGGAGTACTACCGTGGACTTGAAACAAATCCTTTTCTGAAAAAAGAAACGTCTTGCACAAAGACGGAAACTTCGTCATAGACTCATTTTTTGTCTGCTTTCGCCTTTCAAACAGAGATTTCACAAGATGGCGAAGGTGTTATGCAAAAAGAGAGCACAAAGAGAACCGTCAAAGAGCATTCCACCCATCCACTACAAGAATCGAAACGCCTAACTGCCTCAACGGCATCCACCCGAGGATGGCGAATCGATTCTAGACAACTCTAGATGGCGTTGCATCTTTGTTCTTTTCTTTATGTTTCTATTTTTGCCCGTTTTGCCTCGCCAAATATTTTCCGCGAACGGAAGGCAAGAAAGAGGCAAGGACAAAGTGAAAAATCAGAGAAGTGAGATGGGCAAAATAAAACATTTCAGAGAACAGGCCCGAATCGAATGCAACTGCAACTGGAAAGTTCCGGAGATCCTCGCCAGGACTGTCTCCCAGTTTTTCCAGTCCTGCCAGGTCAGTTCTGTCAAGTTTGTCGATGGCCTGACCACTGTGTTCCTCCAGCTCCAGTGGCTGCTTGCAGCATTAGAACAGCAGTTTTTAGCAATCCTGGTTTCGTTCTCAGTTTCTTTTCTTCGTACAGGTTATTTCTGTCGCAGCCTTCCTATTTTTGCTATCTTTGCGATACCTATCTTGCCTCACAAGGAGGTTGGAGACAGACACAAAGAAGCCAGGGCGAGACACGCGTATAAGAAGCACAACGCTTTACACGTACAGAGCTTTGCAGGGTCTTTGAGTTACCATTCAGGCTTCTATTAAGATTCCGCTCAAGATCATCTCAAGTCCCTTTCAAGTCGCCGGTTGAATTGCCCTCGGGTCATGAAATACAAAGCGAGCCTTTGGGATTGTATGGACGACAAAGTATTTTACCTTTTCACCTGCCTATGTCTTCGACGGAAGTATACTACACGCTACAGTTTGCGGAAGAGTATTACTCCGTACCTCCCTGGCATTCTGGTGGAATATGTCGGACATGGCACCTGTCGATGCTTTGCGGGCTGGGCGGCTACGCGCCTGTTCCCAGGAGCCTCGGCCTTTGCCTCCAGTGCGTAAATTGACTGAACACAAGTCCCGACGAGCCGCCAAGGCACTCCTTTTGCCCAGTTTGGTGCCCAGCGCGGTGCCAGCGTAGTGCGTAGCAGCCCAATCTGGCCACTGTCATCGTTCTCTTGCTGACTGCTACGACGTATGTGGCGCAGTGGATTTTACAGCAGTGTGCCGGTCTCGCAGTGAGAACAAAGGAATGTGCGAAAATTCTGCACAACGCCAGCATTAGACTATGCACAAAGCCCGAGGCGCCCTTTGTGCCCACACACACACAACGATCCCGAGAACAACCGCTCGACCGCTACCACCATTGCCCAGCGCACCATCGTGCTACCCCTGAAGCGGTGCTGCGACGGCTTCTTTGCGGTCCTCGAGGACAAAGAAACACTCATCGCAACGTCGGTGCCTGTTCCTGATGTGGTGTGGACGCCGTGTGGAGCGGGCAAAGGCCCAGAAGCCAGGCCGCTGTAGTGGCTGCAACCTCGGGGACTTTTGGATCTTACTGGAAGGGAGGGTCGTAGAGTTTTTCTAGCGATCGATGCAGTCTAGTCGGAGGGCCGCGGAAAGGGAGACAAAGAGAAACCGGCGAGAAAGAGGCCTATGAGGAATCGCGGCACAGTGAAAAGAGGAGCCCACCAGTGGCACACCTCAAAGGAACCGGCCAAAGAAAGAGAAACAAAAGGAAGAAACGTTTTTCTTGAGTGTGCCTGCCCCTGTGGCCCGTGCGGTCAACATGTGCGGGCGGATCCACGACACACACTAGCGCCAGGCACACAGCCAATCACAGACGACCACAAGACAGGCCAACGACAAACGACCGGCCAGCACCAAAAGAAGCAAAACAAGGGGAGAGAGACGTCAAGACAAGCAGCTGAAAGTGATCCCAAGAGAAAGAGGAAGAGAAAGAAAGGAAAAGAAAAAGGAAGAAAAAAAAAAGAAAAAAGAAAAGAAAGGGACATGGAACTTGTCAACCGTTCCTTGCCTCCATTGCCGTTGCCCAAGTGGGCCCCCCCTGCCCTGACGTCTCTTTGAGGACCTGAGCTAGTACTACTTTACAGACGTTAAGAAGAAAAAGACGAAGGTCGACAGGGGAGGTGCTTCGGACGGAGCAGGGGGGTTAGCTGTCCGGGGGGCGAGAAAACAGAAGCGGAAGGAAGAAGACCAGCTCAGGGACCACAAAAAGACCACAAAAAACAGAGAAAGAAAACATCGCATGGACAGGGATCCCAAAGAAGGAAAGGAACGACTTCAGAGGCAAAAGGGCAAAGAAAGAAAAGAACGCAGTCACACCGTTGCGGCCCCACTTGCGCCATCCAGACAGACTTGCCTCTGGCGCTCTTGGGCTCTTTCCCAAGGCGCCCGTTCTGCCGTTGTGCGCGCAGCGCATCTAGATGCGGTCGTGGTCCACCGTTACTGTCTCGCTACCTCGTCCCGCACAGATGGCCGCCGTACTTAAGGGCAGCCGGGTCCGCTTCCCGCGAACTGGGGAAATGGGTCTCTCTCTCTTTCCTCTCACCTCTTTCTCTCCTCACCCTCGCTCCATCTTCAGTTTGTCTTTTGTGTTTTCGCAACAACACTCCTTTTTGCCGCATCCGCATTTTCAGTGGCCGGCCACTCTCTTTCATACCCAACAACCAGCAAACAACAAAATACAACGACGACTCGATTCGTCCTTGTGGTCTTGACGACTCTTCTTTTTCTTCCATCACAAACATACACGGCCATCCAGCGCCTGTTCATTCTCTCTTTCTACCTCTGGTTACGGTAGCTTTTCTGCTTTCAGCACTTTCAGTACAAACATCAACATCGTCTAGCACGACTGTCTCGCTTTGGATCACACGCAGATCCCAACAACATATCAACACACTTCGAGGAAGACACATCCTTCTTTTGATACCACTTTCACACTTTTTGACATTCCACGTCTACATTCCCTCACCAACACCTGATCACCATGTCCACCACCACCAACGTCCTGCTTGCCCTGGCGGCCGCTCGCGCTGCCATTGCCACCGGTGTCTCGGTCACGCCTCACGCCAGCTACTCATCGTCGGTTGGCGTTCTTGGCTGCTACATCGACACCAACCGTGTCGCCTACTGGCCCGGCTCCGTCGACTGCAACAACCTTTGTGTCAAGGTCACCAACGGCGACCGCTCCGTCAACCTGCTGCGCATCGACCAGTCTGGCGGCGCCCACGACATCAGCTATGACGCCTGGAACTACCTGCAGACCGGCTCGTCCGCCACCGTCGACCCCATTGCCGGCGGCGGCGTCGCCATGGAGTACGAGGACGTCGACGCTTCCGAGTGTGCGTCGCTCATCAAGACGGACGGCAACAAGCTGCCGCTGTCGGCCTCCAACAGCATGGACTTCGTCGCCAGCTGCCTGGCAGACTCCAGCAGCTGGGTCGCCCAGAACCACGTGCTCTACAACATCGCTGACCCGCTTTGCTCGCTGGGCTACGACGAGACCTGCACCCTGGACCTGACCGTCAGCAACCAGCCCAGCTGCCCGCACACCCTAGGCCTGACCACGTCCTTGACCTCCACGCACGTCTACAACATCGAGTACCCCTCGGGCAAGTGCGTGGATGCGTCCACTGGCGACGAAGTCTCTGCTAGCGTGGCTCTCGCCGACGACAGCGAGAGCGACTCCTCGGCTGCTAGCGGCTCGGCTGCCAGCAGCAGCTCTGGCTCGTCATCTTCTGCCGTTGCTATCGAGGCCGCTGCCGCCTCTGCTGTCTCTTCGTCCTCTGCCGCTGCCTCGGTTGTCGCGACTACGTCGTCGCCGGCCGCAGTCGTGGCTCCAACCACCTCTTCTTCTTCGTCTACTGCGGCGACGCAGGCGAACTCGCCCGGTGTCTTTGTTGCCACCAGCCAGTCCGCCGGCAACAGCCAACAGGTAAGCAGTAACAGCAGCCAGACTGCCTTTTCTTCTTCGGTTCTTTCGTCTTCCTCCCCTTCTCTCTCTACCTCCACCACCACGACCGATACGATCTCCATGACCGCCACGATCACCTCGACGGTGCGCTGCAGCTCGTCGTCCTCCGTTCCCGTCCCCGTCTCCACCCTATCGTCCTCGTCCGAGACCTCGACGGTGAGCTCCTGGAACTCGTCGTCTTCCGTTCCCGTTCCCGTCCCCACGCCGTCGTCCTCGGCCGAGACCTCGACGGTAAGCTCCTGGAACTCGTCGTCCTCCGTTCCCGTCCCCGTCCCCACCCCGTCGTCCTCGTCCGAGACCTGGACGGTGCGCTCCAGCCCGTCGTCCTCCGTTCCCGTCCCCGTCCCCACCCCGTCGTCCTCGTCCGAGACCTCGACGGTGCGCTCCAGCCCGTCGTCCTCCGTTCCCGTCCCCGTCCTCACCCCGTCGTCCTCGGCCGAGACACCGTGTCTGACCACGTCGCAGGCCACCACGTCCAGCAGCAGCATCGACAGCAGCAGCGCGCCGGCCACCACGAGCAGCAGCACGTTGTCCTCGTCGGCCGCCGCTGTCCCATCGAGCTCTTCAGCTGCTGTCTCTTCGTCGACCAACGCCAAGCAGTCGTCTGCCGCTGCGTCGCCATCCACCAGCACCACCCCCACGTCTGCGTCCACCTTTGCCAAGTCCACGCTGGCTGTGGTCGCGTCGTCTTCCGCTTCGGTCGCCAGCACGGGTTCCATCCGCCCCACCACCTTGGCCACCGGCTCGTCGGCCCCCACTTCGCCGTCAACCGTCGCCGTGTCCGGTGCCTCGGCTGGTGTTGTTGGCTCGCTGCGCGTGGCCGCCGCTCTGACCGGCGCCTGGGCTGCTTGGATGCTTCTGTAAAGGGTGAAATGGGGAGAGCCTTACGACTTTGCTTGCAATGATCGAATGACAAAAATTGTTTTCCAACGTCTTTCTTGTACATACTTGGAAATTTTTTCCACTTTTACTTTCTTTCTCTCGTTCATACCTCTTTCTTCTACTGGCCCAAGCTCAGCACTGACAGGTGCTTGGCCGCGCTACTTTTTATAACTTTTTCTTTGCCGAATTCTTGTTTTGTACAAGATTGGTAGATAAAATAGGAATCATTTACATATCTAAGTCGCACAACATTATATGCCCCAGTGAAGCTTTGTAGTAACAAAGAGTTTGTCCGACAACATACTGTCGTCGGGCATAGAACAAGTAAAGAGACAATGTTGGGGATAAACACAGCAAAGCACGACCTGTAAGCCACGTGTACAATGAATTGATGATTACATCCATAAGCGAGAAAAGTGATCAGAAGAAAAAATCACAGCCCCGCTACTGGAATGCTGGAATTTTGCTGGCTGTCATCGCTGCTGCCGCCCACTCGTACACGGTAAAGACAATGCCGCCGCTGAATACCAGACGGCCTAGACGCATAGTACTGCCCTTCCACAGGCCACGTACGCCGCCCTCGCGCAGCACGCTCTGCAGCGCCTCGCCCATACTGCTGCCAGACGCGCTCTGCACGCGTGTCTTGATCGTGTCGAACGGTTGTGTTGCGTAGACGGTGATGGTGCCGGCCACACTACCGATACCAAAGGTGACGAGGGCGTTGGTCGGCAGGCCCTGTGACTTGCACGTCTCCCGCAGCGCATTGTACGAGCCCATGCGCACGGCCGACGTGCTCGCCTGCTTGAGGGTGGTCGACACGAGGCCGCGGTAAAAGGTACCTATACCCTGCTCTTTAAGCAGGAGGCTCACGCCGTGCACCACGCCCCGGAAGCGTGGCTGGCCGCTCTTGGCGTCGTCGATCAGCGCCGTCTTAATGCGCTCGGTGGGCGTCACGGCCACGGCGCTTTCGACGCAGCCGGCCACCATGCCCGCCAGCACGCCGTTTGCCTTGGACAACTGGCCCTTTTCATTGGCCAGGCTATTGCGGATGGCGTCAAAGGAGAGGAAGCGCACAGACGCCTTGAACATGGTGCCGACAATCAGCGTCGAGCAGCCCGTGTACAGCTTAGCCACGCCCTCGGTCTGCACCACGTGGCGAATCATGGTGATGGGATTCGTGATGTTGGCGGCCTTGGAGCCGGCCTCTTGCCGCAGCTGCAGACGCGTCTTGGCGAACTCGAACGGGTATGTGGATGCCGCCTCGACACCGCCTGCTACGCCGCCGGCCAACAACGACACGATGGGCGGGATCTTCTTCTACAGTGGGTGATGTGTGTTAGCAATGACGTCATTGAAGCTTCGAGATGCATGCCGGCTAAGCATATGACGAGGGAGAGCATACCTTGGTGGCCACAGGAGCATCGTTGCGGCGAGGCTCGGCGACTGCCGCCGGTGCGACTTGTACGTCTGTTGCCATTGTGTTGATCTGTGCTGGGGGTAGGGTGTCGAGGGAGGAAAGAAAGAGGTAGCCGTTTTGGGACAGGCGAGGAAGACTGATTGTCTGTTTTGTTGAAGGTTGATGCTGATGTTGATAGGCAATGTTCTCAGGTTTATTCGAATTGGCCGAGGTAATATCAAGTAAACAACCGAGAATGGAATATCGTAAGTCAATATTACGATATTTACAACTAATATCGGCGATTAATTCCAGAAAAAGAGAAGTTCTCCAAAATATTTCTCAGAATGGCAAAAAAATAAACGCGTCAAAACGTCAAGCATGTGCATAATATGAGATTGGCCGTCGTCACAAAGCGGACTCGGACGGAGTTGTGACGGAGAGTCAGGGGCCGCTGGAGGCTGCGCTGGCGGGCAGGTTCTGCGCCGTACGGAGCCGGCTTTCCACTAATAAGAAGGCGTCTATCTCCACTGCCCAGGACGCTCCCATAGCGCCATTGTCTGCGCAGGAGACGGCTTTGTCACGTGCCACCATCCAGAGGCACTAGTCGCGAACACTGGAGCCGCGGACCCCCTGAAAGCGCAACAAGCCACGGAAACAAAGATGCCGCGGACGGCACGCTCCTCAACTTCATGACATTGCACCATTGGCATTTTCCATCGACAGACCCCACCAAGCAAATCTCGGAAATGGTAAGCTGCACGCGCACGTACAGCCGCGGTCACCTCCGCGCAGCGGCATCGTGATTGCGAATCGGCCATAGGCGATGTTAATGGTAAAATGATGATGGGCGAAAGACGAAGGACGAAGGGCGGAATGGATTGACGATCGTGCCGACGGACATGGCGACCTGACTTGAACACACACAACAACCTCCGACATCCACCGCCGACGTCCGCCGCCGACATGACCGACCCGATCTCGACAGACGTCGTCGTCCGGCTGGACACGCCACTTGGTGCCATTGACGCGCGTTGGGAGGCACCCAACACCAGTGACGCAAAGACAGAGACGGATGAGGGCGTCCTCAAGGTGCTCGGCATCCAGTACGCCGGCATCCCCTACCGCTGGGCGGCGCCGCGCAAGCTGTCCTCGAGCACGCCCTGGCCCGGCACGCGTGACTGCACACAATATGGCCCCGGGTGCCCGCAGATCGGCCGCGCGCTGTTTGGCGTCGAGAACGTGCCCATGTTTGGTCAGCTGGGTGCCGACGCAGCGGGCAACCCGACCTTGGCCATCCGTCCGGATCGCGAGGACGAGTTTGCCTGTCTCAACCTCAACATCTACACGCCGGCGAGAAGAGGGACTGATGAGACTGCTGGGACCGCTGTTTTGGCAAGCTCGCGGCGCCTGCCCGTCCTCGCCTGGATCCACGGCGGGTCGTACCAGGTCGGCGCCGGGTCGGTGGACGCCTACGACGGTATGCCACTGGTGCGCCGTGGGCTGGCGACTGGGGCGCCTGTGGTCGTCGTGACGATCAACTACCGTCTGGGCGTGCTCGGGTTCTTGCACAGCAAGGAGCTGGTGGAGAGCGAGGCAAGCAAAGAAGATGTCCCGGTTCAGTTCCGGTCGGCGGCCAACTTGGCGCTGGTGGACTGCAAGTATGCCCTGGACTGGCTCAAGGACAACATCCACCACTTTGGCGGTGATCCGGACAACATCACGGCCGTGGGCGAATCGGCCGGCGCTGGCGCCATCCACCACCTGATGACCGTGCCACAGCTGTTTGTGGACATCCCGCGCATCATCCTGTCGTCGTCGACCTTCATGTCCATCCAGCTGCTGCGGGCCGACGAGGCTCAGCGTGCGTTTGACGCCATCTGTCAGAAGTTGGGTGTGACGGGCAGCTCGTCCGCTCAGATCGTGGAACAGCTGAGGGACATCCCCGTGGATCGGCTGGTCGAGGACTCGTGGTTTATGAGCTCGACGTACCGCCCTATCTGGGACGATATTACCATCACCGAGGACCCACGCGAAGTTGCTTTCGATCCGCAGCGATGGAACCCGTCGCTACAGTCGATGGTCCTGGGGACGTGCCGAAACGAGCCCTGGATTCGTGAGGCGGCCATCATTGCGGGCAACAAGAAACACGACATCGGCACCATCATCAAGAGTCGCGTGCCACCCGACGCTACAGGCTCGCTGCGAGAGCGCGCAGCCCAGATATATGCCGACCCCGCTTCCTTTCCCTGGCATACTACGTCGCCTAGGCTTACTGTGCCCGACCACAATCGCGTCTCCATGGCGCTCGAGGGCCACTGCCGGTACAATACACCAGCCACGCTTTTTTCACGGTCGCTCACACAAACCCAATCGATGGCCGGAACAAGAAAAACACTTTACCGCTACGTCTTTGATTACGCCACCGAACACTGGCCGAAGGACTGGCCAACCACGCACACCGCCGATATCTTGCCCATGTTCTTGCACCGTAGCCTCAGTGACGCGGATCGCCGCGTGTCCGAGATATTTGCCGACCGACTGCTGCAGTTTGCCACCGGGGCTGCGCCAGACCAGTGGATGTCGTACACGGTTAAGGCCCCGCGTCTCAACACGATCGATCAGAAAGGAGACTGGTCCGTCACCAGCGAGGCAGAGGGTGCGTTTGATCTCACTGAGGACCGTGTGCAGTTCTGGGCAGACGTGCTGAAGGCCATATTGGCGACGGGACGCACCGGCTGGCCAGAGATGGCTAGGTAGTTGGTGAAGCACGTTAACAATAGCTGAGACGGCTTATATACATAAGAATACTAAATAGAACAGTGTAAATACGGTACATAATATGCGTGGCCTGAGATTACATGCGTATCTTGTGGAATTGTAACCGTGCTGCTGCTGGTAAATACTAAGTCAACTATTTGTCTTGTTCTGTGCTGATTTACCCTCCGGCAATTCAAAACTCGTACGTTCTATTCTCCATCAGTCACTACATTTTTTTGCTCTCTTCCGCCTCCCCCCTCAAGTTTTGCATTTGCTTCTCGGGCCGTCTCCCCCTGACGGGGGTCTTGGCTTTCATGTTTTTATTATCGTTCTCGTCCCCCTTCTCGCCCTCGTTCTCTATCCCAACCTCGTCTTCTTTCCCGTTCTTGTTTCTGTCCGGACCGGAGTCGTCATCACCCCCGCCTTGTTCGTCCTCGACGGTAATTTCCCACAGCGCGTTATGGAAAGCCTGTACGAAATGCCCGTCATAATTCACACCATGCTTGAGTCGCACCTTGTCGCAATAGAGAGGAGGGTTTAGACTATCCGGAAACAAAGGCCGTGGGCCATTGTCGAAACTTCGCTTGGTCTTGTATCGGCTTGCTACTTTGGCGTCTAAAGGCCCCGTGTCTTTGAACATAGTAGACGCTTTTTTTAAGAGGAGAAAATGAATTGATTGCTCGACGCGCTCGTCAATTTGTTTTTGTACCTGCTCGTCGCAGTCTGGATGGAAGAGGCCGAAGCAGAGCAGTGCTCAGTGATCTGCCACCAATTCAACCATGAGTAGCTCCACAGGTGTCAATGGTATGCGGGAGGATTTGTGATCGACGGTGGAAGAGGGGTTAGTTGTTAAGCCTCCCCTCGGAATCCAATTTGGATTTGTCCGCGACTACCATCTCACCGCAGTGACTAGCTACTGGAACATCCATTTATGGAATCACACACTTCAAAAGCTACCCCCTTCCATCCAGGTTTGCATCATCCGATGTGATGCCTCTGGCTGATCTCGCGGTACCATATGGCCAGAACCGTCGAACGTGACAAACGAGAACCGAGACGTTGCACCGTCTTTGTTATGCCACACGACCTCCTTCATCAACCCGGCTTTGGCCACGAACCCGTTTTTCTTGGCAAACCAGCTTGTCAACGGCTGCGACGCAAACTCGGCTTGTCCCTCCCATGAAAGAGCATTGGCCCAGCGCAGGTTCCCGGGCGTATTGCATGCCAAGTCGAGGTTGCCGTTGTAGATCAGGATGTCAACACCGCTGTGTAGTAGGTACCGGACCTCTTGTGCCGTGTTCACATACATGTCGTTGCCGTCCGAAAACAAATTATGGATGTCCATGCTCAAGATGGAAAAGTTGGTGACAGCCGCAGGAATAGACAAGGCGGACCACACTGCCGGCGTGTTCATGTATGTCTCGATGCGCACCGCATCCAAGTAGCACAGCTGATCCACTTCGCAAGTGCGTGTGATGTCGAAGGGGTCCCGGCCGCCTTCGCCCGACTCTTTGTCATAAAACGATCGGATTTGGCTCGAACAGAACTCATCTGCAGCATGGCAGAGGATCGAGTCGGGATAGGCATAGCACGCCTCGTGAAGGTACATGCAGCGAGGAAGGGCTTCGGAAATCATCGCACAGCGTGTCGCATTGAAAACAGGCTCGGGAACGCCAGGGTGCGTCGTGCAGAGCATCTCGTAGTAGCCATAGGTAATGTCGAGCGGCGACACAAAGCCATTGCCAATCATGACGGATCGAAGAGGGATGGTGAGGTTGCCGCCCAAGCGCGTCTCGATCTCGTTATAGCGGACGATCTCGGCTGCCACCGTCGGCACGTAATGCCCGCCGTAACTTTCCCCGGAAATGTGAAAGGGGAGCGAGCCAAGATGGGGAAAGGCCGCCAGAAGCGTGCGCAGAAAGATGTAGGTGTCAGTTGCCGCGACAAACGAGTCCGACGGCATGTCCGTCCCGTCGTCGACATATGAGAAGCCAGTGCCTGCGGGCTGGTCAATGAAGATGACCGACGCATTACTTGTCCATGTAAACGGGTTGCGGCACGTGCCAGTGCCATTTTCATTGATGAGGCACGGGCCCAACTCCATCATCATTCCTAATCGTGGGCATTAGTACGGGGTACGGCCAACCATCGTATCGGTGAGAAGACAGGGTGTACGAACCGATCAGACCGCTACATCCTGGCCCGCCTGTCATCCAGAGATTGACCGGATCGTTCCGTGGATCGTTGAGACTCTCAATATACCCTGTAGAAGAGGGGAACAGTTGCATCGCAAGTTAGTAGGGTGACAAGAAAGGATGCATAGTAAAAGGTAAAATCAACGGCTGTAACCCACAGAAAAAAATGTGCTTGCCGCCATTGTCAATCCAGCCCGTGTATTGCGCCGACCCTGCGTCACAAATCTCGTCGGTCTGCTTGCGGATGCGGACGGCGTGCTGGGGGTACTCGGGAAGACGATATTCGGCGTACTCGGCGTCCCCGCCAAGAACCTGTTGGTGCTTGCCGGACGGAAGAGCGGCCGTTCTCTGTGTCGCCAACGCTAGGAGAGCGAGCCCGGCGACCGCGCGCACCGAAATGCGAGATATAATTGCCATGTTTGGATTATTGAAGCGGGCATTATTTATCTTTTTCTCTTCTATTTTTCAGCAGAAGGACATTCTGTTAAATTCATGGGGAATAAATATATTAGTGGTGGAGATAGCCATCTATGAACAGAACCGACCGTACTAGTCCATTTCCAGCATATGTTTACGGCGAGTGGGGCCTTATCGCTGTAAGTCGACACTCAGTCAACACGCCGGGGTTTCCCTTTTCAGACACGATCCAATACGGCATTCCTAAACGCCAGTACAAATCGTTCGAAACGAGTAGCTGCGTTCTCTCCGTAGACGCTTTGCAGGCACGATGCATTTGTGCCGCTTGGTTTGTTGATCCTCACGTGCGTCTGACGACACTGGTAGCCTGATTGTGATATGGTCCGCGGGCAGCCTGGAAACGTCAACTGGTTGCAGGCACATAAACATAACGCGACGAATGATTAATCACCAAGAAAACAAACGTCAAACACAACCCAAAACCAACCACCGAAGACAAACAAGAAAACAGAACCCACGAGAAGCTGTTTGAAATGATCGGAATCGCACAAAGTAGGAATCCCGACCCTGGAACGACGCGAGCTTCTGTACAGGGCGTCGTCCTGGGACTATTCACAGTCGGTTTGTTCACTTACCTGGGGGCGAAATCAAGAAAACGACGTGGCAAACACAACGCCGACAGCCAGCCACGGCATTCACGGCATCCACGCCATTCTCCTGTTTCTAAACCGCACCGACAGTATGTTGCTCTCCGCGTGGCAGCCGTCGCCGCGACTGCAGCATGCTTCGTTTCGAGTACTGCAGAGCTCGTATTCGGCGAGAAATGTCGATGGCCGGCTCTCATTGCTTGCTGTGTATTGTGGGTGAGTAGAGAAATGGCCTTGAAAATGTTGTATCTAGGCGAACCAGCCAATGTACTAATAGATGGCCAACTTCCGTACCTAGGCACTTTCCTTCACTCTGCATCTAGCTTCCGCTCTTCGACGCCAACCTCAATGCATACTCCAGACGTGTGCTCATGCTACAGGACTCAGCGTCCTCCTCGTCGTGACTGTCCCAGACGTTGTCATTCCGGCTATCCTGTCCGACAATGCAAGAGGTACAACGGCCGTCACTCTGTGGCAGATCATCCACGGTGCTTGTGCATTTATCGCTGGTGTCATACTCCCAATCGTCACGCCATCGAACCTCGCCCTGCGTCTGGATAGGAAAGAAACACCAGAATCGACGCACACTCGAGACACGGCCTCGCCATTGACGCGATGGTGGACGTACGGCTGGATCAGCCCGTTCGTCATGGCCAGCTACCGGCGTCGTGCAAAGGGAATCCGTGGGCAGGACCTGCCGCCGTTGGACGCGGCATGTGCACCGGACGCGTGGTACCTTGCATTTCAAACGGCCTGCCGCACAAAACGGTCCAGCTCAGCGGCCTTATGGGTGCTGTTCCGAACAAGACTTGCGGGGATGGCGCTGCTCATGGTCCTTTGCGGGCTTTCTGAGCTCCTCGGGTCGGTGGGGTTGCGCAGCCTCCTCGAGCATATCGAAGGGGAGCCGACGTTGTTCCGGCCCTTCTTTTCGGTCCTTTTGTTTGGGTTGTCACCGATGGTGCGCGGTTTGTTCATGCAGACGTTCGAGTTCTTCTCGACGCAAGGCATCTGCTGTCTCAAGTCGACGGTCATATACGCCATCTTCAACAAGCTGCTCCGTCAGCGGCCGGGCCGAGCAGCTAACCCCGCTTGCGTCATTAACCACATCACGGCCGACATTGACAAGATTGCGACGCTACGATACACGATCATGGCTTGCTTCATGGTTCCGGTGGAGGTAGTCATTGCCAGTGTGCTCTTGTACCGCGCCGTCGGGTATGCGTACATTCCGGGACTCGTGGTGATTCTCGTCACGCGGATTCCGGTGTCCTGGTTTGTCGGCCACTACCAAGGCTCGGCCCAAGCGCGCATCATGGCTGCCATTGACGCACGTGTACGCTGCGTCGGCGAGGTTGTGCAAGCCCTGCAGACGGTCAAGATGCTTGGGCAGACGGCCGCCATCACGGCTTGGATTGGAGAGAAGCGCACGGCCGAGCTGCGGAGCATCTGGCAAAAGCTCGTCATTGTCATCGTCTCCGATGCGGTGTCGTCTGCTCTTGTTTTAGCGCCCCTGGTCTTGACGCTGGGTCTCTACACTCTGGGTGGCCTGGGTGCAGAAGGGAAAGGTCTTACGCCGTCGATTGCATTCACTGTGGCGGCTGTCTTCAAGACACTCCGGGAGATGCTGTCTCTCGCAGTCGTTGGTGTGAGCACGTTTGCGCAGGCCAAGACGTCGTTGGAACGCGTCGTGTCGTTTCTCGACGAGGACCTCGATCGTATTGTGGCCGAGAATGATGATGCCGTGGAGGATCTTCTTGTGCCCGAGGATTATGAGAATGACTTGGGAGCCAAGAATGCCGTTGTTGGGCGGTATAGACACGATGCGTCTCTTACGCCGGTTCTCGACAATGTCAGCTTCCAGCTGGCCACTGGCGGACTGAATATCATCACGGGAAAAACTGGGTAGGTTGTCACCTTTTTATCGTACTCTGATCACAAGCTATGGCATATCTAACACCGGTGTACAGAGCTGGAAAATCAACTCTTCTCAGAGCACTCCTCATGGAGCAGCCATTGCTGTCCGGACGTGTGCGCATCCGGTCTCAACCAAGCGAAGCCGTGTCCTACGCCGGGCAAACACCATGGCTACATGGTGGCAAGGTCCGAGACAATATCCTGTTTCACTCACAGTACGCCGAGCAGCGGTACCTGGCTGTCCTCCATGCTGTTGGCCTGGACGTGGATTTTGCGACGACGCTTCCGCTCGGAGATGAGACGAGCGTGGGCGACGATGGTGGCACGTTGTCTGGAGGCCAGCGGTTTCGTGTGGCCATTGCGCGGGCCGTCTATGCAGACACTAAGACAGTGCTCTTGGACAATGTCCTGTCTGCTCTAGATGCGAATACAGCGCGATGGATTGTGCAAAAGTGCATTCTGGGCCCGCTCATGCGCGGCCGGACGGTCGTGCTGGTGACGGAAAACGAGGCGTGCCATGCGCAGGCTCACTTAATTGTTGAGCTTGCCAATGGAGAAGTTGTCAGTACGACGCACAAAAGGCTGATTGGCTCGACAGATCGTGTGGTAACGAACGAACCACCTTCTCCAGATTTGGCTGCCCACCCAGTGGACACACCGTCGTCGCCAGTCGTGCCAGCCGCGCCAGACGTGGAGCGCATCATGGACGGCGTCGGCGGACGCTTTTCCACCCTGTCGCTTCTGCAGCGTTATGGCTCGCCTGGCTACATTACATCACTTTGCTTAGCCATCTTAGCCATGCACGCGGCCGACGTCGCTTCATCATTTTCGTTGGCGCTGTGGTCGTCACCGTCGTCATCGTCGTCCACATCACCTGCACACGGCGTGACTACAACTGCCAAGCAGTACCTGGGTCTATTCACGGCGCTGGGCGTGGTCCAGCTTGTTTTCTTGTCCGTGTCCTCGATCCTGTTTTTCCGCGGATCCTTGGCGGCGAGTCGAGCCGAGCATGCTGCCATGCTGGCGTCTGTGCTTGGGGCCACCTTTGCGTGGACGACCGCGACACCGGTGGGCCAGATTATGAACCGATTCTCGGCCGACATGTTCGCCCTCGACAACACAGTGACGGAGCTTCTGCGCCAGGTCGTTGACAACTCGCTGGCCATTCTTTTCCGCATCGCCGCCGTGTCTTCCGTGCTGCCCTCGTTTTTTCTGCCAGCCATGGTTCTGCTTGGCCTCGGACTGATGACGGGACAGGTCTACATGTACGGCTCTACGGCGGCCAAACGATTGTATGCCGCCAGTCTCTCGCCACTTCTCTCGGGTGTGTCCGAGGCCATGGCCGGCATCGAAGTCATCCGAGCCCACCGTGCGCAAGAAGCCATCAAAGACCAGTTCAGGGAGGCACTCACACAGTATTTGAACATGTGGCAGGGCGTGAGTGCGTGCCAGAGGTGGCTGGCCGTACGCATGGATGCCTTGGTTGGTCTGATCTCGCTGTCCACGGCGACGCTGGCACTTGTTGGGAACGACGCCAGTCCTGCGACCGTTGGGTTCAGCATGACGAGCGCAACGACACTTTGCACGGCCCTTTTATGTAAGTCATGACTGTGCCATCGTACAGTGCAAGGATTACTTGCTTTCTCATATTCTTGGAAACAATGCTGACAACCACAGATGCGGTCTATCTGTCAAGCCTCCTGGAAGTGGACATGACCAGTTTCCGCCGGCTGGAAGAATACATTGAAAACATCCCGCAGGAAGTGCCTGTGCTCACAGAGCCCCTCGTGAACTCTACCTACTCAGACTGGCCTGGTCGTGGTGAGCTGACCGTGTGTCGGATGAGTGCTGCGTATGCCCTCGATGCCGATCCGGTGCTGGCTGGCATTGACCTAACCGTCGGCCCGGGACAGCGAGTGGCCATCGTGGGAAGGTCGGGGAGCGGCAAAAGTACCTTGGTGGCGGCCGTGATGCGTCTCATTCCTAGGCTGGCCGGCGAAATTTGCGTCGACGGGGTGGATGTGGACGGTATTAACACGGAACGGTTGCGCCAGGCTGTGTGCTTCATCCCGCAGCACCCCGTTATATTCGAGGGTTCTTTGCGGTTTAACATGGACTTGAGTGGACGTGTTTCGGACGAGATTCTGTGCGCAGTACTCGCCGAAGTCATGGAAAGTCGTCGCGACATGGCCGAAAGAAGTCTCTGGACACTCGACAAGCACATCGAGGCGCGTGGCGCCAACCTGTCCCAGGGCGAGCGGCAATTGGTGACCATCGCGCGTGCGCTTGTGTCCAGGGCGCGCCTTGTGATCATTGACGAGGCCACCGCTAGTCTGGACAGAGAAACCGAGGTGCGTATCCAAGAGGTGCTGCGGGCCAGGATGGCGGATCGTGCGTTGGTCGCCATTGCGCACCGCCTGGATACTATTGTGGACTTTGACATGGTTCTGGTCATGGATGCTGGGCGTGTGGTGGAGCGTGGAAACCCGCGGGCGCTGCTGGAGTCGGGCCAGGGCCGCTTTGCCGAGCTTTGGAAAGCAAAAAGTACACTGTAGAGAAACGGAGACTAGCTGTGGGTACTGGCGCATGGTGCTTTATTTTAGTGGACGCTCTGCTAGCCAAGTGTAGGCATTCAATACAAGCCAATACCCCGTATCACCAAAGATAAGGTATTACGACGTATTGACTTAGAGCCGTAATGCAGGGTCATGTTTGGGGCACAGATAAGGCATGGCCGGGTTGCAAGATAACATCGATACCCCTCGCTATCTGCCTCCTCAAGACAACCCCTCTTCATCTCTCGACATATTCTACTTTGGCAAGAAGCGTCGACCACGACACAACAAACGACAACATGTCTTCCCTTAAAAGTCCTACAGCCACATCACCGCCATCTGCCACCAGCCCCACACAGAAGACGACGGGCTTGCCCCCTCAGTTGCCCAGAAAACGGCATGTCGTGTCTCGCGAGCGCAACGGGTGCCTCACATGCCGTCGCCGGCACACGCGTTGCGACAAAGCGAAGCCAAGTTGCGCCAATGTATGTTTGCCAATATTCTGTGCCTCGTGCTCGCACACCGCTGGTCTATATCCTGTCTACGTCTTGTCTCCGTGTATCCCGGCTGACTTTTTATTAGTGTACCAGACTCGGCTTTTCTTGCGAGGGGTATAGCAACCGCGTCACATTCCGGGATCAGACAACCTTCATCACGCAGAAATTTCAGCCCAGAAAGAGAGCACAGGAGCCGAAGCAAACAACAACACAGCCGACTGTTCTAACGCCCCAAACACCTGGTTTGCCGCTCAACACTATCGACATTCTGGCTGCTGGCACCGAACACAGTCACAGTACTCCTGTCTCGTTGTCCCAAGTTGACGACTTTCTGGCAGACGAGTCCTGGATGTGGACAACATGGGACCCAGTGACCACCTGTAGCACTTCGGAAAAAGACAGCCCCCAATCGCCAGCCGACCAAAGCTCATCGACATGGTTAATACACGCCACTGACATCGCCGACGACGACGAGTTTGATTTTTCTCTAGCCCTCGAGACATTCGCTGCCCAAGGAGAAGCGGCATCGGCGGCCATCTCCGTCCCGGCGCCTCTGCCAGCCATTTGTGTCCACTCAACGGCGCGGCAGTGTTTCCAGTTTCCCGATGATCCCGACCACTTCAATCGACTCTTGACGAACGGCATCACTGGCTTGACAGCCATTGTACCTATCAGCAGCCTTTTTGGTGACGAGTCCTTTGCTGCTCCGCATCTCTACCGGGCAGCACTCGCCGTGACCTCACTCTGTGCGCCCCCTTCTTTGCTGGACGACTCGCCTTGGCAGTCGATGGACGCCATTGTCAACAAGAAACAAGCGTTGCGTCATTATACCATTTCCATACGGTCTCTTCATGCGGCATTTCCAGCGACAACGGCCGCGGCATTCCTCAACAGTTCTCTCCAGGACCTTTTTGTCTGGTTTTTGACCCGGCTGCTGCTCGCCAATTGCGACCTGCGCTTGGGCCATCTGGCCGCATGGCGTGCACATCTTCGCGCGGCTGGCCGTATCCTTAGCGCCTTCCATGGGCGCTTCATGGAGAGGGAACATGGGCGACAGCTGGCTTGGGCTTTTGCACGCATGGCACTGCTGGTGGAACTGCAAGACCGCGACATGGCGGTGACGGGCACCCAAATTATGAATCCGGGCGTTGTGAGCGATCTGGCATCGATGGTCGAGCGGTCCGACAGTGCACGAGATCGCCTACTTGTGCTCATTCGCCGCATCGGCAACATCGAGCTCAAGTACCGCTACCGACTACACGAGGCTTCTAAGTGAGTAGCTAAAATGCAGCAGATCGACACCGCCTTGGCACGCTGGCAACGCTGCCTGCCGCCCTCTGAGCTGCCTGTCGATACCGGCGTTCAAGATTGCGTGACTTTTGCCGTGCGTTCTGGTCTGGAAGGCATTGCGAACCCCATCGACGTCCACCCCCTTACCTTCCCCAACGCTCTGGATCCTCATTTTGCCGCCGTCAACTACGCACACTTTTTGTGTGCACGCATGCGGTCCCGAACACGATACAGGCTGGATGGAACAAAGGAGGTGCCGCGGGACACGGCGGCCACGGTGATGCACATCTGCCGCATCGCCGCTGGTCTGTCAGCCTCGGCTTGTTCTCGCGCCGAGGCATTTGGCCACGGCATCTTGCCTGCCATTGCCGGCGCCTATTATTGGACCTCCGACCCGTCGTTGCAGAACTGGATATGGATGTGGCTCGGTGAATACGAAGCCATGGGTGCCCGAGAAGGCATATGGAACGTGCAGCAAACAAGACGGTTGATGGTCTTTCTTGATGAAGAAACGGAGCGCCGCCGTGCATCTCAGGGCACCTGGGAAGTCGTGTGTGCGCGCATCCAGGAAGAGGATGATGTACTGGATGAGGACAGCGGCGTTCACGACCGTGCCATACGCCGCGAGGAGCGCATGCTGTTGGAGGAGGGAGATGTCTCTCATGGCAGCAGTCTCGCATCGGGACGGTGTGCGCCCTTCAACATTACCTTGCATTCTAACTCCACAGGAGGCTGGGCGACACACTGTTTCACCGTAGTTTGAATAGACCAGACGTGAAGCACAGAAACCGGCTTGTCGCCAGATACCATGTGACGGAGTCGGTGGGTCCGTAGCCCTGAACTTTGATAAATATCAAGAAAAGTCTCCATCGCAAGAATTACGGTGCCTTACCATCATTGATTTTGATTTATGATTCTTGTTTTATTCGCTTATTTCTTTGATTTTGTTTTAGTAAAACTGCACCAAGTAAGAAAACAAGTCCCATACTTGAAGCTTATCGCGAATAAAATGTGGAATTAAACACCTCCTCAATAATTCCCCCCTTCACGAATTAGTAGTCCATGTTTCCGGAAAGGGAAAGAAGGTATTCTGTTCCTGGCTCTCAAAACAGGAAGTAACCATTCGGGATACGAAATGAGGGGACGGGACCCTTAAAAAGCGGCAACGCTAGTTCCATCTAGGAAACCGTTTACGACGTACATATTGAATAACATATCTTGGTCGCTGCAGAACATTAAGAGAGACAACAACCGACCTTGTTATTCTACTGTCGTTTTCAGCACCTTTAAATTAACTCTGAGAAAAATGGCCTCGAAGTCTCTCGTTGTCTACATGGGGACACCTCCGCCTATTGTGTTACCATACCTCGTGACTCTTGACGACAGATTCACATTTCTTCCGTACACGGCTGGCTCTCTCGACACCCTCCTTACAAGTCTGCAGGACGAAAATTCACAGGTATATTCTGCAGCTGCCATTTTACGGCTAGGTACACAGGCAAGCACCGGTATTCCAATCGGTTGGACGGGCCATATTGTCAAGCTCCCTTCCAATCCTCCTCACCTCAAGCTTCTCATCAACCTCGGGCACGGGCTCGACAGAGAAGATGTTGCAAGTGCGGCCGAAAAAGGAATTACCGTCAGAGGGACTGCCGGGGGTGTGGATGCCACTGCAACGGTTGGTCTGTATCTCACCATTGCTGCATTTCGGCAGTTGAGTGCGGCTGAGCGCGCAGCGCGTTCCGGCGATCCCGCCCTCTTTGTGGCGGCTATGCACCGCGCAACAGACGCGAGTGTTGATCCCCAAGGCAAGTCCGTGGGAATTATCGGATATGGCCGCATCGGAAAAAGAACAGGAGATTTTCTACGTGCACTTGGCATGCGCGTGTGCTGGTTCTGCCGCAGTGGAAGTCTCAAAGACAAGCACCAAACCGCCGTCGACAATACTTTGGCCAGGGAGGGACCCTACTACGATCTAGACAAAATGGTTTCACAGGTCGACTGTGTTTTGCTCGCATGCCCATACACACCGGAAACACACCACATTATCAACAGGGAGCGCATTCAGAAGATGATGTCCGGCGTGCGTATTGTCAACATTGCGAGAGGTGCCTGCATTGATGAAGACGCTCTTGTCCATGGAGTCGAGGCCGGTATAATACACGGTGTTGGCCTGGACGTGTACGAGACAGAGTAAATTTGAAATGGCACAAACTTTGATCATCGAACTACAGCAAACTAACCACGCACAACACGACGCAGACCAAGTCCCTCACAACGGCTACTAGACCTTGGCTGTACAACCTTCTTGCCGCACATTGGTGGGTTGTCCGTTTCATCTGTTGATGTAAGTAACTCTGCCGCTTTGCTTGTACCTTTTTGTCTTCCCTCCCCAAATGCTAAACTAAAATGATTTTACCTGCACAGAACCACTGGTTGGATGCACTGCACCAGGTGTCGGAATTTTTCAGTACCTAGATATTTGAAAATGAGAAACATGCACATAGACTGATGATGCACTTATCTTAAACAAAAATTCAACTCGTATAAAGAATCAAAGGATGTCGGGCAAAGCCAATACCTCACAATAGAAAGAAACATTACGACAGGCAGGCATAATATGGAAAAACATATATAAACTCCAGCATTTCAAAGACAAACAACATCTATCATCCCGCGTCTCTCATTCAGTACAAACTCCTCTATACACCGACAAAGTGAATATGACAAGCACATAATACCTCAAATTAAACCCACTTCGAGGGCCCAAACGTCTCATTGGGCGCCGGGGTATCAAGAGGCGTGCCGAGCCCGTCTGCTGTAACGTAGGCAATGTTGTTGCCCCACCAGTTGAGAACGACACCGGGATAAGTAAGACAGAAGAACACCAAGAACGTTGTGATCGCCAGGGCCGAATCCATCGCCGCGGAGAGGAGGTAGTTGTACTTGGCCCACCAAGCACGGTAGCGGCGCTTGATGAGCGTGTTGAATGTCAGGCCCACGAGAGCCCACGTCACAATGTTACCAGCGGTGGCGGGCGGAATTGAAGAGGTGGATGCAAAAATAACAGGCGTGTGGATCTGGACATGCGTGGGTTTGTTAGCCATAGTTTCTGCGTACGGTTTTCTGGACTCGACACTCTTAGACTGTACCATACCTTTGCGAGGAACGTGCTCTTCGGGAACTTGCGAGACAGTAAGTAGATGATAACGGGCAAAGCAGCACCGATCAGCAGAAACCAAAGCATGCTGTTGTACATGGAGCCGTGTTTAAACAGTTTTGTCGGCCCGATCAGGCCCCAAAAGACAGCGTTGGCAGCGTAACCCTCGGCAAGCGGGCATAGGAACTGATTTTCTGCTTCGTCTGTACAGATACCTTTGATATGGCCCATGGCCCATAGGTTGACGGCTGTTTGCACGACCCACGAGATGACGATGCTCAGGCATTGTGCCAGGAACGTGATGCGAGGCGGGATCTTCATGTAGTGGCCCGTCTTCATGGACTGGACATAGCCAAGGCCTTGGAACGTGCATACCAGCGTGAAGATCTTGAAGATGACGTTGTTCATCATGTTGCCCGGCCAGATGAAGCCGCCGATGAGGGCCGCCAGCACACCGGTGTTGATCGTGATGTTGGTTGTCGCCTGCATCAGACCAATGGGCAGGAGCAGGGCCAGGTTGATCAAAATGCTAATGATGAGACCCCACCACGGAAGCTGCGTCTTGTAAACGTAGATAAAGGCCATGGCGATGCCGAAAATAACGGCAAAAACAATGCCATACCACCACTCCGGAACGCGCTTATAAGCTCGCATCAACTTGCCATGAATGTCCTCACTCTGGCTTTGCTCTTGGCGAACGGCCTCTTTGAAGGCTGTGATGAGTATCTGGCGGTGGTAGAGAAACGTGTGCAAAAAGACGGCCGTGACTGAGGCGAAGCCGAGGCCATAAGACAACACCGATGTCGTGGACAGAAACACAGGGGAGTAGGCGGCATACGCTTCGTTGTTGATGCTGTAGTCAGCATTCATGACGCGCGTTGTGTTGTACGGCATGCCCGTGTTGTCAAAGGTGCCTGACGACGAGAACGGAAAGTACCGTCCATACCAGACGTTGGACCAGTGCAGCGCAGGCGATACGACCCACAAGAAGAACACGCCGCCGCCAAGCACGTTCAAGATGGCCCATGACGGCACAACAAGTGGGGAGGAGAGGTAGCCGGCAATCTGGTTCCAGTCCAGTGTCATGGGGAGCAAGTCCATGCCCGTAGTCGCTCCAAAGACCTGGTTTAGAACAACATTGTCCGGGCGGATCCATGTGACCCAAGCAAAAGTCGTCAGAGAGGTGAAGAGGAAGCTGGGAACAAATTGCCACACGGCCGCAGCGACCAAAGCCACCCAAAAGAACTTCATACGGTGCATCTTCCAGCCGTTGGCCACCTGGTTCTGGAACGTAGCGTCGTGGAAGCTGTAAATCATGGTGCAGATCGGCAGGACACCGGGCCAGGTGCAAAAGGCTGGCGGCACTAGAAAGCGGTGGAACATGCCCGCAAAACCAAAACTGAGTGCTTGCGTGCTGAGCAAAAACATGAAGCGGAAGCCGGGTGAGATAGGGATGTTGAGGAACTTGTCAAAGGCCACATAGACGTCCGAGGCGAGTGACCCATTATCGAATACGGCCACCAGCGATGTCATAATGGCTGTTATCGTGTGCTCCTTGTGGTTGAAAGGGCCAGGATTCAGAGTGAAATGCCAGCCAAAGACGTTGAACACCCGCTTGGGGAGAACGCGTGCCATGAGGTGGCCGATCGGCAGCGTGATAATGATGACAATCTGAGCGCCAAGAAAAACTGAGAGGATCGTGTCAGTCTCTGGTATGCTCATGGCTTCTATTCTACACCAACGATCTGCATTGTAACGTACTGGGAGGCGAGTGGAGTTGGAAAAACTGCAGCAAGCCGGCAAACACGATCGTCGACACGATACCGAGCGTCCAGGCCCGGAATGTGCCAACATACATCTCCGGGTCATCGTAAGGCGGCACAACGGCGCGTACCTCTGTGCTATTACTGTATCGTGTCAGTTTCGTCCACTAGAAAATATATTTCGGGTTTGCCTCTATCATAGTTTGTACTGACGAGTCTTCCACAGAGCCGCTCTCCAGCTCTTTCTCCTCCGGCTCGGCCGACACTTTCATCTCCTCCTTAAGGCCTTGCTTGATTTCGGACATGGCGCGCTGTTTCTGGTCGGCCTCCTGATCGTCTGCGCTCGTTGCTTGTTGTTCCATGTGTATGTCGTGTTTTGCGGCTGATTATCTTTGACGCCCGGGACAGTAAAAAAAAAATAAAAAAAAAATAAGCCGTTCTGTAGTCATTTCTCTTGGTCATAAAATAACACTTGGTGCATGCCGCGGGGTCTATGGTACGTTATGTGTCCATCCATGGCGGTGATGCATTGCAATATGGGACTGTTTTGGGATGGCCTTTGCGCGTATAAAATCGCCCGTTTTGGCATGGCTTTATCGCGATGCAATGGAACGATTGCCACAGCGCGCTGTAGATATGGCAGCCCCAGACGTGCTAAGCATGGGTAGCCGGCACGACTCTATCGCTATCTACGCGCCTCGTCATATGGTGCAGCATTATGATATGATCGATATCATTTCCATTTCTTGCAGGTAATCCAAAGCAGGCACAACGTACACTTTCTTCAAGGAGTGTTTCAGCGCGCGTTTAGTTGTATCTGCCTTTGAACTGCGCTCACACTCGTACCCAAGTCCCCAAACGGGCAACTCACATACGAAGTGGCTTATCAGCAAAGACATAAAATGTAGTCTGCTCAGCTCGATAAAACAGCATCATGTGGCTGACGACCGCTATGCTTTTTTTTTTTAAATACAATACTTGATACACCATGGCGATAGGAACACACACCCAGTCGAAACCCGTGTCGGGCCGCCTCGACGCGTCTTTGCTGCACATCGACTTTGTCCCAAAAGAGAGCCAAGAAACGGTGCCGTCGGGCAATGACCCGATACGTCGGACGCAAAGCTGCACGACGAGTCACATGTTGGTAGCAGACTGGAGTGCGACCAAAGGCTGGGAAGCGCCCAAAATCGTGCCCTACGCGCCGTTTAGTCTTGCACCGACGGCAAGCGTCCTCCACTATGGGACGGAGTGCTTTGTACGTCGCAGAAGTCCCGCACCGCAACTTGCACAAACACATGTTGACCATATTTTATGTTTTAGGAGGGACTTAAGCTGTACCGCGGGTACGACGGCCGTGTGCGTCTCTTCCGGCCTGAGCTCAACTGCCAAAGACTACAGACATCCGCATTCCGTGCCGGGCTTCCTGACGTGGATCCTGCCGAGCTGGAAAGGCTGATAGTGGCATTCCTGGCCGTGGATGCCAAACACTGGCTGCCAGAAGCCGGCACATTTCTTTACGTCCGGCCTGCTGTGATTGGCACCAGTGCCGCCCTTGGTGTGTCTCGTCCTTCGGAAGCGAGACTATTTATTGTGGCCGTGCTTTTCCCACAGTTTGCACAATCTGGTCCCGGCATCAAGCTTCTCTGTAGTGACACTCAAGTAAGGGCATGGCCGGGCGGCTTTGGCAATGCAAAGGTTAGTTGTGGGCTCGTCTTCCGCCAATTGCCATTGTAACGTCCAAGGTTTATGGAGACACAATACTGACAATGCAAGCTCGGCGCCAACTATGCACCGACCCTGGTGGCACAGGAAGAGGGAAATAAACAAGGCTATATTCAGATTCTCTGGCTCTTTGGGCCGAACAAACACATCACAGAGGCGGGTGCGTGCAATTTCTTCGCTGTGGTACGCAACGCCGATACTAGCAAGCTCGAGCTTCTCACGCCCCCACTGGGTGACATCATCCTGGACGGCGTAACAAGACGCAGTGTCCTTAACCTGGCAAGAGACAGACTTGCACCGGAAACGGCGTATCTTTCCTGCACCGAGCTTGAGCCACTGCACGTTCACGAATGCGACTTACCGATCGATTATCTCATTGTGGCTGTTAAACAAGGAAGACTCCTCGAAGTATTCGTGACTGGTACCGCCGTAAGTATCTCCGTGTGCACCTATGAAAATCTATAAGATGCTGATACACTGTGGTCATTCATTTAGTTCTTTATTGCGCCTGTTCGGACAATCCGTTATGGCAATGTAGATATAAACATTGGGCAGACGGGCGATTCCAGCATGATCGAAGCACCGTATGCCAAGACTCTCAAAGCCTGGCTCAGTGACATCATGTACGGCAAAGACGATCACCCATGGGCCCGTATTGTCGACGAGGTATTCTAAGATGGGACGGCAGGGCACGTAGTAGCAGTCGATCGTTTTGTGCATTTTTCTATCTAAAATATGCGGCATGAATCCTTCAATCTTATGTAATGGATTCCACCTGGAAATCATATCGGGGCCGGTTCACAGATGGATGTGTCTTTGATGGACTGTTATTGTTTGCAATGATACGTTTTCTTTGTTTCTATGCTACAACACGCGGTTTTCCTGTGATGGACTTTTTTGAGAATGTTGGACGCAATAGAGTGGAGCTTCTCCGAATCAGTGTCAACCGCAGGCCAAGTTCAATAAATAAATACCTTGGTTAAGCAAACAAGATGGCAGGAATACTCTGAAGTGGATCAAAATCATGGCATTGATATCCACCAGGTTGAACCTAAAGATCCGCACGAGGTTGGTGATCCGCGCTTTTGAGCAGGTGCTGCTGTCGTTTGATTAGGGAAACGGTATAGAAAACAATGTCATGACTCATTTTACTATTTTGATACACAAGCCAACCACTAAAAGGCAAAGTTCTCGTAGTCGTCAAGAATGTTGCCAACACCCAGTAGATCAAACATGGGTGAGTTGACATCAAACGGCGGTAGAAAGTCCGCCCCAGCGTCCACTATTGGTCCGCCAGTCCCATTATTGCCGTTGATTCCACCAACGGACTGTGATGGAGGGTCTGGGGGAAAGAAGCGCCCCAACTCAAAGGAAAGGCGCTGACCAGACACAGGTGGTTGCACAGGCATTGCCACACTGGGGTCCAAGGGTGCAGGGCGTACCAGGCCCGGTATCGTCTGTTCCGGTTCTCCTTGTTGCCCTTGCTGGCTATGTTGTCCCAGGAAGATCTCTTGTGCAGGAAGACTGCCACCTGCTTGCGTTGAAGGCCTGCCTTGGACGGCACCGTTGTTCTCCCTGTCCCCTCGAGACTGTGCCGCCGCCGCCTGTTGCTCTTCCACGCGCGCCCGGAAAGCGTTCACCACGTTCTGCACGCCCCGTAGCTTCATCGCCAATGCCCGGGTGATGGGCGAGTGCACCGACAAACGCTGCACAAGGGCCATGGCCTCCATGACATCGGGCAAAAAGGATGAAAAGGCCGTGCTTTGGGTTGTGCCTGCGCAGAGCAGAAGAGATGTGAGTGCCGTCTCGAGGAAGTGGTTGAAGGTCTTGTGTTGGGCGTGGTAGATATCGGTGTCACGTGCCAGTGCAACGAGGATGCGGATCGTATCCTGCGCGATCAAGGCGAGCGTGTTGGCGCTGGCCGGGTCGAACGCTGTGGTGCTGGCCGTTCCCGACGACAGTGCGGCTAACCCCGATTTGCGGTGGATGACCGTGCGCATCTGGCTACCGCGCAGGTAGAGAATCAGGCGCAAGCGGTACTCGCCGCGGCGCTCATGGGTCGGGTCGAACGTGTCACGCACGCCGTGGAACACAAGCGTGGCCGGCAAGTTCTTCTGCCACTGCACGACGCGGAAGTCGAGAAAGTCACGTGTGGCCGTCAGAGCATAGGGTGCCGGGGGCGCAGCGGGCAACAGGATCAGCTTGCGCACCTCGGACGAGATGCGGCAGTAGTCCACCATGCTCTTGAGGTAGGCCGTGGAAATGGACGTGTCGGTAAAGTGTGGCCAGTGCTGGATGTCGGTGTCGCGCACAGCAAACGGCAGACCGGTCGAGAAGCTGAAGCGCCGCTCCATGGTGAAAGCCGACCAATACAGGCGGTCGTCCCCGGCTGCGGCAGACGATGCCGCCATTGACGCCTGTGGCTCGTCGTAGTTCTGTAGCACGCGCTCTTCCTGTAAGAGCCGCATGACGCCACTGATGGCCCGCCATGCCAACACTTCCCGGTCGCTAAGAAAGAAGTAGCTCGCAGCCACGGTCATCAAGGAGACGTCCGCCCGGTCCACGTCGGCAATGTGTGTCCGTATCAGCACATCGCGGTAGATAGCCTCAGCCAGCGGGTTGGCTGCCGTAACGAGCGTCGGGTCGACGAGGATGGCCACGACCACAAGGATGAGGATGGCCGTGTCTTCGACGTTTCTCCGGTGGTTGGTGCCAGCCGCGCCGGCTGTGCCGGAGTGTACCGAGGCCGGGCTGAAGTCGTGCTGGTCTGTTTGTTCGTGGGATGCGTTCACGATATCGTGCGCCAGACGGTCGGTGTCGATAAACGGGTATTGCAGGCCGACTTCCTCGGCCCAGATTTGCAAAATGCCTTTCCAGTGGTCCAGGCCGAAGGCCGCCAGAGCTGCGCCGGGACAATCGCGCTGCCGAGCTTCTGACAGCGTCCGTATTGTGCGTTCGCCGATGATGGGCGGCCGGCCGTCTGGCGGTGACGAGACAGCCTCGTCGGGGCTCAGGGTGCCCAGGCGTTTCTCGGCTAGACGCAAGTAGTAGTCGAGGCTCGTGGGCCGAAGCTGGAAAGCGGTGACGGGTTCTGCCGACTCGGACGCGGATGCACTGGCCCGGCTGCCTGCCGATGCCGGTGGGTTTTGGTGGTCAGAGCTGGGGGGCTGGTCGGATTCTGGGCCACGCTCTTTCGCTGTAGCGCCGGTGCTGTGTCGATTCTGGTTCTGAAAGCGCGTCACACGCTCGTAGGCGCAAGAGACGCCGATGCGCCGGCAGCCACGACAGGGTCGTTCGCCACTGCATTTCGTTTTTCTCTGTTTGCAAGATCTGTAGGGAGACTTGTGAGCATATGTGTGGGGTGGAGGGCAACCATCAATCGTTTACTGGGCTGCCGCTGCTGCAGGACATCAATGAACGCGGCACCTACACGCTGTGCGGTCATTGCGTTAGCGAAAGACACGCGGCAATACGTCATACGGCAGTGTCCAATTGTCCATCTCACAGGGGGTGCGGTGTACGAACCAAGCAACCGTTGTGTACGGCGTACGTCGCCTTCGCAGGCTGGCCATGGCGGCGTCGGACGGCAAGGCGGTCATGACGAAAGCGCAGAGAGGGCGATGAGGGTGGACAGAGCGCGCGCGTTGGCGAAGTCGACATGGACGTTGCCAAGTTCAACGACGATTTTGAGGCGAGATGGATTGGACACTGCTAAAGGGCGGAGAGTTTAGCGCATGTGACCGAGCGGTGGAAAAAGCCGGGGCAACGTGCCGGCAAGTGCGGAGAAGACTGGGGCAGTTTGGGGCGCGTTTGGGGCGTTGGGGCAGCCCGAACGGTCGCGACCATAGCGCTACTGGGTACAGTAAGATACGTACTCCGTCGTGCCCTACAGAACCCACTGTAATTACATTGCTAGCGAGCCAACTTCTTAGAAACAAAAGTATGACAATTTGATCTTCATTCTTCCATTTTCCAACTGACAAAAACGACACTAATCAATTCGTTACAGTATCTCATTCACCTCCCTACCGATGTACTCCTCTCTTTGGCCGGCGGCACAAAACGCCGCTTCAGCTCGCCCCAGCTGTGCTCGTTGTACAGGTCCTGCACCTTTTGGCACTTGCGCAGCGACCACTCCGTTACGCCCAGCATCAGCGAGCTCTCAAACATGAACGCCATGGCGCCGTCGCCGACCTTCTGTGGCGCCAGTGTCGCATTTGTAGCTTTCTCGAAGCTGCCTGCATCCGGCCCGTGCGCACCCATGACGTTGTGCAGCGACGCACCGCCCGGCTGGAAGCCGCCCTTGCCGCCGACTTTGGCATCGTAGCTGCCGGAAATGAGACCCATAAACTCGGACATGGTGTTGCGATGGTACCATGGCGGCCGGAACGTGCCTTCAGCCACCAGCCAGCGCGGTGGGAAGATGACAAAGTCGGCCACGGCGGTACCAACAACGGGGCTCGGCGCCGTCAGAACAGTGAAGATGCTCGGGTCCGGGTGGTCAAAGCTGACGGACCCCACGGTGTTGAAGCGGCCCAAATCGTACTTGTAGGGATAGTAGTTACCGTGCCAGGCCACGACGTCAAAGGGACCGTGGTCCTGGCGAGCATCGAACAGCTGGCCGCCAAACTTGGCCGTCACGCACCAGGGCGACTGGTCGTCCTCGTAGAAAGCCACAGGGGCCTGGAAGTCACGCGTGTTGGCCAGGCAGTTGGAGCCAATGGGACCCAGTTCGGGCAGCTGGAAGTGGCCCTCGAAGAGCTCCAGAATGTATCCCCGCGCGTCGCCTGTGCCCTCCATGAGCTCGGCGCGGAAGCGCACGCCACGTGGGATGACGGCAACCTCGTTGGTGCGCACCAGCAACTTGCCGAGCTCTGTTTGAATATCCAGTGTGCCCTGCTGCGCAACAATCAAAAAGTCGCCATCGGCTGAGTAGAAGGCCTGGTTCTTCTCCATGCTCTGGCTGGCGGCGTACACATAGATGGCAAGGCCTGTCTTGGTGGCAGGATCGCCTGCCCCGGATACGAGCTCGAGGCCGCTGAGAAAATCCGTGCCGGGTGCAATGTCGAACGGGTCCCACCTCAGCTGGTTGGGGATCTGCTCAAACTGCAGTGCGCCCCGGCCAGTGTGGCCCGACAGCTGCTTTGCCGACTTTTCAAACGGCTCGTGTGCGGCGGCTGGCAAGATCCGGTACAGCCACGATTGCATGTTTTCTTTCCGCGGTGCTGTGAAGGCTGTCCCGGAGAACTTCTCTACGTACAAACCATACGCCGGCTTCTGGGGGGAATTCATGCCCACCGGCAGTGTGCCATTTATGACCTCCGTTCTGAATGGTTAGCATTTTCTAAGTTTTGCTTTTCTGGATTTCTTTTCATGCACCAGCATCATACTCATGATAGGAGCCGAAGCCGTTGAGATACTCGTATTTCTCAGGCACTTCAAACGCTGTTGTCGGCATGGTGGCGGTCTTGGTGAATGAAAACGGTTGATGAGGGTGTGGATGGGAATGGATGGCAAGTAACAAAACGAGACACGATAAGGGGTGAAAAAGAAGAAGACAAAAGTAAATGGTATGAGTATGAAAACAAAACCAACGCAAGTCGAACGTCACGGCCACTTAAACAGTTAAGCAGATTGTGTACCATGCCACAAAGAACACTATCTTACATGTCTTCCGCCGCCTCCATCCGCCGGGCCTCTCACGAGGACTACAGTCCAACAATGCTTCGTCATTACCTTGCTGTAACTGATTCCAAGGAAGGGTGAATGAGACTGGAATACCCTGAAAGGATCCGTCGTCGGAATTGGAATGGAATCGGAATCGGATTACCCCGCAAAAACTGTTGGTAGACTTAGAGGATTTCCGGGGCAGCAGTTCCCTAAATCCGGGGTTCTTAGGGGGTAGTGGGCCCTTGGGGGCTGTCAAGCTTTGTGGTGCTGGTGGACGTCAGCGGGTTAGATACGAGATTACCTACTGTAGCTTGTTGGCCGCCCTTTGACAAATGATGCCGCTGCCATTGGGCACACAATCTGCAAAGACTACTTGAAGCAAGTTCCAATTGGTACCGTCATTCCGGAGGGTGTCCGTAGCATTGTCAGAGCGATGAAAAAGCCCGCAAATCTCGGCTGGCTGTGTCAAAGAAAAGGGCGAGTCCCTGGATTTAGATGTGGGGGAGGACGAAGAAACGTCAGCACATAAATAGAGGAGAGAGGGCCAGATCCAAGTTGTCCTTTGAGTCACGCCAGACATTTCACGTCATCTACTCATTTCTGCTTTTTTGAATCCGCCCTCGGATCAGTGTTGACCAGTCCCAGCATGATCTCCTTCCAAGTCGCCATCGCCCTTGTGGCAGCGGCTATCTTCTTCGCCCTCAAGTACTTCAATGCCACCGACACGCCCAAGATCAAGGGCATCCCTGAGATTCCCGGCGTGCCCATCTTTGGAAACCTGCTGCAGCTGGGCGCCAGCCATGCCACGGTCGCACAGAAGTGGGCAGCCAAATACGGCCCGGTGTTCCAGACACGCTTGGGGAACCGGCGCGTTGTCTTTGTCAACTCCTATGAAACCGTCAAGCACTTTTGGATCACGAACCAGGCGGCACTGATCTCGCGCCCCATGTTCCACACCTTCCACTCAGTTGTCTCGTCGTCTCAAGGCTTCACCATCGGCACGTCGCCGTGGGACGAGTCTTGTAAGCAGCGCCGCAAGGCCGCGGGAACCGCGCTCAATCGGCCGGCCGTGCAGTCGTACATGCCCATTCTGGACCTTGAGTCCACGGTCAGCATCAAGGAACTTCTCGAGGACTCCAAGAACGGCACCGTCGACATCGATCCCATCTTCTACTTTGCCCGGTTTGCGCTCAACACGTCGCTCACGCTCAACTATGGCTACCGCATTGACGGCACCATTGACAGTGAGCTGCTCAAGGAGATCACCTATGTCGAACGAGAGATCTCGAACTTCCGTTCCACAAGCAACAACTGGCAAGACTACGTTCCGCTTCTGCGTGTGCTTCCCAAGCAGAGCACGTCGGCCGAGGAGTTCCGTCTGCGTCGTGACCGCTACTTGTCGAATCTACTGCAAGGCCTCAAGGATCGCATTGCTGCCGGCACTGACAAGCCGTGCATTACGGGCAACATCCTCAAGGATCCAGAGGCAAAGTTGAATGAGGGTATGTGTACCTCCTCTTACCGTCACAACAATATAAAAGTCAAGTGTACTGACCATCAAAGCCGAGATCAAGTCCATCTGTCTGACCATGGTGTCGGCCGGCCTCGATACCGTACCCGGCAACATCGTCATGGGCTTGGCCTACCTTTCCACAAAGCACGGCCAAGCCATCCAAGCCAAGTGCCTCGAGGCAATCGAGGCTGTGTACCCCAACGGCGAGTCATGGGGGAAGTGTCTCGTTGAGGAGAGGGTGCCCTACGTCACGGCACTTGTCAAAGAGACGCTGCGGTTTTGGACGGTCATCCCTATCTGCCTGCCTCGCACCAACATCAAAGACATTGCCTGGAACGATGCTGTCATTCCCGCCGGCACCACCTTCTTCATGAACGCCTATGCCGCCGACTACGACGCCGACCGCTTCAAGTCACCCTATGAGTTCCTGCCAGAACGCTACCTCGACAGCAGCGAGGCCGGAACCGGCACGGCACATTTTGCCTACGGCGCTGGCTCGCGCATGTGTGCAGGCTCGCACTTGGCAAACCGTGAGCTGTACACAGCCTACATCCGGTTGATCACCGCCTTTGAGATCCTGCCGTGCCAGGACCCTGCCGAGGCACCCGTCATCGACGCCATTTCCTGCACTGCCAATCCTACGTCTCTTACAACCGACCCAAAACCCTTCAAAATTGGCCTCAAGGTCCGCGACGAGGCCCAGGTGCGGCAGTGGATTGCCGAGTCCGAGGCGCGGACAGCCGATTTGTAGGTCTGGGTGTGTACCCGATATGTTTAAAATTATCGGCACGGGGCATGTCCTGTGCTTAGCTACTTCCCAGTGAATATCTGTTTAGAAATTTGATGTGCTTCTTTAAATTTATTTGTTAAACTATGCCACACGTTGTTTTCGTTGCTGGTGTATGATTTAAGCACCTTTATATTTCTTATTATTTACTCGTGGCTTTCTGCCGAATTTTTTTTTTTTTTTTTGTCTAAGCCCATAACAATTTTGTTTTAGTTCACGTAGACAATAATTCAGAATACGCAGCTGACTTTTTATACAACTCAATTATTTTACAATAATAGGAAAAGGATCCATAATCAACAAAGGCCGCTCAATTCAAAGACTAACGTCGCAATATTACAAAATGTTACAGATCAAGTGATATCAAGTTACTGCTGATAAATTTCTACTCGTTCTGTATCAATATTTAATTTTAAGTCCATCGCCCGACTACTCCTCTGCAACACCGTTGGGCCAAGCACCACGGATGTGCCCCCGACACTCGCCGAAGCCGAGACGCTGACCGCTCGCATTTTCACACCAACCGCGGAGGACCACCTCATCCCCGTCCTCCAAGAACTTTCTCTCCACTCCGCCAACGTCCACCGTCCCGGATCCACCATTTGTCAGCTCCAGCAGACTGCCTTGGGTACCTGCATCCGGACCGCTGATCGTACCAGACCCCAGCAGATCGCCCACGTTCAGCGGACAACCACCGACGGTGTGATGGGCCAGCATCTGGGAGAAGGACCAAAGAAGGTGGCGGCCGTTGGAACGGCTGATGACGGATGATGTGGCGGCACCGTGCGGCTTCAGAGCGACTTCGAGGTTGATGTCGAACATGGGCTTGGCACTGCCATCGGCGGGCTTCAGGTACGGCTGCAGTTCGCTTGTGTTCCGAATGCCATCGGTACGGAACGGTTCGAGCGCGTCGGCGAGCACGACCCAGGCGCCAATGGTGGAGGCAAAGTTCTTGGCATTGAACGGGCCCAGCGGCACGTACTCCCAGGCCTGGATGTCACGTGCAGACCAGTCGTTGAGCAAAACGTAGCCAAAGAGGTGGTCCTCTGCCTTGGCCAGTGACACGGGCGCTCCCAGACGGTTGGCCTTGCATACAAAGACACCGAGCTCGAGCTCAATATCGAGGCGCTTGCTGGGGTGGTAGATTGGTGTCTTCTTGTCGGTGTCGAGGATCTGGCCCCATGGCCGGCGGACAGGCGTACCCGAGACGACGACGGACGAGGCGCGGCCATGGTAGCCGACGGGGAGGTGGGTGTAGTTAGGCTGCAGCGCATTATCAGGGCCGCGGAAGAGGACACCGACATTGTAGGCGTGGTGCTTGCCAACATAAAAGTCAGTGTAGTCGCCAATGTGCATCGGCAGGTGGGTCTGCACAGACGCAAGGGAGACGAGACTGGCACTGCGAAGCTCTGCGTTGTCTTGAAGGCGCCCACGGAACGGACCGTCCTTCACAAACACATCGTGGAGGTATGCGCGCACGCCTTTGTGAAGTGGCCGGCCGAGAGCCGCGAACGAGTTGAGGGTCGGCTCGTCAAAGACATGCAGATACGGCTGGATGTCTGCCAGACCGGCAAAGCCTTCGTATTCAGAGAACACGGCGAGGTCGAGGACCTTGTCACCCACGGCCACAGCGGCGCGGGGTGTCGATGCGCTGGAGTATGTGACGATGCCGAAAGGGATGTTGATCAGCGAAAAGTCGCTGCCAGTGGGGATATCCAACCACGATTCAGCCATGTTTGCGTTGGTTGTGTTGTTGTGTGCGAGGGGAGAGGGAATCGTGTATGAAGGTAAGCCGGGTAACAAGATTGAAATTGAAGAGTGATGTGCGATGTCACTATTTTTGTTCTCAAGCTCCAACGCATCTTGCCAAGGAAGGAAGCTGGATGCAAGCTTGATTTCGGATCTGGATTGGGTGCTGGCACGGCTTACAGTGTGTATTCAGCCTCCTGACCCCAGATTGTTGGTGTGCGCCCATTAACCGATGCAAGCCGTGTGAGCGGAATGGTCACTAAGCCGGAATGGCCGCTGCTGGCGTTTCCCCAAATTCCGCCTGTTCCTTCCGTTTCCGCCTGAATGCGGGGTTCCGCAGCGACGATCGCTAGTCTGCACGCGAAGGTGAGACCAGCCGTGCCTCGGCGTGTGACGGGAGCACTGGACGTCTACTTGGTCACATGCACAGCCGGAGAGGAGTGAATGCGTCTGTCTGTTGGAAGGCACCCCAGTGACCACTAGAAGCCATGGATGAAAGGGATGTCGTCGTAAAGAATAATATAGCATACTATGGCGATGTCACCCACAAACAGCCCAACAATCTGCTTGCTGACACGAGGAACAGCCACCTTAACACACCAGAAACACATCATGGCAGCAAACGACTTCGCCAACGCCGAATTCACGCTCTACACGTACTTCCGGTCGTCGTGCTCGGCCCGCGTGAGGACGGCCGCGGCCCTGAAAGGCATCACGGTCACACCGCAGTACATCAACCTGCTCCAGGGCGAACAATCGGCATCGACCTACGTCGGCAACGTCAACCCCTGTGGTACAGTGCCGGCTGTGGTCGTGCGCTTATCCGACGGCTCGCAATCCATCATCCGTCAGTCGGTGGCCATCCTCGAGTTTTTTGAAGAAGCTTTCCCCACAAAGCGGCCGCTGTTGCCGCCCGTCGATCAGCCGCTGCAGCGTGCCGTCGTCCGCGACATTGTTAACATTATCACCGGCGACGTGCAGCCCAAGACCAATTCGAGCGTGCTGCGCCGGATGCGGGGCCTGGGCGTCGAGTCGAACGACTGGTGTAAGGAGCAAATGGTGCCTGGTATGCGGGCCGTCGACGCCATCCTGAAAACCAGTGCTGGCAAGCACAGTGTTGGAGACAGCGTCACACTGGCCGACGTGGTCCTCGCTCCGGCCTTTGAGGCCGCTCTCCGTTGGGGCGTGGACCTGTCGCCGTTTGAAGCGGTGACGCGCGCCTACGACGCGTGCAAGGACTTGCCGGAGTTTGTCATGGCCGACTGGAAGCATCAGCCAGATACGCCAGAGCAATATAGGGCAAGTCAGGTATAGGATGGCTGTACTGCGAAGAACATAATTTTCTGACGGGGCAGAACGCGTCATAGTCCCTTGAACAGCATCGGGCCGCGGAGGCCATATTGCTGAGAGATGGCATTTCTTGTAGATAAAAACATGGAATCAACATATTCACCTGTGTTGTTGTGCCTCAAACCCAATGAGTGGTAGCATCAGTATTGCTCCGGATGCAGAAGCCGCGAGAATCCCAATGCACAGCCAGCCTCCATCAGCGCTGCCCGTCATCGATAGCCATAGCGACCGATACGCCGCTCCAGCAATACCAGAAGCGCCCCTTGCCAGTAAAATGCGTGCGTACGCGGTGTAGAACGAGACCAAACCAGGATGTTGGGACTTGACCAAGATTGGCAGCTCACTAAAGCCAACGCCGTGGGCAAAAAACACAACGAGGAGGGCGGAAAGGGCCATATAAGGAGTATGGTCTCCAGATGAGCGCGATAATACCGTAAAAAGTAGACCCCGCAAACCAAAGATGGCCGCAAACGTCCGTCTAGCACCCAGGAAGGCGTGAACAGATGGCGCCAGCACACCGCCAAGAGCAAGGGCAACCATGCTGCAGGACAGGACGCAATGGCTGCTGTCTCGGTATGAGGTGGCCGAGGGGGGAAATGCGGCAACGACGGCCATGCCAGAGAAGGCATTGAAGAAGAGCAGGGCGGAGAAAGATAGTTGCGTATCTATGGAGTCGGGGGACGGGTTCTTCCTCGCCGTCTTGAGAGGAGCTGGAGCGGCAGCATTGTTTAGAACGTTGTTGGGAAGAATGACAGCCGTCAGAAGTGTGACGACCGCTGTGATCATACCACTAATAACAAGCACATTTCCTAAGCTGCCATGCATCGAACTGAAACTTTAGGTAGGCGCTGGAGAGCAATACACGCGGCTGACCCGGAGGAGAATCCCAGCGGCCCGATGGCGCGAGCGGTTGGTCCGGCAGGCCCTGTGCCCTGGCCGACCATGATGATGACGGCCAGGTAGGTCAAACTGACTCCAATGCCACCCAGAGTGATGGCAGCCAATATACCCAAAAGACGCGTGTGGACTGAGATGGGTCCCCGTTGCAGAACGTAGCCCGTGCCGGTGAGTGCCGCGACCCAGAGGGCGGTGCCGAAAGCCGTGCCTGCGTGACTACCCAGGCCCGTGATCAGCGAGGAGCTGACACGGGTGTCGGTGGACAGCTCCAAGCAGGCAGCCGCAAAGGGCACAAGAGACTGGGCGGACGAGTTGTCTGGAAGCAACCGGGGCAGTTCGACCTGGACTGTGCTCCGGGCAAAGACGGTGGCGACACTGAACATATTGGCAAACGCCGCGACGGCGACAACCGTTGGAAGCGGCGGGGGCATGACGTATGTTGGAAAGTAAAGAAATAGGCAGGTATGAATAAAAACAATTAAAAACGCGAGGAAAAATCGCATTCGTATTGCAAGCACGATGTAAGTACGACAGAGAGGGGAAGACGTTGGATACGATTGCTAAGGCGTATGGATTTGGTCAAGAGGCTCTCCACTGAAGCACTGCAACACGAGCGCTGTTTGCCGTGTAATTAAGAGGAAGAAGTCGGCCATGACGGCGTCGTCCACTGTTGCTCAGGTGGCGTTTAACACTCCTCGTAATCGTACTAAGGCCCACCATAAGTAGAGTGGCCGTTGCGTGCAAGCTTGCTTTTGCACGGTGCATCGCTAGCAACTTTCCGAATCCGAATGCGCTGTAGTTGCCACTAGCGGACGGTAGGTGCCGTTCCTTAGCATACCTGTGCCCGTGCATGTGCCTGTTTTTGGTCAGTTCTTGGCCTGCTCCTGCGTTGTATCCGACGCCGGCTCGCCACTGCCCAAGACAGAGGGAATTACAGGAAATAGTCCAAAAAGGCGACATTTCCTCTTGCCTGCAATCTATCGTCATCTGTCACTCTTTTTCTATTCTCGCCGTCCCAAATCAACACCCGACACGCGATCTCGACCATGGCTCGTGCACTGCTCCGACTCGCGGCCGCCACGCCGCGGCCAAGGGTTTCGCTTGCATCAATGAGCACATCGCGGGGCATTCTCACCACGTCCACCGCGCCTCGTGTTATCCACTTCATAACGTCGGCACGGCCGATTGCGGCGCGCCCGACACCACATGTCAGAATCACGGCTGCGCACGGCCGACGAACATTCCAGAAGGATGCCGCCGCCATACCCTCACCGACCCGTGGAGGCGACAAGGTCTACAAAACCGCCGACGACGCCGTCGCCGACATCCCAAGTGGGTCCGTGATCCTGAGCGCCGGTTTCGGCTTATCGGGCGTCGCGGAGACCTTGATTGGCGCTCTGCACCGGCGAGGCCCCGAGTCTCTGCACTCGCTGACGGCCGTGTCCAACAATGCGGGCGTTGAGGGCAAAGGCGGCCTCGCCGTACTAACGGAGGCGGGGCAGATCGACCGTCTCGTCATCTCCTACCTCGGCAATAACAAGGGCCTCGAAAAGAAGTACCTGACTGGTAAGATTGCCGTCGAGCTGTGTCCGCAGGGCACGCTGGCCGAGCGTATCCGGGCGGCTGGCAGCGGCATCCCGGCCTTCTTCACGCCGACAGGTGCCCACTCACTTCTACAGGACGGCGAGATTCCTGTGCGCCTGAATCCCGACGGTGGTGTGGCCGAGCGGGGCCGTGTGCGCGAGACGCGCGTATTTGATGGCCGGACGTTCCTCATGGAGCCCGCGCTGCCCGGCGACGTGGCCATTTTGCGGGCCCACAAGGTCGACCGCGCTGGCAACTGCGTATTCCGGTACTCGACAAAGGCCTTTGGCCCGCTGATGGGCAAGGCCGCCAAGCTGACGATCGTCGAGGCCGAGAACATTGTCGAGCTGGGCGAGATTGACGCCGGCGAAGTCGACCTGGCCGGCATCTACGTGGACCGCATCGTGCCGGCGACGGTGCCGAGCAAGATCGATATTCTCAAGACACGCGAGCCGGAGACAACGAGCACCAATACCGCCGACGCCACCAAGACGCCGAACTCCGCCGTCGAGAAGCGGCTACGCATTGCCCGCCGTGCTGCCAAGGAGCTGCATCCCGGTTTCTACGTCAACCTGGGCGTCGGCATCCCCACACTGGCGCCGTCTTTTTTGCCGCCCGAGCAGAACGTCTGGATCCAGTCTGAGAACGGCATTCTGGGCATGGTGAGTAGCAATAATTTATTGCGTTGTATTTATGTGGAACTTGATTCGAGACACGAAGCTAACTTAACAGGGCCCCTATCCTCTTCCCGAGGAAGTCGATCCGTGAGTAACCTGCCCCTGTTCGACACTCACACGCATACAAACATGCTAACCGACCCCACAGTGATATCGTCAACGCTGGCAAAGAGACGGTCACACTAGTCCCCGGCGCCTCCACATTCGACAGCTCCGAGTCCTTTGGCATGATCCGCGGCGGCCATGTTGACGTGTCGATCCTAGGGGTGCGCAACGTTTCTTCCTGTCTCTCATTACCCTACCAAGCTGACACTCTTCACTTTAGGCCCTTCAGGTGAGCGCCACCGGCGACCTCGCCAATTACATGATCCCTGGCAAGGTCTTCAAGGGCATGGGCGGCGCCATGGATCTCGTGTCCAACCCAGACAAGACCAAGATTGTCGTCGCTACCGAGCACGTCGCCAAGGATGGCTCGTCCAAGATTGTCCAGGACTGTTCGCTGCCACTCACCGGCGCACGCGTCGTCAGCACCATCATCACCGATCTATGCGTCTTCGAGGTTGACCGGCGGAGCGGAAGCGGCCTGACTCTAACGGAACTGGCACCCGGCGTGACAGTAGACGACATTCGGAAGACCACGGATGCAACATTTACCGTGGCGGATGACGTCAAGCTGATGGAATAGTATGAGATCGTTAGGAGAAGTGATTGTTGCCCTATGGTGGTCGTAATTTAATATGATTTATTTTAATTGTATTTTGCATGAGAACGCTTAATGATTGTTGTACGTGAAAAAGTGGAAAAAAACCACGAAACACAAAACAAAAGAAACAAAATTCAAAATTCAAAATTCAGAAGAAACAAAAACCCACCATTAACACCAAGGAAGCATTTTATTCGGATAAACATTCAAGAAAATAATTACAGTCTGTCTCTGACCACAAGCACATAATTTTAATCAACAAAACCTCATCTGCCCACCAACGTCCTCAAACCAGCTGGCCGTACACGACTTTACAACTTGGCCCGTGGAACCGCTCTTAGCCTTATTCTCATCAATGATGCACTGCCAATATTGGCCCTTCAATTCCAGATCGAAAAAACCATGCTCGCCCCAGCTCTCCTCCCACAGCGGCAGCTCGTATGCGTCCATTCTTGCCGCTGGCATGCCCGCAAACATAGCAAACAAATTGTAGTACGGACCTAGATCGGGCGAGGTTGCTTGATGCGCCTTTTAAATTTGAGCGTATCATCCTCCCACTGGCGTTGCTCGGCCACGGATGGCAGTGGCTTGCTGTTGCAGTTTAAGAAGTGTTCTTCATAATACTCTCCCTTATATTTATCGTCGTTCCGCCGGCATGGAATTAGAAAAAGGGTAGTTGCGTCCTGTCATAAATGTTGGCGCAGGCCTTGGCCACGGCCGCGCGGTAGATTGTGAGCAATGCTGTGCAGCGCACCGTGCACAGGTCGGCAAGGCCGTCCGCGCTCAGGCCGCCCCAAGTGTAGAGGAACGAGCTGTCCTTGATGGTGGCATTACAGTTAATCGGGGCCATCGGTGACACGAGGCAAAGCTCTCAGAGGCTGCGCAGTCCGTCTATGCTCTGGAACGGCTGGTTTTGGCCACTTCTGGTCTGCCATCCTTGAAACCGTCATCCATGCTGCCGTTACCGGCAAGGCTGAGCGTGGCGTTGGACAACGCGGCGCTGGTTGACCAGACAGGCTGATTGATGATCCACGCGGCAGACACCAACCCGGTCCACAGTAGCAGTGCGAGATCAAAGTGATTCTTGAGCAACAATCGAGCCATCGTTGTTTTGTTTTACCCGTATTACGGACAGTAGGACGACGACTAGAAGAATGACTTAATATTTATGACTAGTAATTCTTGTAGGAGGAAAGTTGCTTTCGGAAAACGAGGTGGGGCATTAGTAGTCGCAAGCTGCGTAGCCATTACAAAAGGCAGCTGGGACAGCCTATGACTAAATTAACAAAATAAATAAAAAATAAATAAATATAAGGGAAAGCCCCGAATAATAACAAAATTTTCACAACTCCATCTATTTATTTTTTGCTGTTCTATGTATTTCTTTTAACCCTAAATGAGACACCAGAGAAAGTGAAAGCTGTCCCGCCACGGCCAACCGTTCAATTTGGGGTCTGCCTGCCTAGCACTGCAGACTGATGTCTGTAAAGTAGATCTCCGCAAATTGGTTGCTCGTCAAGATACACTGGAAGTTGGTCGCCGACGCGACCGCCGTGTAAGTATCCGTGTACGGGGTCCAGCCACCTGAAATAGCATCACCCAGCGGAAGGGTGTATGTCGTCGTCACGAGTGAGCCGGATTCGAAAGCAGTCAGCTTACATTCCACGCTGTTTGTGCCGTCGAGATTATTGACGTAAAAATCGATCTGGAAGTTGTAGGTTGTGCCAACAACGGTGGGAAGGACCTGGTTGAAGGAGGTGGTGTAATCGCTCGATACAGACGCATCAATACAACCAGCTGCCCCTACACAGGGAGAAATGAAAGTAGTAGAACCCGTGGTGCCCCAGCTGGTAGTGCCCAGCGCGAAGTCGCCATTGGACACGGTGTTGGTGCAAACGGGTCCGGCGGGTGAGGAAGACGAGGAAGGCGCGGAGGAGGTCGAGGAGGACGAAACCGACGATGCAGGCTTTGACGGACGGCAGTTGACAGCGGCCGCAGGGGTCACCAGAGCCAAGCCAATGGCCAAGATGCTTGCAGCTGTAGGAAACTTCATGGTAATGTTTCTTTGGCTGCTTCCGAAAAGAAAAATAAAGACAAGAAGAGAAGGTGAATTTCTTAAAAGACGACGACAAAGAAATGAAAGAAGAAAAGAAAAGGTTGGAAAGCAAGAAAGAAGACGGAATTTGGTCAAGTTTAAGTATGACGGAAGAAAGAGACGGACATTGTAAAGGAAACGAACGTCAGGGGAAAAAGAAACATGATTGGCGGTGGAGACGTCTTAATGGTGCGGAGTGCTTAAAAACATAGTACGTCGTAGTATTGGCCAGTGTGGGTTCAATCAATATTCCAATATTACCGTATCAGGGTATAACAATACCAAGACGATTTACAGAACAGGTCCAGGCACAAATTTGCAGGGGCCATAGCTAGAACGTGGTCCGGATAGTTGTGCCTATGCCCAGACTAGGAAAGCTCTTCTAAACATTGCGACAATACAAGAAAAATAGCGATAATGTGGGCTGGATCAGAATGTCCATGTAACCATGCTGCTCAGTTTATGTCGGAAAATATGTTCTAATAAGGTCAATTGCCCAACAAGAGAGATTAGATAAGACAATTTTTTTGCCCCCTTTCCTGCCCTGCCTCGCCAGACGGCGGCCGTAGGCAGGTGCAGCCTGGGGCTGGTTGCGCTACTTCCCTCGTACGGCCACAACGCGCTCACTCCCTGATTCACTTGCTGCTGCTTACGTGCCAGCTCTATTGTTTGCTTCTGATGCTTTGTTGTACGGCGCGCACTCGCTGGCTCGCCGCTTGCCGCCCCTCTCGTAGCCCCCAGTCCCGCGATGTCTCGTGACCACGGCCAGCTTCGTACGACGACAGCCTTAAAAAAAAGGAGAAAGGTTAGGCGGCGGCTCGATTAAGGAGCCTGCCCGCTCCAAAGGCGTGAAAAAAATCATTCAAAGAGTCTAGACGCTAATGTAGCCGTTAGGTTATTTCGTCATCTGTACGCGGAGGAGATGCGTTGTAGAATGCTCTATGTACCGTGGTCTATCTACCTCGTACGACAGCCCGCTGGGTATGTCGTACGGAGTACACCCCTCCGTTTGATGCTTCCACCCTCCACCTTCCTTGTCCGCAACTCTTTTACTGAGCTATGTCTTCCTCTATCTCTTCTCTTTACTACGAAGTAAAGAACATAAGTATAAAAACCGTTTTCTTAACGTAACCTTTACTCCTATTCCTCGGTAACTTCCTTAACTGTGGTCGTATCTCTCATTCCTCGCCACCACCTTGGTGCAAAATATCCAATCCATATGAGCCGGTACAAACAGTTTTACGGAACTGCCGTGCGGGAATTTTGCGACTAAACAGCTCATCCAATTGCGCGTAGGAGCGACCAGTAAAGTCAGGAATGAAGAAGTACGTGATAATAATATCAAGGACGCCAAAGGCAGCGAAGCTGTACGTGTTAGAACTACAACGACCGTAGTAGAGACGCCAAGAAGGAAAAGATAATTTGACTTACTAGATTGCCGAACCGCCGACACCAAGTCGTGTTGGCTGCAACATGTAAGGGATAGCAATGTTGTACGTTGTTCCGAGGATACCATTACCCAAGGCGCCCAGTGTTGTCGTTTTGGCACGCAGTCGCATAGAACCAGACTCGCCGATGTAGATCCAACCCGACGCATTGGGTCCAAGGGTCGAGCTATAGGAGCCAATGCATAGGAACCCGAGCATGATGTGTCCCGCTTGGATATTGTACGGTAGCTTCATTGCAAGGCCAGTTACACCGATGCCGACTAAGAGCGGGATTAGAAAGTGTAGAGACATTGTTTATATCAGCTCTGTGTCAGGTGAAAACATACTCATGGAAACAAGAAGTCCGCATTGGCCAGTGAGGAGAAGACGCCGTCGGCCGACCTTCTTCACCTCACTCAGAGCGAGGACAGTGAAGATTGCGGCGCACTGTAGCGCAATTGCAATGCATGTCGACGCAAGCGAATTTGTTTGACCAGCGAGAGTAAAACTGTTCCTTGTTAATTATGCCTTCAAAGAATAAAACTCTCACGGAAACGTACAAGTAGGTCTTCTGTGGCCCTGTGATAACATTTCCAGCCAGAGACGCCGTCAACGGTGGGAAGAATGCACAGAATGTTCGGCGAAGGTTTGTGCCACGGAAGCAGTCGGCGAAGGTACTCTCTTTCATCTACACATAGTAGTTAGATACAGGCGCTATCATTGGGACCAAAGACATTCATAAAAAAGGAAGAAAACTCACCAGCTCTTTCTTGGCAGCTTCCTGACCGAGAGTGTATTCGTACTCCGCGTAGATCAGCTCGCGCTCATCGTCGGTGCGGTTGGGGTACATGAACCGGATGGATTTCTTGGCCTGCTCCGACTTGCCGTGCATCACAAGCCAAGCGGGAGACTCAACCAGCAAGAATACCTGTAAGACAAGGACAATAACAGGAAGGCAGACACAGACCAGGAGCGGCATGCGGTAAGCCCATTTGTCGTCGGCCGCAGGCCAAACCTGCTGGCCGACGTAGCAGAGAACAACGGAGATTAGGTCACCACACGTCGCTACACTGCTGTCAGCATAGTCTCGGCGTTGGGTTCATGGAACAATATAACAGACAGAGGTACTCACAGATAATCAAGAAGCAAGAAATCATGGCGCCACGGGCATTTCGAGGAGCGAGTTCGCTGATGTACATCGGGGCCGTGGCTTGCGTAAGACCGGCGACGTAGGCGAGCAAGAACTTGGCGGCGGCAAAGACCTTCCAGTTGGGTGCAACAAACTCGATGATGACTCCGATAATCATGACACAGACGTTGAAGTAGATGACAGCGCGGCGGCCGAACCAATCAGCAATGGGACCCATGGAGAACTGGCCAAGAACTTGGGCGGGTGCAGCCACAGCGCTCCAGCTGTTATGGTTAGACGGAGAATGAATATTAGGGCAAGGCAGGACATGGTCCTCTGTCAAACATACATAGAAACCGTCCGAGGTGTGACGGCATATTTGCCGTTGCTCATGTAGCCGTCGCCCATGACATAGCAGAACGACTGAGAACCAACGAGCGAGTTGACCGCCGTGGTGTCCGTGCCGAGAATGAGCGCGCTGGCTAGGGCGGCACTGACGACGGCAAAGACTTTTCTGTCCTGGCGGAAGGTCTGCAGCAGACTGGGTGACTCGGTCAGTGTCATCTGCTGCGCCGCAACGAGCTCTACCGTGCGTTCGCTTTTTTCAAAAGTCCCCTCATCCTCGTGACAGCGAGCGCTGTCCGTGCGCTTGCTATCGGTGATTTCGTCCATGTTCGTGAAGATAGCGAGGCCAGACAAAATGAAAGCTGGAATGGTTGATGAAACTCACCAAGACCATGTCTAAAGAGCGTGTCACCCCGTTGCTATATATGCGTCAAGTCTTCGCGTGATAGAAATTGTCCTAGAGAGCAATGATCGGCTGATCACCGGCTGTGACCTTCCATCTGGTCATCGATTTGCCTGTCGTGTGGCGGACAAGCTAGTTGCTCTCCATGCAAGAGCCGAGAAAGCCAAAATCATCCCAACACATGGGGATCAATAGGCGAGGGGTGCGGAGAGGAGGCGGGATTTGTTTTCATAGATATCTCTCCCCACGGGGAAAACGTGTAGTATGGGGAAACAGTTTCGGCAAGCGGAGGCGACATTTTTTTGGAATGGAAAGCTCAGTTGGTTGGTCCGATGTGGATATTTTGTGGAGGTCATGGTGGAAAGACGGTAGGCGAGAAGGGCGGTCGCTTCGGTGTGAGCTACCGCGTAATTTAAGCGATGGCTCCGGTAACGGTAGCTCGAACGGACCAGTGTTCACACCATTGGCGGACCGATCGCTCCGCATTTCTGGCGATTTCTGGCGGTGCTCTGCCCCACTGGCAATCACCTGTGCCGTGTTCCGCTCTCGATGTTATTACCAGCGCAGCCGATGGCACTGAAGGATTTGTCGATCATGAGTTGTGCGGACGGGAGAAAAGCAACTGCCCATTTCGGCTCCGCCGGCGCTGTCAGTGCCCACAGCTGGCAAAGGCGCCTTTGTGCAAAAAGAACAAAAGGCAACGCAACCAACCTGGGCTCCATGGTTGTCTACTTGAACAGATGAGAGACTCAAAACACCAGACTTCAACAACGCCGAAAAACCAGTAGCATATAGTGCGCAGAACGGAGATATTTGAAAATGGCCAATCGCGACGCCGTTCTAGTAGCGGATGCAGACCTCGAGAAGCAGACGGTCGATGTCTCGCACGACAACACACTACCTCGAGATGGGCAAATTAGCAACGGAGATACAGATCATGATGCCACAGACCACTTCAATTCTGGCCTCAGCGACCAAGCACAAACACCGTCTCCGGTGGACGAAAAGGGCGACGGCAGAAAGACATTGCAGGACCAGACGAATCTGCTGCCCTTCCGCCAGCTCATTCTCGTGTTCGTTGGTCTTGGTTGTGCCGTATTTTGTGAGTATTCGGATAGAAATTTAGTACTTTTAATTGCACATTAACCAGGCTGCTTATCCAGGCTCGTTGTTGGACCAGACAATGTAAGTACACATGGAACACGCCGCGTGAATCCATTGAAAATTAGCAGTCATTAACATGACAACAGTGTTTCGACAGCCCTCCCAACACTTGGTCGCACATTTCACGCAGCATCTATATCGTCATGGGTAGGCACGTCGTATCTGCTTACGTCCACAGCATGCCAGCCGCTATACGGCCGGTTGTCTGATATCTTTGGACGGAAGGCAATCTTGCTCGGCAGCATGGGCTTGTTCTTGCTCGGGTCTATCCTGTGCGCTGTGTCCCAGACCATGATCATGTTGATTGTTTTCCGTACGTTTCTCCCATTCTCCCAGTGAGCCCATGTCTACCCATATATCCAATCTAACATATCCCAGGCGCTATCTCTGGCATCGGCGGTGGAGGCATCATGACACTAGCCATGATTGTGACGTCTGATGTGGTCTCACTGGAAAAACGCGGTTTCTACCAGGGCATGCTTGGCGGTGTCGTTGCTCTGGCCAACTCAATGGGCCCGCTCATTGGTGGCGCTTTCTCTGAAAAAGTGTCGTGGCGGTGGTGCTTCTATATCAACATCCCGCTAAGCAGCATTGCCATCTTGGTGGTTGCGTTTGTACTGCCTTTCAAGAAAGTCACCGGCGACATCCGTGGCAAGCTCGCCAAGATTGATTATGTGGGCTGCTTTTTCATGTTCACGTCGGCCATCTTGATCCTTCTCGCTCTCTCTTGGGGCGGCACTGCGTACGCATGGAGCTCCGCCGGATCTGTCGCGCCACTAGTCATTGGTGCCGTCTTAGCGGTCGTATTTGTTGTCGTTGAGATGAAGTTCGCCACATTGCCCTTGATTCCAAGTGAGTTTATCTAGCTCCCTTGCACACACCATATTTTATTGCTATCGTCTCTAACAATGGCAGTGCATATTTTCAAAATCAAAACCGTGGCTGGTGCCAATATCGGGGCTTTTTTCACTGGCTTTATTTTCTACTGCAATCTTTTCTACGTGTGTCATTGACCCCCCATATTCACCCTCTACACTCTTCTTCTCACATGAAAAAAATGCTGACATGGCAATCAGCTGCCACAATTTTACCAAGTCGTGCGCGGTTCATCGCCCATCCGCTCGGGCGTCATGCTCCTTCCACTAGTCCTGGTTCAGACCGTGACATCTTTCACAGCTGGCGTACTCGTCTCCAAGACGGGCAACTACCAGCTTAATCTGTGGGTTGGCTTTGCCATTTGGACGATCGCACTTGGTTTGCTATCGACGATATCACCCACCATTTCAAATGCAAAGCTGGTTGGCTACCAGATCCTGAACGGTATTGGCGCTGGGCAGACATTTCAGACGAGTTTAATTGCCATCCAGGCGAGCGTCAAGCGCAGTGAGATGGCTGTGGCAACGGCGACGCGCAACTTTCTACGGCTTCTAGGTGGCACCATTGCCCTTGCAGCCTGCGCTGCCATTCTGAATAACACCACAAAGTACGTCGACAGATTTCTGAAAATGACTCTCACAGGCCGTATTTTAGAACATGGCAAGGCTTACATAACGTTCCGATACAGGAATGACTTGGCCGGAGTTGTGTCAGGTGATATTATTGACCAAATCATTTCTGACCCAACGGTCATCGTTTCGGGTGGCCTCGGGCTGACCACTGACGAGACAAGTGCCGCACTTAAAGCTTACAGTACGTTTTCACACAAACTACGACCAATATTGACGGTGTATCTAACCCATTTTCTACACAGCGAACGGTATCCGCAATATTTACTACTTCATGATTCCATTATCAGGAATTTCCTTTTTTGTGACGCTTTTCATGATCAAGGGGCATACTTTGAAACGGGATGATGACGCAAAACTTCAGGAGGAGGGCAAAAAATGGGCAGAGACGAATAAGAAACATGGCCTTTTTCACAGTAAAGCAACGGGAACATCTACCGCAACAGACAACACGACGTCAGCATAATAGAGGACACATAAAACTACGAGGCTGGCATAAAAACAATTAGATATAGAATAGAATGGAATTTTATTACCAATCGACTGCATTTCAAGTCCAATAAGATAAGAGTATTTTCTTTCACCACGTCACACTGGGAAACAGATCCGGTACTGTGTACGCGACGTCCTTGTTTCGAGCCCATCTGCCATTACTTTTCGGGAACGTATGTGCTGAAACGCATACCTTCCGGAACTTCTTTCCACTGCATGTTGCCATCAAGTAACGGCTGGCATCGAGCCCATTCACTCCGGATGATTTCCGCATGTCTTTCACTTCTCGGTGTGATGCACACCCGGAATGGCTTTGGGAGGGCAAAAAGCCCTTCTGTAAGGTCATCTATGCCTGGCACAATTTTGTTCCCCGTGTCATCGATGGCATAATCAAAATTGAAAGCCCACAGAAGCCGCGCAATTCCCAAGAACAGTGAACGCTCCGCTATGTGTATACCCTGGCAAATACGACGGCCAGCGCCGAAGACAAATTGGTCCCGTTTGGATGGATTAGGGTTGGCGGCGGCTTCCGCTGCAGTCTGGAAGTCGTCAGAATAGCGTGCTGGATCAAAATCCCGAGGATTGGCGTGCCTGTTTGGATCCATGTGGATTGCCCTGCATGTTTTTGTTAGCTGGCTCCACCGATAATGACAGTGGACTGTGGTCACCTACCACACATTGCAGACGACGGAAGCATCTTTCGGAATTTTGAACCCCATGTACTCGTCGTCTCTGGTGACGGCGTGTGGAACACCAAGAAGATCCGTCGGCATCCACCGCATACTTTCCTTGACGCAACCACGGATATATTGTAGATCATACTCGTCTTTCATTGTTGGCAGGCAGTCCACACAGACCTGGTCAATTTCTTTCTGTGCTATTTTCTGCACTTGAGGAAAAACGACCATAGCTTGAATAAATCCGACGAGCGTTGCTGCCGTGGTATCTGACCCTGCCTCGAGTAGCGATCCGCTGATGTACCCGGCCAAGTCGTCCGTGAAATGTACTATGTCCTGCGCCTTCACTAGATCGACACCGAAGCATGGCTGTGAATGTGTTAGAGCAGTACATGTATGTGATATATGTGTATGTGATATATGTGCCAAGAATATACCTGCCTTGGCGGTGCCGGCTTTGATTGCTGCTTTGACATTCATCCAAAGGCCGACATAGAGATCCTTCTCGGCAACATGGAGCTGTTTAGCATATTTCCGAATTGGTAGTAGAATGTCAGGGAGGAGTTTCAGCACAGGAAAATTGTCGATTGCTTGCGAGGCCGTCGTGGCTGTGATATGACAAAATTTTTCAAATCCCTTCAGAGATCTGTCAGATTTCTATACACATAGTTTTGCGTGTTGGAATGATTTTCGGCACCTCGAAAAGCTGCTTTAGCTTTGGATCATCGATACTGGTTGTACGAAAACCAAATATCATTTGTGTTGTAAGAGAGTTTGTGTATCGCCGTAGATGATCAATAAATGCGTCTGGTGTATCAAGAATGCCGCACAGCATTTGTTTGTTTTCGAGGTCCTGGTAGGGCAGGTAGGATTTTGCCGCTTTGACATTAAGAATATTGTGAACCATCTTGCGGATCATTCTCCAGGTATCTCCGTATTCCTGAAGAGCCTATAGTAAGTACGCGGTGTTATCATTGAGCACGTTTATAGGCGGCTAACACTCACCAACAAAATTGTCCGTAATCCACCGCTCGCGATCCGGCCAAGGTACATATCTGGGCGTGAGGAGTAGATAGCACTTTTTTTATCGAGGAGGTCTTTGACGGCTTTGTCGGACGAGAGGACAATCATGACCTTGGTTCCCAATATCAGGGAGTAAACAGGGCTAATGTTCGCAACATTAGAGATACGGTGCATGTTTGGATATCACAGGAATTTAGGTCATACTCACCCATATTGTTGTGCCCATTTTTGGAACTGTAGGTGGCCCTTATCCTTGGGTATTTGGTGCAAGTTTCCTAGTATTGGCAGTGTTGGTGGTCCTGGCGGATATCCTGGTGGGCGACGGCCAACTGTACGTGTGGCATAAAGCACACCGAGGAGCATCGCCCCGAGTACCATCAAAAGCACTGACATTGTAGCAGATGTGGATGAGTGCAGATCTATGAATCTAGGCGAGCACGATTTCTTACTTAGAATTGTTTTTGAGGTTTTTGTATCGGACTGTCTCTTAGTTAAAGAACGGGTTGATCTTCTTACCCTTTTATTCTACGATACATCTCCGGGCCGTGTTCACGGAAGATATCGTCTTCGGATATACAGAATACCTGAATTACGAAAACAATAAGCAGGTCAGCAACACACGGCTTTGGTGTCACGATATGTTTTGCGCCTATTGGGTCGGATACTATGTTCTACACTAACGAAGACGGTAAATGTGTCGATATTCTAGAGTCGGTGATGAGAGTGCCGAATGACATAATACGGAGCACCGAGTCCGAATTGTCTACAGTACTTTAGATGGGCTAGGTAAAATGCACCGACTTAATGTACAATTATTGACAGGATCATAGCAATGTTCCCTCGAGTAGTATATCAAGTAACTCTCCTTCAATAGCGTCGTACCATGCTTGGTCCTGTAGCCCGTTGTACACTATGCCCTGGAGGCCCTCTAGTATGAAATGCTGACAGTTCCAGTCGCTCTCGTGTTCCCGGCCGTCAACCTTTGTTCCCTCCAGAATAGTTACCGGCTGCATTTCCTGGCCACGGGGCACGATTACCGCACCGGCGTTGACGTGGCCGATATACAATGCATCAAGAGCCCAATCCACGCTGATGTGCACCCGGTCGACCACCCATGGACGCCCGAAATCCTCATGTTGTACATGTACCGTCTCGTGGAAGTCGGGTAGATCTGGAGACGTGAAGTAGATAAGAACATGGCGGTTGTAGTACGTGTCGATTGTTCCACGAAACATGTAAATTGTCATTGCGACTGTCGTCGAGTGGTTTGTTGGTGTTTCAGGTCGTTCCTTTTCCAGGCTGTCATTTTTGGCCTCGAGGTGTTGAGAGGCATACCCTTTCGTAAGGTCGATTTTGCTAGTAGGCATGCTGGCCGTGGTGCACAAGATTCGTCCAGCGGCCGTCTTGGGTACGTCTGAATGCGAATGGGGCGACCTGTGATAGGATCGATGAGGAGTCGAGCTATCTAGAGAAGTTGAGTATGACATGAAAACAATATTTATTCAAGGAGGTGGAAACTTACGTCTTGCCGTATCTTGAGTGGTTGTGTAAATGTTCCCCGCTTGCCATATGCCGGCCCCGCAATTTGATAGTTGGCGACGTCATCGCTTTCTTGGGTTTATGAGAGTTTATTGTTTTTTGTTCTTAAACTGGTCTGCGCGATTTCTTTCTTAGAATATAAAATCGTAATATATATTCTTGAACAAGAACATTCGGACAATAAGGAAAGTTTCTCATTCTTTTTTTTTTTTTTTTTTTTTTTTTTTTTTTTTTTAAAAAACAAAAAAAAATAAAAAAAAAAAAAAAAAAATAAAAAAATAAAAAATAAAAAATGTCGTGGACCAAAAAAGCACCATTTTTAATCACTAGGAAATTCAACTTGTATATGAAACAACAGCTAAACGAACGCAACGAACTATGAACAGATGAGAAAAGAGATAAATAGGATTGGATTTTGCAGACGCTATTCGTTCTACCATATTTTTTGTGCCGCAAAGTAGTCCTTCCAGAATCGTTTCCTCTCTTCGTTCTTCGCATTTGGTATGACCTCGAGTGTGTGGCCAATGCGCATGACATGGTCGGCATCCTCGGCCGCAGATGGCCAGTGCGCATAGCTGGAGCCTGTATTTGGGTTGCCCGTCTTGATAAAATTGGCCCACAGGTCGCTCGCCATATCGGCAACGTGCCGGTCCGTGTCCGTAAATGGGTCTACTGGTGCCGTCCACAGCGAGTCGAAGACGTACGGAATCTCTGCAGCATGGTAGGCTCCGGTACGTGACCCGTTGAAAAAAACATAGCCTTTCGCTTTTGGAACCGGGTAGTCTGTCCTGAAACCACGGCGTGGAGGCGGCGCATGTGTCCAGTGGTAGATGTAGATGTCAGACTTGGCGTGTTTCTTCCACAGATCGTAGTGTAGGTGCGGGCCCACGCGCGAGTTGTCCTGACACGCAGCATTCCACTGCTCCAGCGCCGATCCCTCGGCACGATACAGCTCGAAAAAGCGAGCGGCAAATGAACCATACTTGGCAGCTGCCGCCTCGGCAAGGTCGTCCTCATTGAAGTCTGGGTGAGTGTAGTTGCCGCTTTCGTCTCTGTTCTGACCATTGAGAAGAGGGACGTCGTTCATGGTACCTTGCAAGAGTGTCTCTTCGTATGTCCGGGGAAACAGCCAGCCGTCGAGACAAGCTCGGTAAAAAGGCGGCGGCCCCCACATTGTGGTGTCGTCTCGGTGGTTACCCTCGAGTAGCTTGTCCAGCGGCATAGCACGCATGTCGTGCACATTTCTGGCGCCCTTCTCCGCAAAGATCTCCGATCCTTCACGCTCCGCCTGCTCTTTGGTACGGTAGGACGGTGCCAGGCAAGATATCAGAGGGTCGCGCGGGTGTCGTGTGCCGGACTGGGAGATGACGCCGTGGATGAGGCCCTTGCTCTGGGGTCCATAGAGATGAAGACCGACACAAGCAGAACCGGCCGACTGCCCGCCAATGGTCACCCGGCCAGGGTCACCGCCAAATGAGGTAATGTTCCGTTGGATCCACTGCAGACAGGCAATCTGGTCTTGCAGACCGTAGTTGCCAGAGGCGTTGTGCCCGTCCGGGCACTCAGCAGACAGTTCAGGGTGTGCCAACCAGCCGAGGATACCTAGACGGTAGTTGAATGTGACGACAATGACGTCCTTCGCCGCTAGAGATGTACCGTCAAAGTTGTTGTCGGAACCGGCGCCCCAGAGGAATTTGCCGCCGTAAATCCACACGTACACGGGATAACGGGCCACCCCGACGTCGGACATCGCCGCAGGGGTCCAAATGTTCAAGTTTAGGCAGTCTTCGCTCTGGGACGGCGGCTGTTCTGTCCAGTACAATGGCCCCGGAGGCAGCTGCGGTGCCATGTCGCCGAATTGTGTGCAGTCCCTTACGCCGTCCCACGAAGCTGCCGGCTGTGGTGCGCGCCATCGGTTGCTGCCGGCCGTGGATGCAGCAAATGGTATTCCTCGGAAGATGGTGACACCCGGCTTGTGGTCGGAGACGGCGCCAGCCACGAGGCCGGTCTCGGTCTGGATGGGCGCTGTAATGGTCATGTTGACTGAGTGGGTGCAGACAGAGCGATGCGACACGATCGAGATAGGAGTGAAAGAGGGCGACTGGCTGCAATATCACCTGCGATATTCCGTCATGAAAATCATGTGCCAGGATACTGGCAAGTTGAAATAGAATGCCTGTAATATTTCCAAAGACCTGCTCCGTACGCCGGCGCGGAGTCGGCAGTTGAGCGGATGTCTCGCCAAAATACGTATGCTGGCAACGGAATACTCGCCTAGTGTAGTAGTGCTGGCCACAATACAGACGTACTAAGAACTGGTCATCGGCTACAGCCAGTTTGGTGCTAGATCCGGCGTTGGGACCTTGGCCAGTGTCTGTGTCTTACGCGTCGGCCATCTCCACAATCTGGACCGCGTGCGCCTTTGTCGCTAACAGCTAGCGTACGTGGGCCCCGGTTCTGCGGTGAAGCGAGCTTCGCGTGACCACAGACAGGAGTGCAACACAATAAAATTCGTAAGATACATAGATGACAGCCGCGACCGCGGCCAGCTCGCTTCGATCCCAGACTTTGTGAATGGACCGCAATACGGAGTACTGATTATCTTATTGCACCGTCCACATTCTGCCCGGTCTGCAGTTATCACATCACAGGCTTCCAACGCCCAGGCGAGCCTCCCGACGACACACCTGCCACGGGACATGGCGACGCCCTCGCGACTGACCCCTTCAGCCAGGGTGGACCCGGGACCATGGGCAGACTGCGCAACCCCACGGCAGAAAACAAAGCGCGTCCGAACAGGTGAGCTGCTGGCGGACCTTGATCTGCTGACACAAACATTGTAACACACTCGCTGAAACCTCTCACACATTTCGGTAGGCTGCCTGACATGCCGGGCGCGCAAGATCAAGTGTGACGAGACTCCCGGGGGCTGCGCCAACTGCGAAAAGCGGTTCCTGATCTGCGACTATGGTGCGGATGAGTCTACTGGCGCACAGCGGGAGGTTGTGCTACCCTCACCGCCGATCGTGTCCTACAGTTGCGAGCATTGCCGCGTTGCGCGGAGCCGATGTACGCGCACCCAGCCACGGTGCACACGGTGCCACGCACGCAACCTTCCATGTGTGTACCGTGACGATGACGGAACCGGGTCAGTTCGGCTTACTCCCACGGCCCGGCAACGTATCGAGCTGGCCAGAAGGAGACACGGCAGTAGGAAACGCTTGGGGCGAACCACATCTGTTGCCTCTTCTCAGAACCGGGCCGAGGAAGATCGAGACCACGAGCTCGGAGTTGAAACAAACGACAACATAAGCAGCAGTGTCGTTTGGCAGACGAGGCAAACAAAAGATAACACGCAGCGAGCGAGCCGGCCGACAACACGGGCCGCGCCAGAGGTGGAAGAGGCTACACTCGTATCAGCACACAATTCAACAGGCGAATCCCTGGCGCAGTCTAGTCATCCTGCCCCATTTGCGTCCAATGGCAAGAATGGCCACAACGAGACCCCCAACACCGAGTCGCTTCCAGGCAATGTGCACGAGTATGTCAGTGCCTTTTTCGACTACGTGGCACCGTACCAGGCAAATGCCTTCCTCCACCGTGGCATACTGAGCCAGCAGATGCGTGACGACGAGGCCTCGGACACACTTCTATTGGCTGTATGTGCCATCAGTGCGCGCTTTGTGGACGACACAGGAGGCTCGAGTGCAGCCACAAGCAGCACGCGATCCCGAGGATGGGCGCGTACGGCAGCCTGTCGGCTGTTGTTTACACATAATGTGACGCTCGAAAAGGCCATGGCAGCACTGCTGCTGTGCAAGCACGCGGCATACAGCGGCGACTTCAACCAGGCGTTTCTACTGGCTGCCATGGCCAACCGGTTTGCCCTGAAGCTTCGGCTCTTTGACGAGCAGCGTCGGGCTGACGATGGCGGGGAGGCAGATGCTAGGGCCAGTGCTTGGGTGCGACACGAACAACGCCGGCGCGTCATGTTTGCATGTTATAGTGTGGACCGTGCAACGGCCACTGGTCTTGCGGAACTCACCTTTTGCCCCGCAGCCAGTATACGCCTCCCCCTGCCAAGCGAGGATTTTAATTTTGAGTCAGTCTACCCGTCATCAAGTCTCACAGTGGCTTCCCGACTAACAAGTTTGAATTTTACGAGAGACAGCCTCGATATACCCTGCACAACTCCAGTTCCCGTGCTCGAGGCGGACGACCTGGGTCCTATCGATGCGTCTTACGAGTCTGTCGGCATCATGGGACACTATGTTGCCTTGGTCGGGATCCGGTACATGATTCTTCAGTACATTGAGTCACTCTCCGGAGACACCAATACTCTTAACAGCCGGCCACCGTGGGACCCGGCGTCGGATTACTTTCTCTGTCTGCGCAAGCTGGCACAGTGGCGTACATTTCTCCCAACCCGCTTCCATCTCACGCGGACCGTGATCTTCAGTCGCCACCACACACCACACTACCACCTTGGCCCGCTTGTGATGCTTCATCTATGGTTTGACATGCTGCACTGTGAGTTGTACCGCCTAGCACTGCAGACGCACGCCGACCGGCCACATCTCCAGGCCTTGTTCCAACTGGCACCACCTGGCTGGCTCGATCAGACACAAAACTTGTGCATGTTGCATGCCCGCCAAATGGTGCAGACACTGCAAGCTGTCGAGGAGGTGACGTCCGATGGCAACAGTGATGGCGTGCAGTCTGGCAGTTCAAGACCCATTGGCTTCACCATTCTCGACCCCAGCCTCTCGATGCTCTGCTATGCGAGTGCCAAGATCCAGCTGATGTATCCCGCGGCGGCACGGAGTCCTCACTCGGCAGTGGTGGACGATGTGAGAAATTCGGTTGAGCGCGTGGAGCAGTTTCGTGTTCTGCTCGTGTTTGTCGACCGTCTGGCCCGATTTTACGCCCCGGCCTCGTTCTTGGTGAGATTTCCGTGGTGGCATCTGCTCTTGTTGTTCTCCTTTATTTCCAAGAGACAAATTTTCTTAACATAGGCTCGTTTGTTGTGCAGCTGAGAGAGATCAAGAACAATCTTCAACAGAACAGCATTGTAGGGCCGTGGAGGTAGGAAAATACCCCCACTCCCCAGGAAAAAATATCCAACCACGCTATGAAAACCAGCTAACAATCCAGTGAACCTACGGCCCCAAGTGCTGGCACGCAGACACCCGACCACCCGTGGTTTGCTCGTCTTCGAGGCCTGGACCAACCATCGCCACCAAATGTACGTTCGCAGTTCGCAGTGCTACATTTGATTCTAGGCATATTGCTGATTGTGTGTGATAATTGCGCCTTTAGTTCTATTGGGGCCTGGAAGATGTCGATCTTCTCAGCGATGCGCTACATGCGTCCGACATTACGTTGTTCAACCAAGTCACAGGTGTTCCTGAGTGGCTGCGGTAGAAGGGACCGAGGTCGGTCATGCTAGGGGGCCTTTCCCTAAAACGGGCTAGGCAAGGGGCAGAAAGCTGCGAGCCACCTGCAGCACAGTAGGCTAGTCAGACCAAAAAGCATAAATTAGAAATCTCGTCATCGGAAAGTAAGCTAGCAACTGATCACGGAATCTGGGGACTGTCAGGGGCGTCCTGGGCCTGGGACGGGTCTTTAATGTCCCGAGTCATGGATGCGATTGGCGGCAGTATCCAAACATCCAGCGTGTTACATAACCAACAAGTGGCTGGTGATAGGGGAATATTGCTTCAAATGGCACGGTACCATTGGACACGCCGAAGTTGCATTGTTTCCCGCCATTAGGGGACAGAGAGGTCAGCGAATGACACGTGGGAGTCGGTCAAGGTGGCAAACTCGCGATGTCAACACTGCGCCCTCTTCACCGCTTTCCGCTTCCATCGCTGCTGATTTCCAACCAAGGGCACACTAAAAACCGCCCGGTGGAGCTGTTTGAATTGCCTCACCACAAAGGTCCAAACGAGGGGCACATCACGTCAGCTGCTTTGTCGTCACGTCATGGTACTTCGAAGATGATGGAAAGGGGATGATAAAAGAGCATCGACGACATCTATAAGAGGGTGTTAGCCCAACATACTGGAAGCGCACTCCAAATAAAAGCAGAGCAACAAACGACTCAACCTTAATTCAGCAACCCACCACATACTACATTTCCAGCTCCCACTATACACCAACCCCTCCCTCACATACACCATGTCTACCTTCTCGGTCTACGACGTTGCCGTGCCCGTGCTCACCCGCGGCCTGCAGACCTTCGACCATGTCCTGCACAAGGCCGAGGCCCACGCCAAGGCCAATGGCATTGACGCCGACGCCGTCTACCCCTCGGCACGCCTAGTGGCCGACCAGCAGCCACTCGTGTTCCAGGTGCAAAACGCCACCAAGACCGTCCGCAACTACGTCATCCACCTGACGGGCGAAGACATTGCGCCCTTTGAGGACAACGAGAAGACCTTTGCCGACCTGCATGCGCGCATCCAGGCCGGCCTTGCTCTGCTGAAGAAGGTCACACCGGCTGTCGCCAACGAGCGCGCCGAGAGCCAGTCGGCCACCTTCAACCCCAGTGGCTCGCACCCCGTGACCCTCAAGGTCAAGGACGCCGTGCTGTTCCAGGCCGTCCCCAACTTCATCTTCCACCTGACGACGGGCTACTCGATCCTCCGCGCCCAGGGTGTTCCCGTCGGCAAGGCGGATTTCATTGCCAACTTCGTTGGCGCGCCGGGCTTTGAGTAGGAGAGTGCCTCGGAACGGGATATTGGGAATGTATAATGAAAATATGAAGAAAATATAATAAAACCAAGAAGATGAAAATTAGAACATGACTCGCTGTACGTGGTTAGTCTGTAATGGCCGTGATTGTGATGGATCCTTTTGTGACTTACGACATGCAGTCTCCGTTGATACCCTCCAAGTGAGACGACCACCAGATTCTGTCGATTCTACCCGAGACACTCGTTACTGTGCCTTATATAGAACAAATATGTATCCCACACCCTCTCATAGATGGTATTTTCTATTTTTAGGAAAAATCACGACCTCTTAGCCTGGTATATGTAGGACGTTATTCCGGACAATCATGGCCGATACACCTACGTCGTACTTGGTAGCACTCGAAGGTCTGTAATGCTGGTATGCCCCATCGGGCATTTGGCTCCCAAGGAAGGAGAACACAGGTTGTGGGGAATGACCGAACAATTGCATTATCAGAGATATTCGTCTCGTCACATCTGAACGGCCCCATTCCACCATATGCCCCAGGAGTCACGAATCAGCGTAACAAAGCCACCCAGTTACAGCCAGGGGTTTCAAGGGTCTGCCACCCCGCTCAGGTCGCCAGCACCATTGCCTAAAGCGGCAAGTTACTATTAGTCGACGGGAGAACTCCTGGTCAATCGACTTTCATATTTAACGCACTACTCGAGTAGTAAGATTGATTTGGACTCAACTTCATTTAGAATGGTTGTTACTGTGACGGTTTTGTCGGCGTAGTCTCTGAACGCGTATTCGACGAGGCTAGAAATCTATGAAGAAAATACAAAGCAACAAGTGCGCGATACGCGCGCGCGCATAGGTTCTCCCGGGTTCAGGGGTTTTCCGTTCCTGTGGCCTGTGACAATTAGGCTGCCTCTCTCTTTTTTAGGTAGTAGTTTTACTACCGCCAGCCCTCTTTATGATAAATTATTAACCAAGTAGGGAACAATAGGAAACAGACGTAATTCAAGTTAAAATACAATAATAAAGATTAAATGTTGTAGACTACTAGATAAATAGGACAAAAATTAAATAAGTGTCTTAGTGTATTGTCTATTACACATTCGCTCCTTGCTACTTAGTCATAAGAACACATCTAACCGTAGTACAACGTTGTGGGCGGTCTATATTTACCTTCCAAAGACCGAAAATTTACCACGGCATTTTTCAATTTCAATCCAATACAGGGTCAAAGCCGGCATCGGAGGAAAAGTCAGTAACGGCGCGGCGTTTGTGCTGGTCCAAGGTCGTCCATACGTCTAAAGAATACGCTGTGTCACGTGTTCCGTCAAGTGTCGACAATATTTTAGCAAAAGCCTTGATGTAAGAATGCGCTTGGCGAGAAATTGATCCCTGAAGCCCGAATGGGCAGTCGACCAGTGTTGCCGCCACGACGCGGATTTTGTGAACCTGAACTACGAGTAAGCAAATAATTCCTAAAATGTATGGATCTTAGAAAACTGACCAGCGACGCCCCGTTGGGCTCCAGGTTATCATGTGAAATATTGTATAGTACGTGCAAGAGCTGCCGACAGATGTTCTCCCGGTCGTCCCAGAGGCTCCGTAGGCTTGCAGACCCCTCCGTTCCCGCGGTCTCAGACATGGTGGTTTCTGTCGAAAGCGATACAATGTCCTCAAAGATCAAACTCTGTAGCCACAGGTGCGTGACCCGGATGTTCGCTCGCATGATCTCGAACTGCCGCGCCGCGATGGGATCGGCCTTCTGCTGGCAGCCATTTATCGTCCACTCGTCGAACTCCTCGGGTACGTTGTCCAGGGCATGCTTCTGTTTTTCGAAGCCCGTCTTGAGCAGTTCTAGATGCTTCTCCTTGGCCAGCAGCTCGGTGTTCTGGGCATGGAGTGCTTCCATTGCCCTGCCGAGCTGCCGCGTCTCTAAGGCTAGGTCGTATAGTCGGGACAGGACTTTGAGCCCAGTGGTCAGGGATGTTTGATTCTCGGGTTGCGGCAGGACTTCGTCCGCTAAGATATTCTCGTCATCCACTTCCAGGAGGTTATCCTTCATGTAGTTGAGGTTGGACATCTGTACTTCACTGAGTATAGCAGGCTCACTGGGGTTTATGCCGACTTTGTGGCTGGCCCTCTGTTAGCAAGGTTTGAAAAAAATACTGCCCAGCGATGACTTTTGTCGGGAGAACCCACAAATAACCAATTGTGCTTAAGCAAATTGCTTTCCTGTGCAGCTGCATTTCGATGATGGACTGAGACTGATAGCCTACTCTTTGGTAGTACTGAATTTGCCGCAGATGGTGTTCGGCTTCGGTGGCAAACATCAATGACCTGCTGAAGTGATTTAGGTTTCCATGCGCGGTGCCTAGCAAGTATGCAATACTCCACTTCTCCTGCGTCGTTTGGTCAAAGTAGTCAGGCCCACGCAGCTGCATCACCACATCGTGGCAGCAGTCCACCATCGCGGAGCGCGTCTGGTAAGGGAGGCCGCCATCCAGCGCCTTGTACTTGTAGAAAATGCTGGGGACATTGGCGACAATAGCTGCACACATGGTCACAAGCAAGCTGAAAAAGGTCGCATCCGTGGCATGCTTGCCGGCCTCCAAGTCTGTCCGAAACGTGGGCCGGTGGACCAGCGGCATCAATGGGTACTGCAGCTCGAGCCAGTCCCGAATTATGACATCAAATATATGCCGCGAGCAGATTCGGTCCGTCGAGAGCACCCAGCGCGATGCATCGCCGGAGATAGCGGCTGCCTCAGCCTCAGGATTGTAGCTTGAAAACGAAACAGTGTGCTCTGGGGAATTGTGTCTCTCTGCTGGGCTAGCGTCGTCGGTGTTCGTGCTGGGACTGGACACCGACCAGTTGGTGATGCTGAAGGTTGAGAAGGGCGACGACTGGGACCGATCCTGCCTGTTGACGGTACGCAAGCACGGTCAGCGTACCATATGCAACGAAAAACAATAAAGGCCACCGTTACATACTTCGATTTCGGCCCCCGCCGCCTGACCGGGAGACTGAAGGTGCACAGTCTGTTATGAGTCATGCATCGTTCGCAGGCAAACGCTGATGCCACATCATCGACAGAACGCGGCCGGGCTGTACACCGTACCTTGGCAACCCGGCAGGCATCGCAGGATCGAGCGTTGGTAGACATGGAGGCTGACAGATGGGGCGCTCTGTTGCACATTTCCAGCTCGCTCTATGGCACAATTAGCCTGAGAAACCACGGCATCTTATAACTTGCGAAATGCAGGTCTCTCCTGTCACTTCGATGGCGACCCTATGGTGTACGGAGCAGTGGCTAGAAGAGGACGAAAGGGCTGGAGTGTTGTGCTTACCCCTCTTTCCAGAAGAGCCGACGTTTGTCATTTATATAGACACTCCTAAGTTGTACAGCATTTATTGTGTTGCAACTAGGTCGCTTTTGGTTTAGCATTGCATTTTTCTTGATTCCAATAAAAGTTAGAATAAGCCCCACACCTCGGAGGTGTCATATTTTAACATATTTTATCTTCTTTTGTCTCTCCTGTCTATTTAGCTTCCTCAATCGAGAACAATATTTACTAAATCAAATGTCGTGATATTTCATTTGGCATCTCTGCGCTCATTTTTGCGAAATATAAAGTACTTTTGGCAGGATCTGCAGCAATGACATTTTATACATTAAGTTACACCATTTTCGTACCCAAATCTAGACTAACATACACTGTTCAGCCGTAGACAACGATGTGCCACTTCTATTTCCTGCCTTAAAAGTCCACCTGGAATTTGGGGTTTGTCCGTATCCTTTCACCAAAGATTCTCATTAGCCACAACATCGGTGCGAGCGCTAGTGCGATGAGCCCAAGAAGGGTGTTGCCCCAGCCCAAGCCGATGGCGTCGTAGAGCTGCAAACCACAAAGCGGCAAGAGAGCTCCTAGTATGCTTCGCAAGAAGGAATTCGCGGCCATCACTGAAGCCGCATGGATTGTGAAGGTATCGACAAGGTATGTCTGTACACACATCATGACGCCAATCATGCCGAACCCGACCACGGACGTGCCGATCATGGGCACGACCCAGTGTACGTGCTTGTCTGCGGTCCAGCCGTACATGATTAGCCCAAGCGGCAACAATAATGGAGCCGGTACAGAGATCAGGGGATAGAGGCGGTCTTCGGGGCGAGGGACACGCCCTTCTCTTTTAATCCGCTTGATGGCCCTATCCGAGAGAATGCCCGCATAGGCGATACCCAGCAGGTTTCCAACGCCAGCGGGAATAAAAGACAGGCCCGCGCCGTCTGAAGAGAAGCTGTATATTTCCCTGTAGACAAAAGTAAATGTTGTGAACAAGATGTAGAGGACGCCGTAAATAACGGCGATATAGCCGCACATCATCGCTACGACGGGGGAGTGGATGAACATCCGAGCCGGGCGAACAATTGCCTTCCTGAAGAGCTCTTTGCGGCCCCCGGCAGGTTCCAGCTTGGAGCAGTAGCGCCTGTCTCCAGTTTCTTTCCGAAGCCTTGCGGCTTTCTTGCGGAGAATGACCGGTGGATATGTTTCGTGAAGCACAAAGAAAGAGAGTGTAGTTGCTGACCCAGCCTGTTCGAATTCTGGTCAGTTTCGAGGTTAAAACATTTGTTTGGGCAGCATATGCGGTAGAGAGACTACTCACCGCTATCGCAATAACCCAAAACACCCATCGCCAACCAATTCGTTCGACAAGGAAGCCGGCACAAACTGGACCGATGACAGGACCCAGCAGGGGCCCCAGGGACCATATCGCCATGGCGCTGCCTCGCTTTTCGGTGGGCATCAGATCTGCAATTGTGCCGCCGCCACAAGTAACGACAGCAACACCCACGAAGCCCGCACAGAACCGATACGCGAGGAGTCCATTCATATCCTTAGCAACGGCGCACAGGATGGTGAAGACGACAAACAGACTGTTGCATATGTGGTACACAATCCTGCGTCCATAGATTTCGCTCATCGGTGCGATCACCAAAGGACCGAACGCAAAGCCCAGGACAAAAATGGACACCACAAAGGTCGACTCTGTGTCGCTCGAGACACCAAAGTCTACTAGTAGCTGAGGAACACCGGGGGCTAGCATAGACGACGCAAGCGGCCTAGGAAAAGTTAGAATCAGCTAATGGCCTTGAATTGACTTTCTCAAATTCGGAATAGAGGACGTACGTCAGGAAAGTGATGAAAGAAAGCATAGAAATGATACTCCATTTGCGACGGCCGGTCCAGTTCATAGGATTCTCGGGGTCTTCGTTGGCGGGCTCCTGCCACCACACGACAAAAGAATCATCGGCCTCCGGGGTGGTAGCGGGCGGCGCTTCCGAGTTCACCTTCTCTACTGCGAGATCAGCAGCACTGCTTTGTGCCTTGGCTTCGAGGATATATTCAGGAGCCGCCTCGATTATTCCTGATGTGTCTGGATCGGCCGTGGAAATGGATGTGTGCGCCGACTTCTCATTGGCGGCCAACGACGCAACCCGAGGGGCCGTCGAAGTGAGATTGTCTGACACCATCTCACGAGAGGTTTGTGGAAGCTTGAAAACTTAGCTAATGGCAAAAAAATACAACCTGATACCGTATAAGATTTCGGCGGCCAAACAGGGTCTTTCACTGCGCAGCTAGGATGTCGAGGGTATTCAGCATCTTGCTCTAAATTGAGATTCACATGCGAAATACTGTATAGAGTGCGGGAGTAGAGCTGTAATATATTCTAGCATTCTTGGATGTATACGATCAGGTAGGCTAGCCAAGGAAAAAAAGAAAAAGATGGTGAGCACGGAGTAATTTCCACCGACACGCCTTCAAATGTAAAATCGGTATACTGTGGAAACCCGAGCCCGGTGCAGCAACTGTAAACTCCACTCCATGTGCAGACCATGCGGACTCAAACACTGATGAAATTTCCGACGGTCGTAATTTTACATGACGCAAATACATCACCGCTTGAGTTATACCAGCGTGTCGTAAAACGTTGAGCAACGCGTGAATTCTTTAGCGGGGACGTGCGAGGTAAGGCTATGGGGTAGAACATGTATATTTCCCCATGGGGAAATGGTCAATAATGCATACGCGTATTTAGTCGGAAAATGCCGTAGAGAATCACATCAATGTTACCCAAACGACCCTGGATTGCCTATTTGTCGGATACACGAATTCGTAAGCTTGGAACTAGAACGTCTAACCAGGCGTAAAGTAACTTAGATGTATTGCAAGTGAACATGCTGCAATTATAGGTGGACATACTATTTCGTCCAAATAGAAGCTTGGATCTGTGTTCCAAGCGGATGGTTTGTGCGGCGTCGTCTTGCTTTCTTTTTGCTGTGACATATTCTCCGAGGATACGTGTCGGCTATTTGGCCTTCATTCAAAAAATGCTTCTACGGCGTTCGCCAGAACCGCTTGAGTTCCAGTCATACGTTACACCATCGAGATTGAACTTATTAAGGCCATACTTAAACGTAATATGGAAGAATGTCTACAGATTTCTACAATCGCTCATTTGAAATTTAAGCTGAGTTTTCTTTTGATGTGAGATTTGTCCTAAGAGAAATATTCGATGCCTCACGGCGTAAAAGTGAAGGATTCCTTAACGACCAGGCTGCCATGTTTCGCAGCACTCGAGGAGGAATTACCAATAAGCACAGCATATTCGCCACTATCGACTGCCCACATACTCGCCGTCTCGTCCCAGAAGGCGGCTGACTCAAACGAAATATCCACTGCGACGGAAGCGGCGTCATGAGGGCCAACCTCTACCTTCGCAAAGCCCGCGAGGACTTTGACTGGCCTTGCTGGTCGGCTAGCACTCGGCTCTGGAGGAGCAAGGTAGACTTGCACCACTTCTTTGCCGGCAATCTCACCCACGTTCTTCACTTGCAGTTGCACTGTCACGACACTCCCCTGAACAAGCTCCCGCGGGGCGATAGCGGCCTGGCCGAGCTCGAACGTGGTGTAGGACATGCCAAAGCCAAAGGGAAACAACACTTTCTCCGGATGCTTGTCGTAGTGTCGGTAGCCGACTTCAATACCCTCCGCATAGTCCACCGTCTTTTTCGTGTGATCTCCTGGGAAGTTACCATAGCATGGCGTGTCTTCGATTCGTCGTGGGAAAGAGACAGGCAGCCGGCCACTGGGCGAGGCGGCACCTAAGAGCACGTCGACGATGGCATTGCCGGCTTCTTGGCCCGGAAACCAGCACTGCAGCAACCCCGAGATGGAGTCAATCCATGGCATCGCCACCGGCACGCCGCTGCAGTTGATGACTACTGTCCGAGGATTTGCAGCCGCCACTGCCTCGACTAGGCGGTCCTGGGACCCGAACGCTGGCAAGTTCATGTTCTCGGCATCGTGTCCCTCCGTCTCCCATTCGGACGTGTTGCCGACAAAAACGAGGGCTACGTCGGCTGCCTTGGCTACGTCGACCGCCTTGGCGATGACATCCTCTTCATAATCCTGCTGTGACATAAAACCAAGGTGGAACGCTATGCGGCCGGCCATCAATGGGACCATGGCAAGCTCTGGAGGAGGCGCGAGCACCTCGACACGTAGCCGGTATTCCTCACCTTGGGTAAAATTGTGCTGCTTCCGTTGCTCAAACTCGCCGCCCGTTGCAAAAGCGCGAGGGTCTGGATTTGGACCGGCGTCATAGACAAGTTCGTCGTTGATGAAAAGTTTGGCGTGGCCGAGAGCTGGTAGCGAGAAATAGTGTGCTCCGCTCGTGGTCGGCTTAAACGTACCCTCGAGGCGGATAGCGTCGGGTTTGGATTCAATGGCCATGTAAGTGGTCAAGGGGAACGGATACGTCTTAATGGATTTCGCCTCGGAATGGGGTCGAGTCATATATTCCAGTATGGTCCACCCTGGTTTGCCATCCGAATTCGTAATATCGGCAATCCAGCACGGGAGCTTTCGATAAATATGAGCACCTGTCAAGGTTACGGCGTTAAAACTCGATCGAGGGCGTCCATAGACAAATTGCGGCACAATAAAAAAAAAAGAGAAAAGGCACATACCTATGGCATAACGTAAATTCACTGTCTCGCCGACAGCTTTCACCAATGCCTCGTAGGGAGTGATTTTATAATGAGCATTGAGGTTCGCGGAACCGCCCCCGTTCGAAATGCATGTCTTAGACTGGCCCAGCACAGCGATGGACTTTAGCTTGGCTATCTGCAGCGGCAACACACCGCCTGCATTCTTCAGAAGAACGATGCCGTCGGTGCCAGCCTCTCGGATGAGGCGCTGGTGATCCGGGCTATTGATGGCCTCTTCGGGGGAATCCTCAGGGTGCTCAAATTTACCAACATGCTTGACAAAATTGAGAACAGAGAGGACGCGTTCGTCAAGTGACGACATGTCCAGAGATCCGCTCTCAAGGGCTTTTTCCACGGCCGTGAATTGTCTGTACTGAGGCGGGCCTGGCATTTCGAGATCGACGCTTTTTGTTTATTGATGGTTAGCCACGTGCGTGGCCACTTTTGCTCGTATTGTAAACGACCACCTCTGTCGACTTACCTAGCTTTGATGGTCTGTTCTAGAGAGTTTGTGCCACCATAGTCGCTCATAACAAGTCTGTACTCTTATGTTAGTCCACGTCAACTTCCTAGACTTCCTAGCCAACACATAGTGCACTTTCTTACCCATCGAATCCCCACTGCTCACGAAGGATCTCTTTTACGAGGTGAGAATTCTGGTCGACATGTGTGCCGTTCACCAAATTGTAGCTTGTCATCAGAGCCATGGGTCTAGATTTCTTGATGGCAATCTCGAAAGGTTTCAGATAGATCTCTCTGTCAGGCATGATTGTTTAGCTTCTCTTTGTCTTATCTCTTCCGTGCCCAAGAACTGACTCACCTAAGCGCCCTCTCGCTGACAACCACGTTGACAGTATTGCGCATCGTCTCCTGCTCATTCGCAACAAAATGCTTGATCGTGGCGGCGACTCCATTTTCTTGCAGACCTTGAATGAGACTTGCAGACTGAAGACCTGCAAGGAGCGGATCCTCAGAGAAAGACTCGAAGTTGCGGCCACCAAGAGGCGATCGGTGAGGGCACACTGTCGGTCCGAGTAGGACGGATGCGCCTTTGGTCTTTGCCTCTTCCGCCAACGCTTTGCCGATACTCTTGGCTAAGCTATTGTCCCATGTTGCGGCTATGGATACGGCGGCCGGAAAGCACGCCGCCTTTGTGCCAGCAGTGAACAGTTCGCCTCGTGCTCCATTTGGCCCATCTGTTACCTAGAGATTCATGATTGTTCTGGTCAATCAAACAATTGAAGACTTGGACGGCAATATGGAAACATTATGATAACTTACTTTCACCGAAGGCACGCCAAGCCGCTCGATCGGAGCCGTGTTCCACAGCCCATGTCCAGAAAGAAGAGCAACCTGGTTTCCAGGTCAACGATGGTCATACCTGGGTGCGGGAGAGGGGGGAGAATGATAGCAGCAGTCAAGCCCCTTACCTTTTCTTGGAGGGTCAGCTGCTTCAGTATTCCATTGATGTCAACGCCGCTCTGGGTCACCATAGAAGAGGCCATTTTTCTTGGGGCAATCAAAAAAGCTGGGCGAAGGAGGCGTTTGGCTGGGACACGTTGCTGGAGGGACAATGATTCAAGCGTGCAGTGAAAGTTTAATAGAAATAGAGAACAATGACACAAGTATATTAAGTTGCCAGTCCTTGTATGTATCTGCTGTTTCCCGGGATTATCGGCGTCGTGTCGGCGCGTTAGATGAAGCCGTATCCGGAACCTTTCGTAGCAGCCATATTCATGTAGCGCAGGAGTTTTAGACCAAAGGGGAAATAGAGATTACAGGCGTTATGTACAGTGTCTCTACGATTCCTAACGTGAGTGGGTATTTCCCCATTCAGACTAATTTGCCGCCGCCATGCCCAAAACGCACGAAGCTCTTTAGGGCTTGTCATCAAAAGACAAGCCGCTTCCACGGGCAAGTCCCATGTATTACCCCAATCCGTTGAGTTTCCCCGTACAACCCTGGTGTGCGGAGGGCAAACAAACAAGCCCAGCTGCCCATGGCTACTACTATCTAGTTTCTTCTCCACCAAAATGAACACGTGCGCCGGTCCAGACCCGACCAGATCGGTTAGCCTTCCCCAGAGTTTTTTTCTCCAGATTTCTCCGAGGCTTCCCCAGAAAAGCAAACATACCCCTCTTTAACAGTCCAAACTCCCAAAGAGCACACCCACCGCAACATGGGCTTCGACCCAGAAAGTATTTCCCCATTCGTTCGGGCCAATGCATGATTCTAGACAGCGGCAGCAAGAACCTGCTGTATTCAACCTAACCTCTCGACGAGGCGTGCCAAACTTGCCTATCACCATTGTCCAACCACTTCACCTACCGATCTAAAAGCGACACCCTAGTCACAATTTGCTCGAGTTGGGTCCAAACTTCCAAGTACATAATGCCATGATACGTCCTCTTCGGCCAGGCTTTTATCACATAGGATCTAACACTCGTCGACGCCAAACAACATCCACATCATTGTAGGGCACATCCTGAATCGTTCCCTAGTCTCTACTTTCACCTTACCTCTTCCTTGACCATGGCAAGTGTGGACACCGGAGTGCCAGCGAAGATCGCCACTCAAAGTAGCGTTGTGGAGCTCGAGAAATCCGCAGTCGACGCAGTCGACGTGTCGATCCTAGCCAAGAGCTTTGATGACACGGAACTTGCTCAACACTGGACAACGGCCTTTCGGAAGAATCCCAAGGCTATAGCATGGAGTAATACGGCCGAACCTCTTCCCTCAACCGGTGCCTCCTGGGCCTCCCGAGTCTCCCGGGCCCCCCTGACTTACACGTGGGGGCAATTGCTCTTATTTGATTTGGCACTAACAGAGCCTTGCAGGTTGCTACATGCTGTTCACAGTCGTGTCTTGGGGATACGATGGTCTCTGCTCTGGTGTGAGTCCCTTCTCCCTCTCCATGCCTTGACATTTGTCAAAAAATGCTAACTATCGTACCAAAACTAGATTGTCATATCTCTCCCACAGTTCCGCGAGGACTACGGGATTTACTACGAGGGCGAATATGTCATTCCGGCAAAGTGGCAGCTAGCATTTACGGCAGCGAGTCTTATCGGCCTGGTCATTGGCGGTATCCCTGCTACGATTATCTCTAAAAGATGGGGACGACGGCCGTGCCTGTGGTTTGGCTACGGTAAGCCTTTTCGCCCTGTTTCCTTCCTTGTTCCCGGCTGACTTACTTGCAGCGTTGACCGTGACGGGCGTCTTCCTCCAATGGTATTCGAAGGGAAACCTTCCAATGTTCTTTGGCAGCAAGATCGTCACTGGTTTCCCCCTCGGCATGTTTATTACAATCGCTCCAACCTACTGTGCTGAAGTGGCCCCGCTTGCTATGCGCGGCATTATGACGGCGGGCATGAACTGGTGTATCGTCCTCGGGCAGGTCATCGGCTACGGCGTCATGCGCCAGACCGCGTCCCTCCCAAATGCGAACTCGTATCGTATTCTGTTTGCCATGCAGTGGGGTTTCGCGGCCGTCGCCATCGCCATCTTGCCTTTTATGCCGGAGTCGCCTTACTTTTACGTCCAGATCAACGACGCGGAAAATGCCAAACACAATGCGCGCCGCCTCCGGGGATCTGATTTTGACATTGACGGCTGGCTAGCAAGCATCTCCCACTCCTTGAACGAGGGCCACTGCGTCCGCTCTCAAGCTTCCTTCGCCATGTGCTTTAGGGGTAGGAACTTGATTCGCACCATTGCTGCTGTCAGCGGCTTCTTCATACAACAGAACTCGGGCGTTACGTGGGTCCTTGGATACATGGCCTACTTTATGGAGCTGAACGGCATGAGCACAGTTATGGCCTCGAACATCTCGTTCGCTCTCACCTGTGTAATGCTTGCTGGCAACATGGCCGGCTGGTTTATCCTCGAGATGGCCGGAAGGCGCCCGTCCGCCGTCTTCGGTAAGTTTCGCTCGGCCCCCTTTGTACAGACTGCAATCCTGACCTCTTCTCTTTACCTCTCAGGCACCGCAGTTCTGTCCGTGTCACTTTTGATGATCGGCATTCTCGCCTGTGTCGGCACTCAAAATGCTACATGGGGCCAGGTCGCCTTCATGGCGCTGTGGAGTTTCGTGTACCAGGCCACGGTTGGCTCAGTGGCCTGGACCATGCTGACTGAGATCTCGACTTCCATTCTGCGTGCTCATACCCAAGCCGTGGCAACCCTTGTCCAGGGAGCTGTCGGGACAACCTGGTCCTTCGTCCTCCCATACCTCGTCAACCCTGACGAGGCAAATTTGGGTGGAAAGCTTGCCTTTATCTATTCCGGTATCTTAGCGGTGTGCGCCGTGGTCGGATTCTTCATTATTCCAGAGACTAAAGGTAGAACATTTACCCAGGTGGACCTAATATTTCAGGCCGGGACTCCGATGAGAGACTTTTCTTCAGTGCATATCGATGAACTGCAGAATGCTCTCCAGGTGAGAGAGAAGCACGTTTGATTTGTGACGCGCTCGAGTTTTGGGCGCTCGAGTCTTGGGCTGGGGTAAAATCAGAAAGCCTTATTGGTAGTCTGAAAAGCAAAGGAGTTTTTTTTAGCTACTGCGCTTGCCGCCATCGTCCTGAAAAGGGGGTTGAAAGAATTTCTTTTTAAGAAAATATTCGAATCAATATAAATAGCAGAACAAAACACATCGTTGTGGATTAAACGAGTTCTTACACATCACCAGAGACCCCACGGCCGACAGTAAACATGTGCTGCCTTGCCGCTCAACTATTCCTTGGCCAACTAGTGGACAACATAAACCTGGTCTTCTTGTACAGTGAGAAATGAGCCGCACATTGTCATGATTTTCTAAATATTTTCGATCTGGCTCGAAATTTTATCGGGCAGTCCGGATACTATGCCCAATTCCAGTAGCGAAAGTGAACGATAGGCTAGCGTAACCGCTGAAAGTACGAGCCGAAAGATCTCTAATTTACTTTTCCTCAGCCGTTGGACCTGTTGTATCATTCGGTCGTACAGCGGGTCCAAACCCGGTGGTACTTCCTTGAGCACGTCCTCGACGTCCCAGATTTCAACCCCTTCGAGCTCCTGGATGACGAAAGCTACCCAGAGGAACGTGCCATTGGCCTTGTAGTGCAGGATACGCCGAACCTCATCCCGGAGCGTAACTCGGAGCGTATCATTACCTTATCAGGACTGAAGACCGGACACCATATCATCAATATACACGCCAACGGTATGTGACACAGGTTCCGCATTGGCCTCTAGCGCGATGCACTGTCTCGTTCGTGAGTTGTCGAGCTTCAACCACTCTTCTCTGTCGTACTTGTTGCGGCTGGACACAATCTACGTAACGCGTGGCGACCTAACGCGTGGCGCCGATGTGTTCTGGACGATGGGATTTACAAGCCCCTCTAGACCGCTCTCGAATCCGTCGAGTGCGTCGACGATCTGAGGTCTTACAAACTGTTTAAATTTGTCAAATAAATTGATCAATTGCCAGTTAAAATGTATAGCAGCGTCGTAATTCGCCGTGATAACCGCGGAGCTGTCCTGATTTTGAATAACCGCGTTGGCATATAAGCAGCCATTTTCGGAGTAGCCACGCGAAATTGACATTCGACAGTTCGCAACTGACAAAGCCAGCTGACAGAAAGGTAACATGGTTTCTCACCATACGGGGAAACGCTTTCAAACTACAAGTTTGCACACTCGAGTCCCTCGCAGTGACGTGTCATTTTGATATGTGAACGAGACACTGAATATTTCTCTTTTTTGAAAACCAAAATCATCTACTTATCTAGCCACTCCCGTCTACAAGTCTATTCCATTTAGCATTGAATTATTTTTTATCCTCTTCTCAGTGGCAGATTCAATAATAGATAAGAGCATGGTCTTCGAGATGCGCAAACACATAATTTCCGTTCCTTTGTCGCCATCAAGTCCGAAGCAACGCCTCAGTCAAAGTCTATCCAACTGGCTCGACAACTTGCTGGGAAGCCACGTCGCAATCGTCTACCAAAATAACATTGGGTACCCAGTAATCGACTTTGCGGCCATCCACCCCGGCTCCTTGTTATGACTTTGCCGCCGGGGTAAGACACGAAATGGGCGAAATTATGCACGCAGCGATAGACAACCGAATCGGAGCCGATCTGTGCCAGCGCCCTGTCTTGCAGTTTTTTTTGGTGTATCGGGCAGCAGCGAAAACAAGACTTGGCGAGGACTGCATTATTTTTGGCCTAGGCCAGACCGGCGTCCATGCCAGCAGTAGCAATATCAGCGATGTGGCGTGCGGACACGATCTCCATGCACAGCCACATGAGATAAGTGAAGACGAAAAACAAAAGGTGGCATGAAAAGGCGAAACGAGGCGAAAATGCGGCATGGAAACGAAAACGAGACGAAAGATGGTGCGTAGCTTCCCGTAGCCAGACTTATGTCGTAGGGAAACAGGAGCGTACCTCCGATCCAGTGCCAGCCTTGGGAAGTGCATACCAAGGTTTTCTCGGGCGGCACGGCGAAGTTACCAGAATAGGTAACCAAAGCGAATGTACCATAGCTGTCGATGCAGCAGTTGCGAAGAAGAACAAAATCTACTTTGACGATCTCGCGCTGCAGTGCCATTCATCCCACAGCTCATGCAGATGCGCTGCCTAGACAAGGGTTTATCCCACTCTTTTTTCTTTTCTTTAACAGCCGCAGCGGCACTCGTTCTCGAACCAAACAAGTCATTTCGATGAGCAAGGTTTACCTTGCAGGATAAGACATTGCCTGCGGCCATCGTCCAGCGCAAGTGCGAGGAGATGTGACAGTATGAGTATGACTCGTCCCATGTTGGCCAATAGAAATTGTCGTCCTTGCAGAGGGAAGTCCAGGGCAGCAGAGAGGGCACGTTGTCTGACCACCCACCATAACAGCAATCTCTCGATTTGGTTGGTCAATGATCCCATCGCAGCAACATACAAACTGAGGAGCAGCCCAACACCAACGCGCCACCCCCTGGCCTGGTCAAGGAGATCGTCATCGCCAAGCATGCTAACAACAACTTTGACTGTGGCAGGCATCATAGCGGGGAAGGAGCTGTTTCTGGCCTGACACTGAGCCCGCCCCGTGGACCAGGCACACGAGAATGCCAAGGCGGATGCACTTGGACATTGGAGCTCTGGTTTACATGGACTGAGTTTTTTTTCTTTTCTTGGTTGAGCTCTTGTTTTTTTCTTCTTTTTTTCTTTACGAGACACATTTTAAAAAGGTGGTTGATGAAGTCTGTCGAGCTGGTCGTAATTATGCGCTGCAGACACCTTTTTCCCATTTGAATTGAAACATGCTTTTTTGTTCTTTCTGTTCGCCCGAGGCAGATTTTAAGTTTCAGCTGGCCGGGGTTCGTGAGGGGAAAAATGCAACCGTTTAATCGCCGATCAACCACCGACCTGGATGTGACATCGAACATTCTGGGGCTTAGCTGAGTTTGCAAGGATTGTTGCATTTCGTATTTCTCGCTTTTCCTTTCCTGCATGGTTGCCGATCCCATCTCTCGTTTTCCTTTTGTGAAAGGCCGCAGACCGTTGTTGGTCTGTCCTTCGTAGCTTCGTACGTTGCAGGTTGGGCATGAGAGACATTGTTTCTAGATTTTTTGCAGGGTATTCCCGTACTCTGTAAGAATGGCAAGACGTTCGGCCGCCCAATTTCTAAAGATAAAAGGAGCGGCGTCTTGCTGTTCGTTCCCTTAGTCGTTGAGGAAAGTGTCCCCCTCAAACGCGTCGTCGCCGTCAAAAGAAACATAGCAAGATCGAGATACTGTGCAGCCATGGCAACTTCATTGACTATCTTTTTGTCCCTGCTGCTGCTCCTTGGCCCCGGTATCGCCGCAAAAAGGCCAGGACACAAGTCTCACGAAACTAGAAGAAATGCAACGCTTTCCCTGAGTGGTGGCGCGAAGGGGAAGAAATCAAATCCGTTTGGCGCGATCAATACCCCGAGTTTGCCAGTTGGACGATTCGCACCCCGTCAAGAAGAATGCCCTGGAGAAGGTTTGTAGTCTTTCAAAGCTCGGCGCCAAAAAAAAAAAAAAAAAAAGAAAACATTATGGACTTAGGTTGACCAACTCCAGAAATCTGTGGACTGTTTTGCTGCCCTATTGAATCTATTTGCGTAAGTTGAATTTGCTTTTCGGCAGTATTCCATGTCTTGAGCCTTCGTGAATAGCGAGACCGTATGTTAACGTTGATGGCTTGGAGTGCGAACTAGGCTGCTGTGAGCCGGAATTACCCGTGTGCCAGCCCGACAACTTCTGCTGCCCGGAGGACACGGTGGCATGTGGTGCAGTCAACCCTCTGTACTGCCATTTCCCGGGCACTATCTGCTGCCCGGAGCCGGCGGACACATCGTGCCCCGACGACACGACATGCTGCGGCACCGAAGCCTGCTGCGACGAAGGCTACGAGTGTTTGGACAGCAGAATCTGCTGTCTTCCGGACGCGGTTGCCTGTGAATCCTGGTGTACGTGAAGACCACTCATTGCGCTACGATGTTTGATAGAGAGAAATTGACCAAGGAACTGACTATGTGAAGGCTGCCCCGGGGGGTCAGAATGCAGTGAAGAGGAGGGCTTCTGTCTTGATTCCACTGGGGAGACATCGGCTGGGTCGGAACCGAGCCAGACAAAGCAGTCTTCGATCGGTGAGCCATCCGCAAGTCCTCCTCCTGAGTCTTCTCCTCCGCCCGAGTCTAGCCCTCCTCCCGAGTCTTCTCCTCCGCCCGAGTCTAGTCCTCCTCCTGAGTCATCCGAGTCTATTTTGTCCCCTTCTCTTCCGTCCCTTTCTATCCCATCCAGTTCTAGTTCGTCCCAGTCTGTTCCGCCCATGTCTACTCCTCCACCAGAGTCTTCTCCCCCGCCAGAGTCTTCTCCTCCGCCTGGGTCAACTCCATCCGGGACTACTCCTCCGGAGAGCATGTCAAGCGAAAGCACGCCGCCCAAGTCGAGCAATCCAGCATCGAGCCCACCAGTGTCAAGCGAGCCACAGCAGTCAACACCCCAGTCTTCACCAACGGTGTGCGATAGCCTAGGTGGCTGCAGCTCGTCCAGCACGCTGACCTGCAGCATATCTGGCACACCGACCCTGGTGTTACCCTACATTCCTGACAAGACTGATGAAGTAAAGCCGCCCTGCTGACTCCTATGCTCTTGCTCCTATTACTTTTCTTCGCATACTAACTTGGACCTTGTAGCTTATAGACAATATTTGTCTCGGTATGTATTACTGCACTGCACAAAACAGAAGAGAGATCAAAGGTGAGACTACAAGCTGGTGAGGGAAGCATTAAGTGCTAACAGACCAAATCAACCGGCAGGCCTCCGGAAATTCGGGTACACCGACCGTCAATTGCTCAACTACGCCGGAAAAGGCCAGGGCAGGAAGAACAGAAAGCTGACGGACTGTGGAGACGGGACGTGCTGCAAAGGTATGATGGCCCCTTTCCTGCTTTGTGTACTGGGAGAGACTGAAAGATTCGTAAACGGCTGACAATTTTACGCTCTCCAGGCCAGGTCAAAACTACTGGTGTCAACAAAGGCGTAAAATTGACGTGCGACGAATACCCCTTTGCCTCGACGACGCAAAGCAGTGCGAATTCGTGGGTCGGCTGCATCCTTGGCTTCCAGAATACCGCCGGCGGCTTTATTTATCTAAATAATTTCTTGCGAGATGAACTCAAGTACGAAGCCGGATGCCCGTACATAATGCAGATCGATCCTTCCTACGACTGCACCAAGGTGACGGCGAGTTCCATCCCAGGCTGCACAAAGAAAACCAAGCGACAGGAAGCTGAGACGGCTGCGACCAATGGCGTCTTTTACGACGCGTACACCAACTCCCCCGGCACGCTAATCATCCCGCTGGGCGACATTCCAATTGGGAGGTATGTGTTTGCTGTTCTTACATGAACCTTGTTTGTCTTTGGACTATAGTTCTGGTTACTGACCGACGTAATAAAACTCCAGCTATTCGGTTGAGGTCACGTTTCCCCCTGATGCGGTCGTTACGCGTGTCCTTATCGGCGACAATCTCGGAGACGAGTACAGCGTGTAAGAACGAGCAGAGAGAGAAACCCTAACAACTTCCTGCCCGGCGATATATGGCTATGATAAATACTGATGTGTACACAAATGAACAGCCAAGAATCGCCCAACTTTGGCTCGACATACCAATTCACAGCCGTTCTCGACTCCTTTGGCTACTCGGCCGCCCTGATTGCCGAAACGACGAACGACGACCTGTCCGTACTGTCCTGGTCGGTTCAATCCAGCGGCGACGACACCCCGCCGTATTCGTCGGGCGGCTCTAATAGCGCAACGACGCCGCCGAGCTCGTCCACATCGCAGAGGAGCCAAACGCCAAGCAGCACCGTCACCATTGTCACCGTCATCAGCGGAGTGACAACCACTATTACGACGTGCCCCTTGGGAGGGTCCAGTCCGCCACCCCCACCGCCGACGGCTAGCATCAGCACAATTGTCACCGTCATCAGCGGAGTGACGATCACAACCACGACGTGCCCCAAAGCAACAGTGAGTCCATCACCGCCGCCGGCTGGCTCCTCGCCACTTGTCGAGTCACTCTCGACCCCCCCGGAAGCAACAGTGAGTCCGTCACCGCCGCCGGCTGGCTCCTCGCCACTTGTCGAGTCACTCTCGACCCCTCCGGAGTCGCAGCCCCAGGAGACGAAGCCACATACGTCCGTTCCAGAGGAGGAATCGAATACAAGCCCACCTCCTTTGAAACCGACGACCCCAACGACAACCACCACCCCGGTGACCGAGCCCACCACTTCGTCGCCAGCTGCAATCGTGACCGCTGCGGCTTCTAAGGCAGACATCTTCCCTGCAAGGATCCTTTGGAGCGTGTTGGGTGTCTCGTTGTTGTTCTTCAACCTGTAAATCCAGATTGTGACGGTGCCGTTGGCCCGACGAGGGAGGGCCTGGAAATTACTGAAGCCAAAAAAAAGAAACCGATACTAAGGTAAAGGCCTCGGTGGGACAACGATTGTTTGCAGACGGCCGCCTGTAGCGGTCTATGACAAGTATAGAAGGGGGTTTCTCACTCTCTTCATCTATCTTCTCTTCTTCTATACTCCGTATATCGGATTAATAATTTGATTCACATTGTTTTCTATTTTCGGGAGTGCGCTGGGAATTAAAGGGGTAATGGTAATTGGATTTCGTAGTGAAACATCGGCAGACGTACTTACCATAACTTTAGGTACTTCAATAATAAAAGGTTTTCGGACGGGGTTGTTCAATATAATGGCGAGGATATTTGGGTATGTAAGCTCATTCTCTCCGCGCATTTAAAAAGGGTATTTACCGGTCCTTAGAAGGCGGGATTGTCGTCGGCCTTCACTTCCATACTTTATAGCGCCGCTGCCATGCACGTTGCCTGCCACGGCCCCCCGCCGAGTAACCGGACCGGTTAGTGGGGCGTACACGCTTAACCGGCCGTGTCCGCCAATATCGTCGTCACTACCGTAGTCTACGTATAGCGCCGCCGCCAATACCGTAAGGCGCCGATCCGCACGGTCTAGGCCGTCGTTCGTTGCCTAGTGTACTTCGAGGTTAGGATTCAGACTCTTTCTCTTCCTTAAGCCCTACCCGCATTTTTTTCAAGCTAATTGCAAATTTGAGCAAGTACAAGTTCACTGGCTCATCATTAAAAATATACTTCCAGAGGCATCTGCTATAAGTGACCTTCATAACCTGCCCATATCCGGCGATATGATGATAGTTGACCATCTGCCGTACATGTAACACGACAATTTCCCCAGGTTCTTACATTTACACCCTGCGCCTCGAGCGATTGTTTAGCAACTCGCGGTCCCCGCACAAAATCGCGTAGTTAACTGTCCATCATTTAGAAAATTCACGTGTGCTCCATACCATACACTGTACTGTCAAATAATAGCGGTGTATACGAGATAATAAATAACGAAATCTTGATTAAGACTATTACACATGATTATCTTAAACAAAAGTCTGACATTGGGCGGCCCCCGCCCTCGCCGCCAACCACGGCACCCGGTTTTGAACCCATAACTCCGTTCCCACCTTGACGTCCCCTATCCCCATGCCTCCTTCATCGTCCAAAGTTCCGGCCTGCACAATCGCAATCCCCTTGAAGGCTTCCGCATCCCCCTCTTTGTATATCTTAGTGCCGCAGTTCTCACACCAGTGGAAGGTCAGGATCATTCCGCTTGGGTGGGTCATGGAGTAGGATTTTAGGTGCTGTTTGCCGGATGTGATGGTAAAAGCAGACAGAGGAACGAGAAGGTTGGTGGTATGGGCACCGCCAGAGACTTTGCGGCAGGGGAGACAGTGGCAGATTGCCTAGTTGAGCGGATGTCAGGGGAAATGCAACGTAAGTTCAAAGCGGGAGGAAAACGTACCTGCACGACCGGCTCGCCGGTGAAGGTATACGTGACTTCTTTGCAGAGACAAGATCCGTGGGACTGAGACATGATGAATGAATCAACAGTTTCTCTTCTCTTGTAATTGGATCTGGTTTCGTCCCGGATTGGATACTGAAGTGTTGATCAAATAAGATATACTTATACCTTCCTAATTCAGAGCTGTGTCTAGCTTTCAGCCCATAGCGGGGTAGGAGGCGACTAAGATTTGGGTTCATGTCATCATCGCGGGATTGGCCAATAAGGGGTAAGCTTTCGCACTTTTCACCTGGTCGGATAGTAAGCCACCCCGTAAAACAGTCAATACCTGACTATGCTAGCCGATTGCTATCCCTGCCGCGTTGGGCCAGGCCATGAGGAAAGCTAGAATGCATAGTTGAGATCGGATCGAAGATAAGTTATCAAATGAGGAAGAGGTACTTTTAATGAGGCTTTATTCACTTACGCTGGATAATAGTCTATGTGTATACTTCTGATTCATAAGCTTCCCCCTACCACTCCTTTCGTAATTCTAGTACCAGGAATTATTTTAAGGACGTTTCTCTTCCAACGTAAGGGTCGTTTATTTGTTTGTCTCTTTGTCTGTTTGCCTGTTTGCCTGTTTGCCTGTTGTCTTTTCTTATAGTTGTGTATCCTCCTTTAAAATTAAGCACATTTCACGGTGGCTGGTATCCCTTTTTGACGAGACTTATGGTGATGGATTTGGCGACTTTGCCAGAACGGCCGAAGTTGAGCACTGAAGGCTTATTTTTTCTTTTCTTATTAGTTCGGGAGATTAAGGGGATGGAATGGCGTGAGATGGTAGGGGGTTTTCCAGTGGAGATGAGATTTATTATAAGAAAAGAGATATTTTTGCCCTGCTGATTCAAAGGCTTTACATATTTTTTTCGTTTTGACGAATTTCGAGCTTGACTTACATTAGATGTCTGAGTCACACCAGCAAAGCTATGTTACGGATGTAAATATAGGGTCACAAACCCAGGATTCGAGGATGCCGTCTTCAACACTGAAGGAAGAAGTCCGATCGAATAGTGTACGTACCTATAACTAAGAACACACACCGACGCAGATCTATGGCATTCTTTTCCCCAGGACGGTTTTGTCTAGCTAGTCACCAATAAATAGTCAGCATGCATTTTAAGCTGTATCTCTGGAAACACCATCCTACGCTCGACGGAAAAGCAATGAATCTGTACCGCCGCCTGGCCGACGAATATAAGGCGGCGCTGTACGATGTGGATGTGCTAATTACGTCGACGACGCCCCACATGGCCACAACCGGCACGCCGCGCCCGACGTGTGCCCGCTCGAGCGGATGAACAAGAGCCGTGGTGTGGCGATCAACACCGTCTGCTTCCACTCCAGCGGCCACCCTGCCACGAGCACCCCCGTTGGATTTCTATCCGCTGGAGACGAGGCGCCCGTGATGGTGCCGGTCGACATGCAGATTGCCGGCCGCATGTTCGACGAGGTCATGTTATACCGCGGAGGGACCGCATGGGAGGCACCATCTAAATGGAAAGCCATTAGAGAAAGAAACGAAAGACAGAATGTAAAAAACAATTGAAGAAAAAAATAAAAGGAAAATCGGAAACCGTACCTACTGTCGTCCAACGGACTGCTTAACCCCGTGGCCACTGTAAGATGCACAAGCCGCTCAGCGGATCCGCCAAAAGTACTGTGGACCGTAGCGTTCTTGAGCCGCATAGAAAACTCACGGGCAGGCGGCCCTTGGGGTTGACTGCGCCCGTAATGTCCTCCAGAAAGAATGGCGCGACTGCACCACTAAGCCCAGTAGACCTGGAGCTGAACGGCGACTGGATGAACAATGCGGAGGCTGGCATCTACGACTAGACCACACTGCGGTGGGGCCCAAGTGAAAACGAGACAGAGCAAGATATATGCGACACACAGACAATGAAAGCCCTCGAAACAATCAAAGTTAACAGGCCCTATATCACAATCACAACAGTGGAGTGTGATCCCCTCCTTGTTGTGCCAAAGGATACTAGGTGAAAGTACTACCGTACATCTGTGTACGACGTGCGGAGTACATGCACCTCGGCCCATCTTTTCAGCCCCCACGGCCTCTGTTCAATGAACAACAGCGCACGCCATTCGTCAACCCACGTCCGTCTCAGCAGCAGTCCGTCTCAACAGCAGTTCGCCAACGCATTGAAAACGAACCACTACAAGTCTGTCTCAGAGTGGCACAATATCGTGTAACTCTGCAGACAGCGTAACTTGCTGTCGCGACAAATATGTTTTATTAAGCAGATAGTAGATTCTTGTCTTCTATTAAAAAAGAGATGGGAGGTCGACTCTTTATGTGATAGACCTCCGCCTCTGTGAATTACCTTCAGCTCAGGTGTGACGACCTATTTTAATTGACGTCTGGCCGTTTATGGCCAAGCGCCAGTCCTGCCTGCGCCAGTCCTGCCTCGGGCACCAAATGTATTCTCAACTTCCGAAAGTGTCAACTCTTGGCTATCGGGATCCTGCGGGGAACCCAGCGGAAGCTAGGTAGCAGGAACGTTGCCGAATGTCCGTGAACGGCGCATAGCACTAGACTAACAAGCTTTCTCCGCCACAGCAAACACACGTCGTATTAGTGCCTAACCGGAACTCGTTTAGCTAGCTGAACTAACGGATACGTCGGGAGAGATCCAATGACAGTTGAAGAGAGACGACGAAAGGCTAGTAGGTCGAAAGCAACGGTATTATTGCCACGTAAAGTCAACATGCAAGTCAGGTTAGATAAAAAAGAAAGGCCGGATTCATCATCTTCTCTTCCTTTGATGCTACCTGTACATAGGCAGCGAAGACTCGAATTAGAATGGGATACGAACTCGAACAAGGCTGGATGTGACCAGTCACCTCGCTGGGCGACTAGTCCAAAACTGAGACTAATCACGAAGTTTCATCCTAGTATATCAACGGCCCGTATTTCCAACAGCGGGCCGAGTGAGTTCCACTAGCGTGGCCACGGGACGGGTCCCCGCTTCGAGCCCCGCGACCAGGCCTTATGCATTCGTCGATTTAGTTTGACAAGTGGACAAGTTGCTGGACACTCGTTAGCGCAACATGGTGGATTTCCGGTCCGTGATGAACAAATGGAGTGTCATTGCGTTTTGTCAATTGATGGAATCTTATGATGTTCTCACAAGGATGCTAGGATGCTGCAGATATCAGACTGAGACCCAAGGCTGTCTGGTTCAACCCAACCGTAACCCTTCGATTAGTTCCGTCCCACGCATAGAAGTCGCGTGGTTCACTCAAATCCAAGGAAATAGTATTTTTGACGTGGTGTAGGCTGTAGTGGTGTAGTGTTCTTGCAACGATCAAAATAAATAAAAAAATAAAAAAAGACCCCGGTCTGGTGTTGACCCAAAGATAGGGGGAAGCTCAATCCACAATGTCCGAAGGTCGCTCCTTCGCCAATGAGTTCACCAAGCGCGGTCGTCTCATTCCAGCAACGCGTGAGGGAAACCTGTCCCGAATTGCCGACAGATCACTGACCAGGATTGTGGAAAGGCACCCTGGTCAGCGAAATATAAAAGAGCACATGGTCCGCCCTGCGCCAACTACCACATCACTCGACATCTTTCCATATACCTTGAGTGACTAGCAGACAGACAACAGACACAGCAGAGAGCGACAAGCAAGATGACCAAGGCAGAGACTGATATTCAGGGGGCCACTGCTCCTGAGATTGAAAACGTCCTAGCCCCCGTCCACGGCATCTACATCGCCGAGGGCACCGGCAAGACAGCCCAGAATGAGGGTGCGAAGTCAAAGGAAGTGCATAACGTAAGTTAGTCACCAACGAGCAGAGCTAATGTGTCGCGGGAATCTAACCTTTCGCCTTTCGTTTAAAATCCCTAGGCCGAGCTGTTTGCCGCCATTCAAGAGACCGAAATCCCCCGATGGAGCAAAGCATCCATTCACTTGTACTTCTGCATTTTCATAGCCTTCTGCTCCTCCTACGCCAATGGCTATGACGGCTCAATCTTTGGCTCCATCCTTGGCATGAGCCAATTCCAAAAAGTTATTCCTATTGGCACAGATGGTCCAAAGGTCTCTGTTGTCACCTCGCTCTACAACGTGTAAGTCTCTTCCGCACCAGCCCATGCCTTGGTGGTCTAAATTGCTGACAGTAAGAAAATCATAGCGGCAGCATCGTTACCACCCCCATCGCAGCTCTCGTCAGTGACCGATTTGGCCGCCGCATGGGCATGCTCGTCGGCGCCCTCTGGATCATTGTCGGGACCATTATCTCCGCAACATCGACCACAATGGCCCAACTAACCGTCGGCCGCTTCATTCTGGGCAGCGGGGTCCAGTTCATGACCGTCGCTGCACCGGCTTATGCCATCGAAATTGCCCCGCCGCACTGGCGCGGACGCTGCACTGGCTTGTACAACTGTGGTTGGTTTGCCGGCGCAGTCCCAGCTGCGTGCATTACCTATGGCACCCAATTTATCAACAACAGCTATGCCTGGAAGGTGCCTCTTATCTTACAAAGCGTCGCTAGTGTCATTGTCGTCTTTTCCGTCTGGTTTATCCCGGAATCTCCGCGGTATCTGTTTGTCAAAGCCCAGGATGAAAAGGCCATTGAGTTCCTTGTACGTTACCACGGCAATGGCAACCGCAACTCGCGGCTTGTCCTGCTCGAGATTGAAGAGATCCGCGAGAGTATCCGACAAGATGCTATCGACAAGGCGAAACCGTGGTGGGATTACTCGCCATTCTTCACCCACAACGGCCGATGGCGTGCGGCCCAGGCCATCATGATGGGCGTATTTGGCCAATTCTCAGGCAATGGGTTGGGATACTTCAACATCCAAATCTACAAGCTCATCGGCGTCGACTCCCAGTCGCAGCAGCTCGGTTACCAGATCCTATACCAGGTCGTCGGCGCAATCGGTGCCCTTACAGCCGTTGCACTCACCGACCGCATGCCCCGCCGGCCAGTTTTGATCTACGGCACCTTTGGGGTCGCGTGTCTGCTTGCCATCAACGCGGGCCTTACCAACGCCATCGCTATCAACCAGGCCGCCAACGACGGACAAATCACCAACAAGAATTACGCCCGTGGTGCCCTGGCCTTCTACTTCCTCTTCCAGACCTTCTACTCCTTCACGTACACGCCGCTGCAGGGTGTGGTTCCCGCCGAGGCGCTCGACACGACGCTACGGGCCAAAGGTCTCGCACTGTACGGATTCGCCGTAGGATGTGTCGGGTTCATCAATACGTACGCCGGGCCCATTGCCCTGGCCAACATCACGTACAAGTACATCTATGTTTTTGTTGGGTGGGACGTAATCGAGGCCATTTTGTGGTATTTCTTCTGGTATGTTCCCTGACATCACGCTTTCGCAATGATCACTTCCGCTGACTCGGTATTTCCAAACAGCGTTGAGGCCCAGGGTCGATCCCTCGAAGAGCTCGAGTGGGTTTACAACCAGGCCAATCCCGTCAAAGCGTCGCAAAAGGTCGACAAGGTGGTGTTACAGGCTGATGGTACTGTCAGCGAGAAGATTGTCGAGCACTAATAGTCCTTCGCACCGGTGCGACGTATTACGCTGTACGTCGTAGTCGCTTTAGCGGGGAAATTTTAAAGTAGGCCTCGGCTTAAGGCGTTAGTTTTTCCAGCGTTTGTCAGGCCCAGACGCGCTCGCACGTAGGATAGGTGGTTGTGAGCCCTCTGGAGGCAGGATAGGTGGTTGTGGGACTGCCTGGACCCAAATTCGTTAGTACAATAGCGCTGCGAGTTTATGCACGTTCTCCTGTAGGCAGGGGTTAAACAGGGGTGGGAATTGCAGAGGGAAGGTGAACAGATGTACTGGCCGAAAAATCTGCGGTAGGAACACGTAAAAGTAGGGCGGTAGGAAAGAAACCCTGGCCGTGGGATTTCTATGCAGTGTTATGGCCTATATATAGGAGAAAACAATATCGTGATACTATAAATTATACGTAGTAATGTGTTATAAAGTGGTGACATAAAAAGGCGGTTAATAATTACTTCGTTATTACTACTGAATTGGAGTGGGATGCCCTGCCCAACGGCACACATGGCTGAGCCCAAAAGTCAGGCGAAGCGCGTCGGCTGTCGTTAGGTGTTATCGCCAACCGTTTTGTCGGCAGGGTTCACTCTTACGAAGTCACGTCTCGGACTTCTGATCGAGAAACCGCATTCCGCGGCTGCTCGCAAGACGTCGCTGTCCCTTCTTCTCGTCTTTCGTGAAATTGTTGCTTGTCCTTTTCTAACTATCTTACTTTAGTCGAGCTCCCTGTTATAAAGGCACTTCTTAAGGTAGAGAGTCTCTACTAGGTGATTAGGCTAGGGAGGGGTTCTTGTTCGAGTAAGAATAGTAAGAAGAGGTAACGGTTGAATTATAGTTAACATAATAACGGGGTGATGGGTGTGGTGATTGTATGTAATGAGGGCACAGGAATACAGGTTGGACAGGTTTGTATTTCAGACCATCGGTAGCGACTGAGCCTTTTATCTAGTGTATTGGGAGGAACCCTTAGTCTTATATATCTATTGTACTTTATTCGTATTTTATTCCTTATTTATTTCCCGTATAAAATAATACTCTCGTGTCGTCGAATGATATATTGTTCTTGGTAGGAGGATGTCGTAGTCGCTGTGTCGGGATGCGCCCCTGGCGGTAGCCCAGGTTGCGAAAGTCTGCTCTAATAATGAAGTGCCGCTTCTTCTATGCTACTTACGAGCGTTTTTTTATTGATCACTAAGTTAATGGTTCCTATTATTATTGAAACTCGTTTTTTTTTCTTCTTGCCGTGATGGCTTGTCTGTCTTCTTGCTCCTTTAAGAGCCTTGTAAAAACAACTAATAGTTAAAACGAAAAGGGGCCTGCCCTGTAGGGAAATTGCTCTGGGCCTCGCCCGCAAAAGCAACACAGCCACAAAAGACCTGCTTCAAAAGGCAGCAAAAGGAGGAACAAACAAAAGAAGAAAGGAAAAAAGAAATAAGAAAACAAACAAAAATAAAAATAAAAAAGACCCTTAAGGGTGCAACCGCAGCCCCTCCTTAACACTTAGATCTGTGGCAGTTTTTTTCCCCAAGAGGGTTCTGTCCAACTAGTCGCCAATAGCCAGGAGTGGCTAAGAAAGGTGGATAATAATGATAATAATAGTAATAAAAGATAACTAACCTTATAATGTAGAAAAAGTACAATTTTAATTTAAAATCATTATATTTCGGTTACCACACCACTTCTAGGAAGAAAAATCGTAAAAAATAGAAAAGGGTATCAGAAAACTACGCATAATTACCATATCTAGGGCACAAAATAATTTTCTTCTACTTGATGCGAAACGTAGTCATTTTAGCGATATTCTTCGCGATGCATTTTTATAGCCTTAATTTTTGACGCGCGAGCGATGCGCGCGCATCGCGCACGCATCCTTGGATCGGTCACATGACCGGTTTTTAGTCAGCTTCTGTCACATGATCCGATTTTTTTGTTGCACAACTATGGGACGTCGTCAAGCAGGGCTGAGTTGGTGGGATGAAAATTAGTTACCAAGACGACCAAGGCTAACCAGAGCTGTTTCTGAACAGAAGTAATAATGGAAAGGTCGACAATGACCACCTCCCTCCGCATGTGGTCTTCCTTTGCAGTTAACACCGTCTCACTCGTCTGTCTGTTGACGGGAATCTACTACGCTTCTCAATTTCACAAAAAGCCGCGCCTGGCATGGGACGTGCCGCTCCACATCTCCTACCAGACGCTGGGAACCGTTGTCCACTCGACTTGTCTCGCTCGCTATGATGCCGATCTCTGGAACCATGCCGTCCAGCTTGGCGGAGGACTCTTTGCAGCCATTACTCTCGTTGCCTGCCAGCGTGACCGCAGCGGGCAAGCCCAGCAATGGATGGACCAGCCAACTTTAAGTTCTGGCCCAGGTCCGCGCCAACCGCTCAACTCGGCGAGAAAATGGAGCGGGTTTGGCTTCGACTTCAACACCAAGATGGGTTTCAGCACCATTTTGGTGTGCATGACCATTAGCGCGGGCGTCTTCTCCAGCCTGTTAGGCATGCACTCTGCAACATGGACGACAACGACCCCCCTTGGCGCGGTTTCCACGGCGGCCATCACGGCCGAGCTCACGCGCGTCCCCGCCGCGACGCCATGGGACCTGTCCTCCGTGATGCTGCGCAGCGCTTTCGAGCGCGTGGTCTTGCAGAAGCCGCATGGCTTGGCAGTCACCCACAGCTATCTAATGCGCCACCTCAGGGACGGGCAGGGCGTGCGCGTCGGGAGGACCGTCTACCCGTCCATCCGGACGCACGGCGTCGGTGTCGCGCCAAATCCGTGGGACCGGAGCGGTTACCGCGTCCCAGTCGATCATGGGCGCGTGCTGGCGTACGAGCCCGTCGTGGCCGCGACGAACGTGACTGTCCAGTGCCGCGACAGCTCCGAGGACTGGGCCTGGGGCCACGACGTCCGCGAATTCGCCTTGACGGAAGATTCCGACCAGCCCAATACCGTCGTCCACCGTTTCCACGTCTATCCCAAGATAGACTGGCATACGCGCGGGCCGAATCACACCGTCACGTATATCGAAGGGACCAAGGGCCTTAACCTCGAGACCTGGAGAGCCCTGAAGAAATACAGCGATGATCCCGAGCACGCGGACAACATGGAGGTCCATGAGCACTTCCTCTTCACCAACGTAGGCCCGATCAACCGCGTCCCCAAAGTTATCCTAATCGACTGTCTGTACGGCGGCGTCGACGTCATCAGGCAAGTGACCATGACCTCGCCGCTGGAGCCCATCGCCATCGGCGATGTCATAGCCACCAAGAACACCCTCGACATGGAGGATTTGTATCCCGCGGCGTCCGCCGTCGAGGACGCCCTCGGCTGCAACGGAGGCGCTATGGTCGCCGGCATGGCGGCTGCCGGCATAAGCTCGCTCGAGATGTGGGATCTCCTCCGCGGCCGCACGTTCGAATTGCACGAGCTTATCGAGCACATCCTAGTCGACACGGCACAAGCTTACTTCAGCCTCGTCAGGCAGTGGAGGGAGGAGTCCCGGTTCTTCTCGTGGCCGCGGGAGGTACCGGCGGGCCATATGACGGCGACCACGAAGCGCATCGGCTGGGGCGGTAGCGCCGGGGTAGGAGGTATAGTCGTGCTGGGACTGCTAGCGTTATTGCCGTTAACGGCGTTGACGAGTCTCTCGCGAGGTGTAGTACGGGACTACCGGCGGATGCAGTTTACTAATAAGTTTAAGCTTAAAGACGGGGTAATTAAGAAGAAGTCTAACTAAAACTACTAAATTGGGACACCTACGAGATATCGAGTAATCTATAGGCCTATTCGGTTAATAGGCAGACACAAACTTAGGCAAGGAGCCTAACGAGCCCAGATAACGGTACAAGCGAGTGGGGGGATATTTCTCAGCATAGCGAAGAATGAGGCGGATCTAACGAGATGCTGTGGCCTCTAGCTTTGCTTGTGTGCTGGGCAATCTAGGCAGAGATATTCCACCGGACAACATAACAGGACGAATGGCACGATGGCGAGTGGGTGGGCGCATGACAACGACGACTGCGAGAATCCAACACAGCCTCTATCACATCAGCTAGGCTGCCATGGGCGCAATCTACGGAGACGCCGCGGTCTTTGTGTCGTGCAGCCGGAGATGTGATTCGCAGGCAACGGTGGCCTCTTCGAGAGCCATCCTCCCTGTCTGTTTCGTATGTATCTCGGCTGTTGCATAATTGGCGGACATACGAGACACTGGAGCGGCCTCCCTCGCTACATCACGACCAAAGGCTCGCGACCGAGGGCGCCCCGTCGGCCGTTAGATGGATGGCGCAAGACGGGGAATTTGTGAAGACTAAGTGAAGCCTCCTTGCTGATTCTATAGTTGAGGCCTCCTGCTCTACACGTTGTAGATATATTTGTGTAAGTTGCCGACGTTCTCGAGTTTGAAGATATTCTAGTTACTTACTTTTAAAAGTCTACTACCATTTATTCGTTTCTACTTAGACGTGATCCTACACCGGTAATATGTTACGAACATGGCCCCCACGGGCCTCACCAGCAGGCCCAAGACGACACAGCCGACCCCTCAACAAGAACGAGGAAATATAATGCGACCGATGCCTAGCGTGCGGTGTAGGTGTAGCTGGAAGTAGCCTGGCTTTCAGAACGCGGGAATAAAGAACGACTAATACGAACGAACTAATTAAGATATACGACGTAAACCTTATAGTACCTTATAAGGACCTTATACGCGGATAAGGTTTAAAATAAAGAACCTTATACGGCCTTATACGAAAATATTATACGAGTATAAGGTTTACTAGATATATAAGACTAAGGCTTCCTCTTAGTATAACTAGATAGAAGATTTAGTCGTTACCGATTATCTAAAATATAAACCTATCTAACTTATATTCCTATGCCCTTATTATATATAATCACTGTACCCATTACCCTTATTATACGTGTTAATTATCATTCGACCGTTATACCTTCTTACTGTATTACTAGAATAAGACCCCCTCCCCTAGCCTAATTACTTAGTAGAGACTCTCTCCCTTGGAAAGTGCCTTTATAATAGTTTATCCTTCTTCCTTTTTTCCCTTCTTATCTTATTACTTTCCTCCGTCTATCGTTTAAAACGTTATCCCGTCACTCTCGACGTACTGTCTTCTCGATATTATTTAACGCCGCCTCGCTCGTTCCGTACGACGTCTATCTTCTACTTAAAACGATTAAAGGATAAGTACGACGATAACGTAATCGATAATAAGTAAAAAGGGTGAAGTAATAATCGAGGTTAACGGGCGAGCTTAATTAGATTTTTAATTTAGGTTAACAGGCGAGCTTAATCGGATGTTAATCGAGGTCGGTGGGCATGGCGAGCCTAATCGGATTCTAATCGAAATAAAAAACGTAAGTTTTCGTAAAAACCCAACACTACTAGCCCGGTAACATAGACCGAATAATGAAATAAATTTCTTTATTCGCCCAACTAAGAGGCTTCACATTGAATAGAAAGATGAGAATGAACAATTGTAATAGATAACTTGCTGTTACGGCTACCTTTTATAGGCCCTCCTCGATCGTGTGTGGTGCACCCTCGTCCACCCTCACTACTTAGGCCTGATTGGTTGCACTCTCGCTGCCTCTCCGTGTCTCCGTCGCGTACGCGCATAAGCCTCCCCGCCTGATGTCTCTCGACGTCGTGGTCTTGTACTCTCGACCGTTTCTCGGTAATATTATGAGGACGCGCAAGAAACTGCCCGCCTGGCCTGACCAACGACTATCCTCAGCGCAGCAAGCGTAGCACAGAACAAGGCCTATGCGGACATACCGGTGTACCCCATTAACGTATAAAAATATCACATCAACGCTCCTTGTCGTGTCGAGCCTCCAAGGTAGCCTAGTTGGCCTGGAACTCAACTACCTCGATCGGTTCTTCCATGTTTGTATCTTTGAGCCAAAATTTGATGATCGGTAAAACGAAGATAGGTCCGGCGGCCACAAACTAAGTCATCGTCAGCGGTGCTCTAAGCACATAGTTACAGAGAGCATCGTCACTTACGGCCCATGAAGAACCAAACATAAACTCCTTGGAGTAGCCGTTGAGGTCGAGTGCAAATGCACAAATTTGGCATAGGGCGTTGAGGAGGCGATACATGGACGCATATACGGAAAGCTTTTTGCTCTTCGTTAGCGGAAAGTAGCTTCTTGTGGTGTAGTCGGGAGATATGGATTACGTACCTCATCGGGGCGGTTGCTGAGTGCCCCAATGAACCAATAGGCGTAGCAGTTGTAGGTGGCATCTGTGAAACCGTACAAGACGTACACAGCACATGCTCCGGCATAGTCATGGGAGTACACATCCACCCGGTCTGCCTCGGGTAAGCCGTACACGGTTTTCTTCATCATAAACAATCCGCCAATCCAAACGGCGTTGGTGGCAACAAAAACGTAGATGACGGCAATCAAAGCCCTCTTGCGGCGTTTAAAGGGCAGCCTGTCCGTAAAGATGTTAAGAATCCACGCGGACGGAATCTGGACTGCGCCTGAGATGAAGGTATTAAGCGCTCGGCCGCGGACGGTGAAAAATACACCGTTGAAGTCGTTGCTCTGGTAGATGTTGTAGTAGTTGACAGCCCAGCACATGGGCCAGAACAACACAATCCACCAGTTTCTCTTACAGACTGCCCACGACATCTGAAGCTCCTCCAGGAAGCTCTTCGTGTTTGTTTCCAGCATGACGCGGGACCCATCCTCTCGGATAATCCTCTGCCAGGGGTACATGGCCAGGCCCAGGAAAGTACCGATCAGCATCAGGATGAACAGACCAATGTAGGTGCCGTCGCTGACACGGCTGCCATTGGAAGTGCCGGTGTTCCAGTTCTGGCCCACGGGAATGGCGGCTCCAATGACTACACCAAACTGGAAGATGGACCAGAAGATGGACACGTAGAGGCCCTTTTTGTCTTCGCTCGCGAAAGAAGTGATAGCCGTTCCTTCGGCACACCAGAGGAACGCGGCAGAGAGCCCGCACCAGCACCCTCCAAAGATGACAAATGGCACGTTTCCTGTATGATTAAAACACCAGAGGCTGGCAGCATAGGCTGCATATCCGATACCGCCGGCACACAACGTGGCGCGCAGTCCGAAGTAGTTGAGGCAGGCCGGGGCGACGAAACAGAAGACGGAAAATACTGTATACAGCGCGATGTTGGATGTGTCGGACAGCCAGGCGCTCTGCTGGCCGGCGCCTCCGATAAACGTGATAACATTGAACATGCCCACTGTCATGAATAGGACGGAACCAAGCATGATGGCTTGCACTCGGGGATGATTGTACGGCCAGACCTTGAATTTCCAGACGTGGTACGGCTTAGGGACCTGTAGATGCCTTTGTGTCAGCCTTGCATATTTTCTTTTGTCACGGTAACGGCCTGGGGGGGGGGGGGGGGGGGGGGGGGCGAATGTGTGTTTTCACGGGTCCCCCCCGGGGAGAATGGCGCCCCGAAGGGGGGGTTTCGGCGCCTCGCGGGGGGGGGG